>CM073468.1:1212500-1812500 GCA_037074535.1 Gleditsia sinensis
ATATATATATTCCTTGAAAAATGAGGTAGTATCAGGCTATCAGCAATTTTTCAAGTGAAATCGTCGTCCAATATGGGCTTCTCTAGATAACATCTTAAGAGAGGACCCAGAACCATTATCATTTTTATTTTGGACACTTTCTTTTGGACGGGCTGGACCATTTTATGAAAAGGGAATAAAAAGGTGGTAAGTGTGACCTATTGGGGTTCAAGTGGGTCAAATGTACAAGCCCAAAACCAAATTTAGAACAACTAAAATATGATGGCATTGTTGTAAATATATTTGTACTTAGACCCTTAACAGTTAACCCGCTTCCGTCGTTTGTACATAGATGATGAAAAATAACTAGTTAGTTGAATCAGCAGAAATCAAATCAGAGAGAGCTCATGGAGGCGCTCCATCGGTTCTCATTTCGTCTGCTCCCGATATCCCTGGCCGAAAAATGCCTCCTAACTGCCCCAACTACCACGACATTGTCCACAACCCCAACATCGCCACCATTCAAAGCTGGAATTTCAGGTGCAAATTCACTGTTTAATGCCAGCTTCAAAACCCGAAAATCTTTCAGCTCAGCATCTTCTCCAGTGGCCAAAGCAGGATGGTTTCTGGGTCTTGGAGATAACAAAAATTTAAGCTTGCCTGAAATTGTCAAAGCCGGTGACCCAGTTCTGCATGAACCTGCTCAAGATGTTAATCCTAAGGAAATAAGCTCGGAGAGGATCCAGAATATTATCGATGATATGATAAAGGTCATGAGAAAGGCTCCTGGGGTTGGCCTAGCAGCTCCACAGATTGGAATTCCCTTGAGGGTCAGTTAAAATTTTAATAATTAAGTTCTATGCGGGTCACCTACTTGTTTAATTTTCTTGCAATTCTAATTACTGGGGCGATCTGAATTTGTAGTTTATTGGTTGTGTATGCCTCTGTTACTGTTTAACGAGGGAATAAACAGCTGCGACACTGAATTATATGTAAATATGGTTCTCTTATCTTGTTTCACATACTTTCTGAGCACGATTGCTCTGTCATGATGTTTCCATTTATAGTGGATGGTGTGCAGTCTAGGTGGTTTACCTTGGATATGTTTCATCTTCTGTTTCTTTATTGGGAACCTTGAGTGAACCTGAGAGCTCTTAGTGGTTCTTTGTTTAATTCTTGTACCTTGAATTCACCATCTTTAGGTGTCAATATATGATATATCATATGAAAATAGGACAAAAGAATGGCTGCTTGACTTGTTTCTCAATGTGAAGGAGAAGAAGAGAGGCGTCCATTGGTGACCAAATGGGTATTGCTTGATAATATACTGAAGATATAAAGTATAGAGGTTTATGATATAGCACACTGTTCTGAATATTACTAGACAATGTGCAGCGAAAGCATTTACTTTGTCTTTACATGTATGCAGATAATTGTCTTGGAAGATACGAAAGAGTATATTAATTATTGCCCCAAGGAAGAGATAAAAGCTCAAGATAGACGACCTTTTGATCTTTTGGTATGTCCATCTACATAGAAGAGGAGAGCATTGAAATAAAATCGGTATTTTATTTTTCCTTAAGGTCTGTTGCTTTGAAATACAGATTAATCAGTTCTCTTGAGGCAGGTGATCATAAATCCGAAGCTAGAGAAGAAAAGCAACAGGACTGCCCTATTTTTTGAAGGATGCTTGAGGTATATTGCCCGTTATTTTATGAAGGACTTTTTTTCCCCTTTTGTGACATCATAGTTGCTTTGCCACACTATCAACTGACTTGCTTGCGCTCAAGGTACAATGCATTAGCTGAGATGAGACTAGAAGTAGAAGCTTTAGCTCAGTACACATAGCAATGAAAACTTTTAGGCATTGTACACAAGTCTATTTGAACATTTAAGTAAACTATCAAGACTTGATGGGTTTTTCCTTCATGAGAACAAAATAATACCCCCTTATTTATCAATTACTTTATAATGATAGTTGCAAATTTAATAACCATATTTAAGGAAGGATCAAAATCCTGGCTTTGTTTCATAAACAAGGATTCTCCAATTAGTGAAAAAATCAAGGTACTTCTGCACAAATACATAGTAGTATTGTTACTATTAGTACATAAATTAACTCAAAGATAATTGTCTGGATATGTTTTGATTTCAAAACATTTATTGTTACTATTAGTACATAAATTAACTCAAAGATAATTGTCTGGATATGTTTTGATTTCAAAACATTGGGATCTCAAGAACGTTCTGATCCCTACATGTTAGTCTGATGTATACTTAATTTAGCTTACAGCATATAAATGTCTCAATTCTCAAGTTTGGTATGAACTTGTAAATGTTATGACTAATTTGATGCACAATGTCGGTATTCTTGTGGAGATCTAATGCTTAAGCATTTCTTAATTCTGATTTGTCAAATACTGGAATTGAAGTATGAACAGGGCTGCGCTGCACCATGAGGGCATAGGGGCTTGTGCAGCAGGACGATAATGGAAATGGGTTCTTTTGATATTGTCTAGTCCTCTTAAGTGACATTTCCAACCTGATATAATTCAAATGAATTTATTGCATTAATGTTGGTCATAGGTTTTTCAATACAGTAATTAGCAATTGTATAGACTATAGACAATAGTTCTGGCTTGCATAGTATTTGTGTTTTATGTGGTAATGATATGTGCAACAACATATGTTTCTTCTTTTTTCTTATCCAGGATACCCATTAACATCTGCATTTGTAATAACATTTTGCAGCATTGATGGTTTTAGAGCTGTGGTAGAGCGATACCTTGACGTTGAGGTTACTGGTTTGGATCGTTACGGTAAGCCTGTCAAAATAAATGCTTCTGGCTGGCAGGCCCGGATTTTACAGCATGAGTGTGATCACCTGGATGGAACCCTGTACGTTGATAAGATGGTCCCTAGAACTTTCAGAACTGCAGAAAACTTGGACCTGCCTCTTGCCCTGGGCTGCCCCAAACTTGGTGCCTGCTAACCCAGGTTTTTGTGCTTTGGTTGCCTTTACTAGAGCATTGGTACAGGTTTCTTATGCATGGTAGTGAGGATTTGGCATATGCAAATTGTAAACTTGTCTCTGTATGCAATGTGATGGAATCTTTTCCCAAGTTGAGAATAGGGTAAGCCCCCCCAAATTTTGTTGTATTATGTTGCCATAACAATTTTTTCATAATATATCTTTTTCAGTCAAATTCACCTCAGTTAAGTGTCAGTAAGTGTCAATGTTATAGGTTTCTAGAAAAGAAATTCAGAGTCCCCAGAGGCATTATAGGTTACCCTCTCTGTGTAGCTGCCAATAAACCAAAACATATAGATAATTTTACATAGAGCTGTGAGAAGTTGTTAAATGTAATCCTTCAGTTGACATGTCAAGGTGACAAGAGACTTAACACAGGAGGAGAAAGAAAATTGAAAATATTGATTCATAGGATTTATAACAACACCTGGACAATCGCCCACGATTGTTGGAAACTTGGCTATATGAAAAGGCAACCATATATTATATAGTCACATTTCCTTTACAGAGTTGTTTTGTTCAGACAGATTGAATAGCAGAGTCCAACTCTGTCTCTTCCCAGACTCTCTGTCTAATGAAACTGTAGCTGCCTGGAAAACAGGCAGGAGGGTAAATCTCACCCTGTGTAGAACCATAAGCTTCCCAGCAGTAAGATATTGTCTCTCCTCCAAAGCTTGATGTAAGAAAAATATCTTCCAGATATAATCCTTCACAGGGGGAGGCATCACTGCAAGCAAATATTATTGCTTCCTCCTTTGCTGAAGTTCCCTTAATATCAATGAAGGATATATTCTCCACTTTGACAGCTGAGGTCTGCATACCCTTATATTTTAGCTTCCATTGATTTGTTACAAAACTTAATGTTCCAATCACAGAAAACTGTAGTAGTAGGCTAGTCCCTGCAAATATTACTACTTGTAACTTAAACTGTTTAAACCTGGGAAAATTCTATACCTGATTCTGACAAGGATTGGGGGAATCACAGTAATATTGGTCTATTATTATTGGATTTGAAACATTATTCATCCGGATATTCTTGAATGTGATCTCGGAGGCAAAACCACCACCACCCTAGTGAACATATAAGGCAAGTTGATCAACTCGTGCATCTCTGTGTGACATACAAAGAAATAGAAAGTGCTGCAACCTTGGGAAGAAGATTACCTGCCACGTTTTGATCCTCACCCCATTAGATGTGTTGTTAAGAGAAGCTCCATTGACCATTACGTCTTGCACTTTCTCCCATTTCCCTGATTTCCCCAAGCTACCAATGCTGAAGAATAGGTTTTTGTATCACTCAACTTGTTTATAATACTCAATGTCTAAACTTAACTGAAAAGTGAAAGTGGCTTTCACCTGATGCCGTGGCCTGGACCGCATAAAATGTTTCTGATACTGACCCGTGAAGAATTGCGGACTATTGAGATACAATCATCTCCTGAAATTGTATGATAATCAAAAACAACTATTATGTAGAGCTTTCTTAAGGATAGCTAACCTACCTGTCCCAATTAAGCTATCCTTGACTTCAATGCCCTTTGTTCCACTAATGTGGATTCCATCAGTATTAGGGCTGGAAGCCGGGGCCAACACTTCAAGTTGTGATGCAACAACCCGCTTACAGCTAGTGAATGCCATGTGCATTTGTTGGCTATTTAGTATTATGAGCTTCTCGATTTTCAGATTCTTGCATCTGTGAAAAGTGATGGCCTGCAGTGTAACAGTCGATCTTTATTCAACTGATGGGAACCAGAGTGGAATGCAATATAGCATATCAATGACACCTAAGATGTGCAAATACAAAATACCACACAACAAACCATGGCTTCGTTTTTTAAATATCGGTGCTTTATAGAGTCAAACTAACTATTTTGATCCATATTCTGAAGCAGGACTAACCGTTGGAGCAGGTCGACATGGCTGCCAAAAAGACATTTTGAAGTCACTTAAAAGCTCTACACAGAACATTAAATTAAATAAAATGAACATGAATTTAAAATAGCCAGATAGATAGCAATACATTTGTTCTGTTGATCTTGCAAGATCTGGACCACCATTCCTCTCCCATTCCGTTGATTTTCCCTCCACCATCTACAGTAAGGTGATTCAAACCATGGAAGTAAAGCCATTTTCGCGGATTTAAACCATCCCACGCTGCAGGATCTTTTGGTGCTACTATTGTGCCCAGGATCTATCCAGCATTTAAAAAACATCATTGAATGAAAGCTATATAGTTCACAAAATTAACCTAAATATCTCATAGATGAGATTCTTGATGCATACCCTCAAAATAATCCTAGAACGACAAGGCCCTCCAATATCAAGTGGATAAATCAGAAATGTCATTTCAGATGGGAACAGAACTCTTATTCGTCCAGAGAGAGAACAAGCAATTTGCCAAACTTCCTGAAAAGCCTGAAAAAACGAAAAATGGATGGTTTTACCGGACAAATTTTCTAAATTATGGGTATTTTATAACTGGGGAAGAATATGTAAGGGCACAGTCTCAGCTGGGAATTACTAAATATAGAAAGAGATCAAAACAGGGTTATAGAATCATGACCTCGGTGTCATTATGAATGCCATCCCCTTGAGCCCCATAATCGGAAACAGAAAGAACCCGTTTAGAGAGGATTCGGGTGCTGGCCGACCCAGAACGCGGAAGCTGTATCACAGAGTCAAATCCTTGTGTGTAATTGAAGTGTAGACTCAGAATTACATGGAGGAATATAATTATAAATGCCGAAGACGATGAACCAGATCCCAGCTTCTTCATGTTCTGTCAGACCACGTCGGTGACAGAGACGGTACCCGTGAGAGGGAAACAGAGAGTCTTGGATTAATCCATAAAATATTGAATTTGCTAATTGCTATGAGCTAGGAACCAAATAACCGCTCACCACCGTTCGTACACAACTTCCTTAGTGCAGAATCTGTGCTATAAATACTTTTTCATGTTATCTGTACCCAAAAAAAAAAAAATATTCCCTTTCATATTATTCTCAAGTGAAAACGAAAGACTGAAAGTTACATTAATCAATATTAATATTAAAAAAATAATTTAATTTATACATCGTTATACATAATAAAAATAATTTTAAAAAATATTAATTTTATAATTTATTATAATTATAAATAAAAAATTATTTATCGATAATAGATTAAATATTAACTTTTAATAATATTGTCATTTTATTTTATAAAAATATGTTTCTTGACCTTTTTAAAGTTTAGTGCAAGAAAATATTATTATTTTCAGAGTAATAATATTTTAAATTCGTTTCATTTTTTATATGTAACACTCAAGAAAAAACCCTATTTTTTTGTTATCAAGGACAAAGTGGTTATCTGTCTTTTTCTCTGTACATTTTTGCGTTTCTGTTTGGGGATTCCTGGTCTTGTAGCTATTCTCGGTTGTGAATGAGACTTAACTCTTAGCTTTGTTTTAGAATCGGTCAATTCTTTGCTTCAATCGTATGTTATGATAAAGCAAGAAGCAACAGGGCAGGTATTATTAGGTAACGAAATCAAAACACGAAGAAAGATCGTGAGTCGAGGTTGCCGTGTTGGACTATATTGGGTCTTTCTTGTTTGAGATCATTTTGAGGCCGTTGCACCTTTTTGTCTTGTTTTGGTGCAAGATATTGTTGGTTACACAAGCTTATTGATTTTCATTAATTTTTTTATTTAAAAAAATCAAAACAACAAACTTTTATATGAAATACAACTCAAAACTCTCAAGTTTAGGCCAAATATTTATTTTATTCTCGTGACATCAAACTAAATAAATTAAAAAAAAATATTTAATTTATTGATAGTAGATAATTTTTTATTCACTAACAGTGTTTAAATCATAATATGTGATAAGAATAATATTTTTTTAAATTATTTTTGTCATATATCAAGATTTAGATATTGTTGGTAGACAAAAAATTGTCCACCACTGATAAATCAAATACTAACTCATAAATAAATTAAAAATTTGTGAGATGTTAATAAATAGAGAGATTCGTAAATACTATCTCTGAGGTGTGAAGAAATTAAAAGACTTTTAGCAACTAAAAATAAATAAAATAAAATTCTAAGAATAGCGAAAAAAACCCAAAAAATAATAATAAAACAGGCATTTAAATAATAACTTAATTAGCATTATAATGAATTAAATGTATGTAGATAGTGTTTTCAAGAATTATAAGAGAAAGAATTCAAATAAATTTGATTTAATTGATTCGTCGTGTAAATATGTGTGTACATTTATTGACGACTGATGAAGTAAAGAAATTTAGTACATAAAACAAAAAAGAAAAGTCAGTATATACATCTTTCAAAGAGACGAGTTTGTAAATATGAAACGAAATTTTGTCAAACAAAAAGGGATTAATTAATATAATAAATAATAATAGTCGGTAGTCGGTAGTCGGTAGTCGGTAGTAGGTAATCGGTTACAACTTCTACGTATTAAATAGAGAAACTTGATATACGATGCAGTCATATTTTAAAATGCGAGAAGCGAAGTCGGTACAAGTAAGACTTTCCTAGGGCCTCTCTCTCCCACCCGGCAACTTCCTCCTTCACGCTTCTTTCCTTTGGATGCTGCTTTTGCCGCAATCATAGTCCCTCTCTTTCGTTTTTGTCTTTTTTGTTTTATTATTCTTCGTTAGATTTTTTAAAAAGCTTTTTGACTTTTTAAATTTCTTAAAACTGCCATTACTATCTCAAGTTTTTTTTTTTGTAATTAAAAATTTCCCTTATAACTAATTTTTTTTATGATGAAAAAATTAATATTATTTTATTATGTTTAAGCATGAATATTTTGAAATGATTAAATATGAATATATTTTATAATTTGGTGAGACAACTTTTGTACATACCTCGCACTTACTTTATTATAAATAGATCGAATCTGTAGGGTTTAATGATTGCAACAAAAATTACCCCCCATTGCATTCTCTACTATGATTTTATTCCCTTGGATGTGTTTAACAGAAACCCACCCCAGCCTCATAAAATGAAGATCTTTGGATCTCAAGCCCAAAAGCACAAATGATGCTCCATTTACCTTCAATGCTCAATCCATTAATACTTGACGGCTACAATTTTAAATTCGGTGACTTTCCTCTTCCGAGGTCTTGGGATTATTTTGTGAAGGACACCCCCTTTTGAAAGAAGGAAATCAACATCCCAACTTTGACAAAAACCGTTTAAATCACCAACTCTAGCGACCAACAACTACAAGGAAACACCTTTGAAAACTTCACCGGCCAAATATTTTTAAATAAGCAAATTCTATAAAATAAAAAAAATAATGAAAACTCATCTCAAATACCCAATTTAATAAATTTCCATTCACCTTTTGTATAAGCAAGAATATTTATCTAATACTAGCTAAAGATGACTATTCGACGATGAAACAATTCAATGTCTCATAAGTTGGACCTCCCTATAGCAAATCTCTTAAAAATACATCCTTTGACCCACATATCTCATCCACCTTTTTCTTTGCTAATCCCAAAAGAACACCAAAAATCTTCCGTCAAAGAGATTCTTCTAAATAAATTCTTAGGTAGATGTGATGGAGATGTACCAAAGTAGAGAAATATGAACATTTAATAGGACCTCTTATATGTTTGTATGTGCATTTGTGTTAATTCCATATTTACCTTAAATTTTTTTAGTACCCAAGTTTACTTATAAAGCTGTCAGATAGCAACTGTATATATACGGCAGAGATTGTTTATACAGTCAAAGCGATTGACTGTAGTGTAATATCAATAATTGAAATTAGATTTTGCTTTTTGTGATTTTGAATCCAATGAATGATAATGTTGTCAATAAAACAGAAAATTGATGCATAGTGTCGATTAAAAAGGAAAAAACAAACCCAATCATGTCCAAGTTGTATAGAAAAGACCATTCCAAGCTTGCATAATTATGTGAAAGATCCCGTTTGAGATTTGTTTTGTACAAAGATCAAAATTCCTCATTAACCCACCAAATATACACATAATTACACCCCAAATCCAACTGCTATAATCATCTCTAATTAATCTATGAAAATAGAACTAGAACTAACAAACTTAAATTCAAAATAGAACAGAGCATTCATCACTCTGTCTTTTGACATTAACTGAATGACAAAGACCTAAATCTGGACATACCCATGAAAAGGAATTTAACCATGATCTTGGCCGGAATATCCTGTCTCCGGTCACCGCAAAATTCCACGGAAAGGAATTACCTTGATCTGTTCTTACGGGGCTTTGTTCGTCGACCCTTGTACCCTGTTTTTCCAAAAACGCCGCAAAACCCACATGCAGACAGCTTGGGAGATGGCGGCTCAATCGCTGGCGTTACTTTTCCGGTCCGGTAGCCGCGGCCTCCGCCGTTGGAACGGCTTCTGTCAATTGTTTTGATTGGTGGGACGGTTGTTCCAGCATTATCCTCTTTAATCTCAGCCTTGTCCTCATGCTCTTGTCCTTGCTCTTGGTTCTCATCTTTCTCGCTGGGTTTGTTCAATTCCCCTGATAAGAATCTGTCATCCCAAACAAGCCCAGATGAGCCTTGTCTTCTGAACGACACTTCAGATCTTTGCAGACCGGCCATAGCCTCTGTATCTAGATCTTTCTAGCTTTAAAAGCAATATACGAATTTCCTTCGGGTTGTTTTATGTATGAATTTTACTATTTATGTATAAAATGAGAGAGAGGGAGAGAGAGAGAGGGAATGGGAGGGGTAGTTGGTGAAGCAAAAGCAAACGAAGAGAGGCGGTTTATATAAAAAAAGGTCATATCATAGCAATCGGCAACATAGTCAATGTCTTTTGATTTTTTATTTTTTTTTTATTTGTAGAAATATCTCATGGGATTTTTTTTCGTACAAATCTCTTATGAGATTTTTTAATGCTTTCTTTCGGTTAAAATGAACATATAATATTAACAAAAGGATTTGTTTTGGATTAATTTAAGGGATAATTACAAAATTTATATTGAGAGATGGACTTTCGGGAAATACTTTACAACTAAAATTCTAAATGTATAAGTACAAGTACTAGGAGTAAGCTTTTTAAAAAATAAAATTATAAGATAATCATCACTATAATATCCAAGAAAAAAACTCAAGTTTATCTAAATTTAAATAAAAATATTATTCTTATTTTATTTGTTTTTGACATCAAATTAATCCACTTGGGGCAAAAAATTATTATTATTTTACCGATTGTCCAAGTTAATGAAAAAAAAAATTAGTACATGGGTTGAGCGTAATATTAGAAAAGAAAGGATTTTTAAAACTTTTATTTGTAAGTTAATTTCTCCTTAATTTTAATCTACACCATTAATTTCAGATTTTTACCTGCTTTTGTTCATCGTCCAAATATCCTTAAATATTAATTAATTCTAGAGTTTGCATCATTAATTCAACCATATATAGCATATGCATATGTTATGTGTGAGCAAACATTAAAATTGAGTAACATTGATGAAAGGAAGTGTTCAACTTTTGTTGGTATATTAGAAAACCATTATTGTTACTTATATTTAGTATTTTTAATCTCAATACACACCAATTATACGAGTTAGGCCCACGAGAATGGGAGTGATTAATGGGAGTGATTTAAGGTGGGATAAGCTAACACTAAATGATCTTTTTTAAACTAATTAACTGCCACAATATTATATCATAAATCTCAAATGGACATAGGAAGATAAATAGGGATTCTTAATGTTAATTTTTGTTTTGTTTTTTTGTTTTGGAGAATACAAGAGGTTTAAATTGTAGATTGGGGAATGATGTTGGAAGATAAAACAGGACAGGGACGTTGGACCCCAAAATAAAGGAATGACTAGGACATAGAGTTACCAAAATTCTAAATGGATTTAATTTAGAGAGTCGGCTATTAAAAAAAAAATTCTACTTGACAATGATACATAACAAACAATTAATGTTTTTTGAAGTGTGTTAAAATAAAATAAAAAATAATTTAATTTATTATTGATAAATAATTTTTTTATCTATTAATAATACATAGGATAAAAATAATATTTTTTAAATATTATTGATAAATAAAAAATTATTTATTAATTATAAATTAAATACCACTTCAAATAAAATATTATTTATTTTATATTAATGATTTATTGTAACATAAGATATTATAAATCTTATCAATAAAATAGTAGAGGGTCTTACTACAAGAAAAACAAAACTATATGTATGATATCCGGTATGAAAATGAAAATACAAATACGTGGACCATAGAATTGTGTATGCTTTATTGCGGGCAGGCGAGCGTGACCCGAGTGTGTTGGGTCCACCAAGTGAAGTGAATGTGCACTGCTTGTGATAATGCCTTATCATAATCAATAAATGAAAGGCAGAAAATGCAATCATGTCCTTATCCTTCTCACTACTCAAGAAACTTCCGATTCTTTAAGTAATGCTAACTCATTTTCCCAATTACTTACTTAAATGCACATATATATACTTAATATGAACGGAATACTTTTGACCATTTTTCATTCAACAATCATGATAGGAATTAACTCTCAGTTTCACTATCAAGTATCAACCACCAATTTCTCTCTCTCTCTCTCTCTCTCTCTCTCTCTCTCTCTCTTTCTCTCTCTCTCTCTCTCTCTTATAATATCATGTTCTAGAGCTGTCTTAACTCTTTCACTCTTCATCAGATCTAATATATATTATTGATAATTAATTATAAAATTTATTTAAAAACCTAAATTAACACGCACTCAGTGCATGCCAGGACGTTGATTAGTTTCATATATTAGTTTTAAAAATGGGCGAACTCCAACCTGTAATTGCTTGCTCAGTGAAGTCAAGTGACCTGAAATATTAGACTTGAATCAAGCTTTGGTCATACCACCAAAACAATAAACAATAATATTAATACACAAGTTTGGTTTGGTGCACAAAAATCTCTCATAATTAAGGCATTGAAATCAAATTTGGCAAGCTACCACATGATCAAGACAAAGAAAATGGAAGAATAGGGTTAACCAATTGTGATTATTCAAAACAGAAATTTCAACAGATTATTGCTAAAGTTGAATTCCTCTCCATCATCACCTTATCAACTTTATCATGAACATAGAAGATTGCTCAAATAATGGATATGGATTGTCGTGACAGCTTGATGCAGCTATTCATGGAATTGACGTTCAAAGATGCCATGAGACCCCAACGTCATAATCTTGAAATGAGAGAGATCTTAATGAAAAGAAATTCTTATATACACTTTTTGCTCGGTTAAATAGTGTAGAGTATGAATGAAAATTCATTAAAATAAATATTTTTTTTGAACCATACCACTTGAAACTTTAATGCATTTTTATTGATTCTTTCCATAGCCAGCTAATACACTATATGACTCTTTAGATTTCTCTATTCATGAATTGTTATTGTTACTTTTAGTGTAAAAAAATGCTATTGGCTAAATGAAGAGAATGGGAACACACTCCAAAGACTTCAATCCATTGCTGTTATGATGATTAGTATAAAGGATGATCTGTCCGTTTACTCTCGTGTTTTTTTTTAAAGAAGTATAATTAATTTGAATCTTCAAATGAACTCCTAATCAACTTTGACACAATAAATAAGATGGTAGAATACGGTAGGGGTATTGACCATTGAGACATATAACTTAAAGTCTACCTGTTTGACAAATGACAATCATCTTAACCTTTAAGCTCGAAACTGTTGGCCAACCAATTGAAATGAGTTAAATTGACAACCTTAATTGTTTATGACTAATATAACTATTAATTAGAAATTTAATATATTTCACAGCCTATTTATTGCTAAAACTACAAAATATAATCAACATCAAACAATAAATCTTAAATAGTACAAGTTAAAGTCATTTAATATGTACACAAACAAAATTAACCATAATGATAACCCAAAATGTTAGTAGTACAAGTGGTCAAAACTCCAAAAGGTAACGTAACATTACAAAATTTATAAAAGCAACAAATGATTAACTAAATAGGTCACAGTAAATGGACGGATGAATTCAAACTTCAATCCAACACATGGAAAAACGTCCCTGTTTATTATTGCAGGGTACATGACCATGTGGGCTATGCACTGGGCATTCAAAACCATATTTACTCTGTGTGGATGACAGGAAATTCAGCTGATAAAAAAAGATAATATAATACTGAATTAAAAAAAACGAGTCACATAATTAACTACCAAAAATCATACCAAATGACAATGTGATGATTCTCGAAACATTGACAAAAAACGTGGGTCAAGATTAAAAATTGGATCCACAAATCCCCTCCCCTTAACAATAGCCAATGTTAACAATAATGCAACCCTGCAGAGCTATCTGTAGAATGTGCCTCTGAAAATTGACCAAGTCACTCGACAAATGATACACCTTTTCTCAGCCAGTTCACGTACTGCTCTTGCTCTCTTTTATGTAGGTAGTGGAGGAGGAACATGATCAGGTTTTCTCCAATTCCCTTGGCTATCAGATATTGCTTGATTGTATCTTGCAACTCAGGGTCCAATTGGCTTCGCATGGATATTATAGATAAGACAAGAAGATAGACAACTATTACATGAAGATCCAAAAACGAAAATAATGCGTTTAAGATCAGCTTCTCTATTGATCAATAAAGGAAACGAGAACAAGCACGTCTCCTCATTTTGTGCGCATGCAACTTTCTAAAGGAGAGAAAGGACATATTAAGGAAAATTGTTTCATTATCAATATACAGAATTTGATGAACTCAAATACTGTTGTCAATGTGAAGGTTTTCAGTCCTGATCTTAACATATAGTTTTAATCCTTACCTGCTTACTGTTATCAAATTGCAAATAAAACTGAGATAGATAAAAAAAAAATTTCAACAGATGAGTATCCGAATAGTAGACAGTAAGAGAACATTAGAAACTTAAAAATGCTGAAACTGTATTGTTTTTTTTTAAGAAAATATATTACTTTGAATCTATCAAATAATAATACAAAAGGTCGTGATTCTAATTCACTAGCAAGAACTAGAGTCCAGATGAGTAATGCACAGAAAGATAAATATCTGATAGCCAGGTCTATAGCAATATTGGCCACAGTGAGCCATTTAAAAACCGCAGAAGTTGGTTTGCGTTGGACAACAGTCAAGGTATATAAAAGAGAGTTGGATAGTTTGGAAGAGGGGCCTTGGAGGTCAAGCCTGCCAAGAAGGATATGGTGATTATATGAAACTGAAGGCAAAAAAGAACTATACAAAATGTTATTGGTTAATCCAATGTAAAAATTTTATTAAGGGGAAAAGATAGAGACAAAAGGGGGAGATTAAAATAATGAAAACACCAAATGATCCAAGCCAAGCAAATTAGATATGTGAAGACATAGGTAGGTATTTAGAATAAGTAAAACAGCTATAATTTATAACGTCAACATCAATTCAATATATCAGCAACATTGTAATAGTGCAAATGGGCATGACCTTTAAAACTGTAAAGATCCACATCCTCTACACTCTCCTTCTAACTGTGAAGTCAAGTGCAGACATCTCATTGCTTTTTCATTGAATTCCTATTTCACTCTGATTTATCCCAAAGCAAAGTGCAAATTATATAACTAGTCACCCTGGAGATGAAGTATACAAAAGGAAACCACCTTATGGCTGGATTATGCATATTAACACCAAGAGTGTGTGTTGCTTCAGCTAATTTAGATAACACATGCGGAAATGCAGATATGCAAGGGAGAAAGATAACATATGCAGATAAGCAAGAGAAAAAGACAACACAAGCAGATGAGAATCTGTGATATTTTACCTGAATTTGGGGCCTCTGTAAATGGAAGAGCCCAGACATGTAGGTGATGGGAGATAATAAGCATTTTTTATGTCAAAGTCAGGTCTATCAATAGATTCCTCAAAAGCTCGACAGTTAAATTGTAACATGGACCTAAGCACTGGCTTTTTTACAAATACATTCATAAACACATCCCTCGGAAATTTACCACCTCTTTCAGAGGTAGGGGGCGGGCCCAGAATAGCTGAAATTGCAACCTCCTCATCTGCATTGCATCTTCTACGCAAAACCACATCTTTGGAATGGGGTGAATCCCAGTCCAATAAAAAGTCTCCTAAAGAACCAATTTGATCAACCTGTATCAAAGACAATGCATATATAACTCAATCTAGTTTATGGATTATATACACAACTATGTCACCTGACATGCATGTACATAATACAGACACACATCTACCTAAACACCATGAAGTAAATTATAGGCATTTCTAATTTTTCTATGTGATAGAAATGTGGGAAACCAGCATTTCACATCAGCTAGGATAATTTCCAAAGAGGGGGTAAAAAAAATCAAAATAACCATATTACAGCAATACCATTGACCATTCTGAGTCAAGAAATCGATAATTCGATATTCAAAATTCATCAATAAACTTGCAAGGAAAATAGAATCATTCCATAGAAGAACATTTTCGAAAATCATTTACAGCGGTCACAGTAGTTGATTTTGCTGACGAAAAAAAGCTAGCATAATGCTTTAAAGTCTTCTGCACCCACCACCACCAAATCATTCACTAAAGAAGCCCTTCCAGCTTCAACATATGAGTGCAACGAGTACAAAAATCGCTAAGAAGCCTTTATGAAAGAAAATTGGAAACATAAAGACTGGAGCTACGAATTGAAGCATGGGACTCCAGAAACAGAGATACAAGAAAGAGAACCTTGAAGGGATTATTGGAGAGTTCGAAATCGATCTCGGATTTCAAGACCTTGAGCAATTCCAGGTCTTTAACAGCTTCGAAACCCTTTCTCAACTCTTTCACCTTTGGCGGCATGCTCTCTTTCCGCGCTATGCGAGTGGCGTTTCAGCCTAATGACTCCGCTTTCTTACGCGTTTGCTTTTATTTTGATTCTGAAAATTAATAATTTGTAACGCAAAAAACAAAATTAGGAATTCAATCTTTTTTTTTTTCCTTTTTTCTTTGGGTGCATAAAATTGAAAATTCTGCTTTCAAACGCTCCCACTTAATAAATGGTAATAAAAATAATAGTCTAAAAATTATAGCATTGTTTTTTATTTTCAATTATTTTTAAAATAAAAAATTTGTTTAATAATTATTTTTTGTTGCTATTTTAAAAATAAATTTTAAAAACAAATTATTTAAAAAAACAAAAAAAAATAATTTTTATTTCTTGTTTTTATTTTTAAAACACAAAAAAATAAAAAATAATATATTTTTAAAATAATTTCTCAAATAATTTTTTTATTTTATTCTATAAAATAATTTTTAAAAATAAAAAAACAAAAACAGAATTAAGCCCATAATTTTTATCAATTATTATACTGTGTATTATTTATTAAAATAAATAACAGAAGTAATCTATAAGAATATATTAGTTAAATCACTTTGAATGTAATAATTCTTTCGTCAATGAAGATATGGTAAAAAAAAAAAAAAATTGCAACGAAGACCACCTTTTTTTCTCTCGCACTTCAATATTGACTCATGCAAGTGTAATTTTTTTTTTTTTCTCGAAGACGTTTTTACTTTATTTTCTTTATAAAAGTATAGTACTGATTATGATTTTTTAATTTTCTAAAAATTGCTGTATTCTTATATTTGATAATTTTTTTTTTAGTAATCCGGTTATTATTAGACAAAACTATAGTGCAGTGTTTAGTGTCATCTATATAAATTTGTAATTATTTTTACTATTCTAAGATGAAATAATAGAAAAACTTTATAATCGTGTTAAAGAATATCAATAATGATTAATATTAATTGAAAATTACTTATTTATATTCTTTTATGTTTTTAAAAGATTTGAAATGATACAATTTTTTTAATTTAATCATTTGTTGTTTAATTTTTATATCTTTGTTTAAGTTAAATATATAATTTCTATCTCTTATATTGGTGAAAATAAGTGAAAATCACATTTTATTTTTAATTTTTATGAATGAAATCAAATTACTTTGACAAAAAAAAATTACATTATTTGTATATATTATACATAATGTGAAATATGAGTATATTGGCACATTAAAAAATTTAATTTGACAAAAATATATTTTGGACGCGTAATTTATTATAATACTATAATTAAAGGTTAATTTTTAAGATTATTAAATTTATTTTTCACTATTAAGTTCTTAAATATAATTTTTATTTTAAAAATGTAAATGTACTGATTTAAGAAAATACGTTGCAAGCAAGAATTTAATTTGTGACAAAATTCATAAGAAAATGATTTGAGAAAATACTATAATTTATAGGCCTTTTTAAAAAGAAAAACGGATCGGATTTGAAACCCGCCCCAAAAGGAAAGCGTTCCCCCGCCTTCATGATTTTCCACTGTCCGACCATTCTTTAGGGCTTTGGAGCTGACAGTAAAACCCCTTCCCTTTCTCAGTGCCGGTGACGTTGGTCCTCGGCCAGAGCTATGGCGAACGAACAAGACATGAGTAATTGGACTGATCTTCTGCATTCTTCCACGAAGCTTCTTGAACAAGCTGCTCCTTCGGCTCAGTTCCCTCCTCTCCAGGTTCACCACCTCATCTTCTTGCTTTTGGTTTCTGTTTGCTTCTTGAGAAAATAAGTGGGAAACGGGAAGGAAGATATGATACTTTCGGGTTTCGAGTACTATTCTGCTGCTGACCTGGAATTCAGCTGCCTTTGGGGGATAAATAGCGGAGAGTTATTAAGAACAAGTGCATTTTGAATTTCGAATGTCATTTTTTTGTGCCCCTTTATTCAATGATTGAATTACAATCTGAGGAAAATTTGGGTATAAAAGGAATTGAAACTTCAATTTTTTGTTCTTGACCATGGGACGCTTTAGTCTGCGCTTGGTTTCGGATAGCAGAGGAAATAAAATAAGAGTGGCTCAATTTGTTCCTTTTACTAAATCTTGCCCTACATTTTCCATGCCATGAATCCTCACCATCCAGAAAGGCTTTCCTACATATTACATTACATAGTGTGGGCAACACGTACCATCACCATTTTTTGCTGTTGCTGAGAGTAATCAGTGAATGAAGTAATTGACCAAGACGTGAGAAAGGAATCATAGATATGTCTGAGATTTAGGCAAAGAAATACCTTAAAAACGAGTTTGATGCGACCTTTTTTTATACTTTTACACACATAGAATGTATGCATACATGCATGTGGATGCTCGTGCATATCTACATTTTAAATGTAAAGTGGATAACTTCAAATTTGATCCAGTAAATGGATAAGGGTTCATTCCTGCCAGTGGAAATTGTCAGTCATTTCAAAACAAATATGTTGATACAATATAGTGTTTTGGATTTCTACATTTTGAATTCACTTTCATTTCTTGTTCAGAGGAACTTAGATCAATTGGAAGCATTATCTAAGAAGCTCAAATCGAAGACCCTAAGGACTGAGGCGCCTTCTCAATCTATTGCTGCTACAAGGTGCTTCCATGATGACAGTTGGCAATTTGGTTATTGACTTATTATTTGTAAAGAAGTTCAATCACTTAGAAAGTGTACATAATTATTATTTATTATACACTAAGACAATCTTACGGCAAGTTGGAGTGCACTGATTTGTTAAAAATATTTTAAAATATATATTCCTTTCATATCTCCTCATGCAGAAAGTGCTTGCTTATATGTTTCTGTTTCTTATGAATTTTTTTTGGAATTTCTGTTGCAATGACAGGCTGCTTGCTCGTGAGGGGATAAATGCAGAGCAGCTTGCACGGGATCTGAAGTCATTTGAGTTGAAGGTAAATATACATCTGTACGATGCTCAATTTAAACTTTGCAATATTTTTTCATGTACGTTGAACATTTGTTCTTTGCTTGCCTTAAGAATAAAGTTCTATTTATTCCGCTGATTAAAGATATTTCATAAATTCCATATCAGGATTCATTTTATCTCTCTACAACCTTGATTATTAGTTTCTTGATATAATTTTGTTTAATGCTGAATGTAATTTTCACTTTGAAGCTCTTTTTAAGTTGCTTTTGTTGGTCCTTTTGCTGTGCTTCTCTGTATTGCTTAACTTATGCTATTATTTTGCGGATGCTATACGCTTTATCCATTGATTCTTCTATTTTTTTGAAGACAACTTTTGAGGATGTTTTTCCTGCTGAGGCAACAAGTGTTGAAGAGTATCTGCAGCAGGTAACTTTGACTCCTCATATCTTTTGTTAGTCATCATGGATTTACTGTCATAATTAATTCAGAAGTAGACCTCTAATATGTTGAACTTGGATCACTTTTAGCGTTGTGAGTTTATTTTCTTTGTCTCTTGATTCTTCTTGGTAGCATGCTGATATTATTGCTGCACAGAAAATCAAAGACTGTTTGTCTGTTAATATGGTTCTCTTGTTATCATACCCCTTTCTGCTGCTGACTTGGTTTGGTTGGCAGTTAGACAGTAGATTGATAATGCTGGAATGTACAAACTAAATTGTTAGTTATTCTGGCCTCCTATTCAGACACCAGGCTGCATCTTTTCAGTAATATGTTTGGTTCAGCAGAAATAAAAATGTCTGAATCTATATATAAATAAATTATAGCTATAAGGAACACATATTGTTATGTTTTAAATATTGATGTCATAATTTCTGATTAGAAACATTTTTTTTCTGGTTGGTGAATAGTAAATAAACTCATAAATGGTGGCTTCATGAAAGATATTATTATTTCATTTTGGCTGAAATTTTTTTTCCAGGTTTTGTTTCCCATGTTTCTCTTTGCTACGTGCTTCCCATGCTTTCTTGTACTATACATAATTTGCTGTTTGTTTCATGATGACTTAAACTTTTCTTAACTTCATATGCCTTTTTCCCCATTCTTGTATCCTGATATGAATTTTGAATTTTTTTTTGTCCCCTTGAAATTGTCACAGCCATAATAAAAATTTATTTGATGGCCCATGCACCTCAGCTTGTATGTTATATTCCTTATTAGAGCAGTATAACAATGGCTTACTACTGTTACACGTATGAGGGACATACACCTTGATCTCTGTCTGTTTTCTTTTCCTCCCACATTGCCTCCTTCCAATGTTCCCAGAATCAATGAAAAATATGTTTACCTACGGTTTTAAATACATAGTTCAAATTGCTCTGTCTGACTTTGAATTCTTTCAGTACATTATATCTAAATAAGGTTGAAGAGCTGAAACCTGCAATTAAAGTATTGCTTTTCTTTGTGGTTGAAAATTATTATTAGCATTCATTTTCATTTGGTTTTCACTTTTGATATAAGAGCATGGTTTTGTAGCAGGATAGTTATATCTGATGCAGTTTTTCTGCTGCCTTTTTTTCTTTAAGCAAGAGTAATTTCCTTATTACGATGCAGCAATAACATCTTCACATTATTTACATCTAGACCTTCAGTGAATGGAATAGTAACAAATTGGCAATATTGTATACTCTGCTCCCCTCTCAGGTTCATGAAATGGCTATGGTCTCCGCCATCCAAGAAGCTCAGAAGGATAATCTCAGGAGTTTTAATGATTACATGATGAAAGTATTGGAGGTTGGTGTGATATTGTCTTTCATTTTATATTACTTTGCTGATTATTTTAACATTTTTATATTGTCTCTGTAATTTAGGGTTGGGTTTCTATACATTTTACTGGAGATATTTAGGAAAAGGACTTGGCAAGTCTTGCCTTCTTGTCATTGCTATTTTTTATTGGAAAATTATGCTTTTGATTTTTATTTTTTGTTATCAATGTGAGTTGGTTTGATGGAAGAGTTTGAATAATAAATATTATGATTTTTTTTTTGGGGTTGGGGGGGGGGGGAACCAATCAATTAATTAATTTTGTAATCAATGCATACATAAGAAATTCCTTGCTCTCTATATGGGGAAAATAAATTGTTAAAACCACCAAGTTATTTTGGCATAAGAACAGTCAACAAATTATTTTCATACTTGATCAATTCTTATGTTTTCCCTCTCATTGCCTTAAAAAAGGATTTGAGGATTGCTCAAATTTTCAAAGAAAAAGTCTGTTTTTATATTTGTCATGTTCTTGTTTTTTCTTGAATAACTATTAACAAAGAAATAGTAGATGGAATGATCATTGCTTGGACTCAGTCTTCTTACTGCTTGGTAGAATTTACTGTTTTGCAGGAGGATTGGCAAAAAGAGAAACGTGATTTCCTTCAGAGTTTAAGCCGGATTTCAACGTTACCTAGGACAAACATGATTAATACCAGCAATGTGGGTAACCGTCCAGGTCAGTTTGTGTCAGTGGCTTCTAGTCCACAAGCCTCTTCTGGTATAGCTGGCATGGAGATTGTCCCTCTAGCTAGCAAGCCCACTATGGAGAAGAAAGCCTCAGTTTATGCTGAAGTAGTGAAAAGTCTGAATAAGGCAAGGGAGTGTGGGCTACCATTTAAAGTAAGATTCCCTTTTTCTTCATTTCTCTTCGGTTTAGAATGATAGATTTCACTACATTATATCAAAAACTGGCTGGAGTTGCCCATTAGAAGGTTGTTGTGTCTGTTTTAAGATCAACTGTGACCTGTACGGTAGCTAATGCTTTAAAATTTTAGTTGACGTGATGGCCTGTCATAATTCTGGGTTTAGAATACTCATGTATTTGTTTTGGGATGTTTGCCTTATTATTTTCCTTTAATTTGTTCTGCATGTTCACCATGCCAACATGCGCTACTCTTCTCCAAGGTTTTTCTGTGTGTGTTTATACTTTGTATATAAATATATGTTACTTATTCTTGATTCTTTTCTATGGTTATTAGCCTGCTGCAGCTTTCAAGGGTGCTTATGAAGGTTTAGGTATGGATGCAAGTGGTGGAAAATCAGTTACTATGCGGAAGATATGGCACCTTATTCAGGTTGTACTTGTAGTTGCATGCTATTAACAGACAAAATAGAAAGAAAACCTTTGCATGTTGTTTTCTTGCTTCTAGTTGTGGTGAAGTAAATCTTTATATTATTCTCAATATTTTGGGTCAATGAAACAGATGTTGATGGATGAAGACTCAGTGTTGCAAAAACGTGTTTCAAGAAGGATGTCTATGATTATTGGTGCAAGACGCCACCTTGAAAGGGGACATGAGAAGTACATCATGGATACCATACAAAGTCATCCTGCACAAGTAATTTAATATCCACGACTTTAACAAGTCTGGTGTTGCCTGCAAATAATTTTGCTTATACTTTGTTATGTTACTTTTTTGTCTAGGTTGTTTATTCTGCCTTTCTTGCACTCCCTATCTGTGTTTGCATGCTCTTAAAGGGCTTTACTTTGAGAAATACTTTGACAGTCTTCACAATTTTTTTGGCTTTGTGCTGCTCGTTCTTTATTCATATGAAATAGAAAGCTTTTATGAATTTGCATTGTTTTGATCTAATTGTAGGCTGCTCTTGGTGGTGGTGTTGGGAATTTGCATAGAATCCGTGCTTTCCTTCGGGTTTGTTTCTTATGTGCATATTGTCAAATATTATATCAAGTACCTTTATTTTTTTTTATTTTTAAATTCCCTCATATTTTTAACTATTGATGTGCAGATTCGGTTAAGGGATTATGGAGTTCTGGATTTTGATGCTGGTGATGCTCGGAGACAGCCTCCTGTTGATACCACATGGCAGCAGGTGTTGAACACTTCATCTTACTGTAAAATTTCAGTTATATTTCATTGTTTCTTATCATTGATACTTTTCTTTTGTATTTACTCACAGCCTACTAATATATCTAATTCCTCATCTCTATTAATTTTTAAAATTAATATTTATGATGACCCTAAGTGGAATTCTGGTTGCTTTTTTCCTTTTTAATTAGTATACATTCTGAAATTTGGTATTATAAATGCTACTCATTTTGTTTATAAAGTATACAAGGACAAAATTCAACTGATACCTTATGATTTTTTCCTTTGGTGTTTATTGCATGACTTCTTGATTGTCATGTTTCAATTAATGAATAATTTCCATGTGAAGAAGTGTTTATAGCAAGATCTGTAATAGTAGAAGAGAGTAAAAGTGGTGTTTTTGATCCACATGCCTTGCTTGGTGGGCTTTGATGTATTGTTATAGTTTCTTGTTTTCTGTTGTTTTTTGTATAGTAGGATGTCTTATGCTTTGTCTTTGTATTGATCCTTTCTTTTTTATTCCTATTGTGTGAAAACAAGACTCTCAGTAGTCAGCATTGCAGGGTGGTTTCTCTACTTATATGTTGATTAGCACGTCTCTTTTCATTTTTCTTGAGTTTGCTTCTTGAGACTTGTTATCATTTTACAGGTCCCATTCCTCTTCTTGATATACTAGAGTAAACTATAGTAATTTTTTAAATGCATGTGCAGTGATTGAGTTATAATTATATGTATTAGCAATTTGGGGCAAAAAGACATATGGAATAATATATACAAATTTTCAACCTCTCGATTTACTTCACTACTTGATTAGATACATGGTGTCTTATGCTTATACCATATATTTTTTCCCTTTAAGCAAGCTTGTCAATTTCTGATAGCCTCCTTATTTCAATTCGTGCATATTTGTTGACAGATCTATTTTTGCTTGAGGTCTGGGTATTATGATGAAGCAAGAAATGTTGCCCTCTCTTCCCGTGCTTCACATCAATTTGCTCCTCTGGTACAGACTGTGGTCACTGATTTTCTATAGCACTTTATGGTGGAAAACTTCTTATTGATTCATTGTTTCTGACAGCTCACAGAGTGGATTAATACTGGAGGTATGGTTCCAGAAGAGGTTGCTGCTGCTGCATCAGATGAGTGTGAGAGAATGTTGAGAACTGGTGATCGTGTAGGTCGAGCTGCATATGACAAGAAAAAGTTACTGCTGTATGCCATCGTATCAGGATCCCGAAGACATATTGATCGCCTACTTAGAGATCAACCAACACTCTTTAGTACTATTGAGGATTTCTTATGGTTTAAACTGTCAGCTGTGCGGGACTGCCCTAGTGGATCTACATCCATTGTTCTAAGTGATGGTTTGGTACCATACAGTTTGGATGATTTGCAGATTTACCTGAATAAATTTGAGCCATCATACTACACAAAAAATGGAAAAGATCCTCTGGTATATCCTTACATCTTGCTTTTAAGCATCCAATTGCTGCCAGCAGTATTATACATGTCTAAGGAAACGGGAGATGAAGGATATAACATTGATGCTGCCCACCTGTCAATTGTGCTAGCTGATCATGGGATCCTCTCTGAAGGTACTGGTGCTGGGCAAAAGTTGGGGGTGATGGATGCTTGTGCAGAAGTGTCCAGCTTAATTAGGCAGTATGGATCTATGTATTTGCGTCTTGGTAATCTCCAAATGGCAATAGAATATTATGCACAAGCTGCTGCTGCTGTGGGTGGTGGGCAGTTGTCATGGACTGGTAGAGGTAATGTTGATCAGCAAAGGCAGAGAAATTTGATGCTGAAGCAACTTCTAACTGAACTGTTGTTAAGGGATGGTGGAATATATCTTTTACTTGGTGCAAGAGGTGCTGGAGAAGAAGGTGAATTGGGACGTTTTGTAACTGATCCAAAAGCAAGGCAGCAATTTTTAATTGAAGCTGCTTGCCAGTGTCAGGAGGCTGGGATGTTTGACAAAGTAATTTCTTTTTACTTTGTTTAGTATCTTATCCATGCATGTTCTATACAATAGTTCAGATTTGTTTATACGACTGTTTCATTTTACGGGGACAAATAGGAGAAGAAAGATAACCTTCCTTTGTTGTTACCACTTTATAGGATGTCCTTGTTGGTAAGAATTGTCCTACAAACCCTTAAAACAGCTGCTCGAGGTACTTGGAGTGGGGAAGCACTTTATTCTAACTGAGTTTTAGATCTCACTGTTTGATTGGTGAAGCTAAAACTTTTTTCAACAAATTTAGGAATTTTGCTTACATTCTTTAATTTTAATATTTAACTTCTTTTATTGCATGCAATTATTTTTTACATTCCTAGTTTTTTCCCCATATTCTGCATTTTGACTCCCTAGATTTATCTTGCCAATAATCTTTTAGTACTTTTTTATCTTTATTGTTTATTCTCTCTCCTTTTTATTTCTGTATTGCCCTTATTCGTAATCCTCCTTTTGAGGATCCCTAGGTTTTAATCTAATTTTAATGTTGCTTTTGCTTATTCTAGATTTCTTTTTTCATGTTCAGTCTATAGAAATTCAGAAGAGAGTGGGGGCCTTCTCAATGGCCCTGGACACCATCAATAAGTGCCTCTCTGAAGCTATTTGTGCCCTCTTCCGTGGTAGAATAGATGGCGAGAGCCGGACTGCTGGCCTCATTCATTCAGGAAATGAAATTTTGGAGACATACACTTATCACCCAGATGTCAGGTCATATTGAGACTTTAACCTTATGCTCTTGTTTTATTCCTGGTTATTATTGGCTTTAGGCTGTGTTATTTTCACTGTTGTCATCTAATCTGTTATGCGTGGAAGTCTTTTGTGTAAGAACTTTCAAAAGTTGTGTTATTTTCACACTACTAATTTCACACCAATTTTACACCTCACCTCATGCAATAATTTACTACAAAATGATACTTACATCATTCACTAATTTATTTTAAATCAATGATAATGAGGTAGGTGTAAAAGAAGGCATGAAAATGGTGGCGTTAAAGTATCATTTTGAACTTTCAAAACGGTGGGTTTGATTGTGAAAGAAGGCGTGATACTTACAGTCATTTTCTCTATTTTCTTTCTTTTGTATTATTTTTGAAAAGAATTAAATCATGAATAAAAGACTGAGCTAGATTAGGCATACTTCATTGATGATATCTAAATTCTTAATATTTAAGAACTTCTTGACTTTTCAAGTTTTGTTTTTCTTCATTTTACAACTAACTTTTAGTGAGGATATTTCCTTTGAGTTCCATGTATATTGCCAAATGGTGATTTATTCCTTGTATATATATAGATTAGATAGATAGATAGCTATATTTTAAAAAAAGGTTGAAGTGTGACTTGGAAATTTCAATGGGTATCTTATTGTTGTTCAAGTTGCTACAACTCTCAGAATAATATAAGATGTTATATGGAAATGAAATGGGGAGGCTATGAGTTTGGGTTTTGGCTCTTTGAATTTAATTGCTTTGTCAATGGCATTCAAATGGTCGAGAACATTCTGGTATTCCTTTTATTTAATATCTGTGTTTTCTGCCCATTAGTCAGAAGATTGATTGAATTCCTTTTGCAGTCTTCAAGAGAGAGATCATGTTTTTGAGCAGCAAACTGTGTTAAGACAACTTGAGGCAATATTGTCAATTCACAAGTTGGCAAGAACAGGGCATTATATTGATGCATTAAGGGAGGTTGCCAAACTTCCATTTCTCCCTCTAGATCCCCGAGCTCCTGATATTGCTGTTGATGTGTTTGAAAATTTATCGCCTCATGTCCAAGCTTGTATTCCAGATCTCTTGAAAGTTGCTCTCACTTGTCTTGACAATGTGACAGACTCTGATGGATCACTTCGTGCCTTAAGGGCTAAGGTACGTGTATTAAAACAAAGAATCTTATATTATCTTGTGGATTCCATTGTTTAACTGCCCCAAAAGTGTTTTCCATATGGCCACCTCTGGTTGCTTACAATATGTTGGAAGTGCCTTTAAACTAGAGAAAAGAGAAATAGAAAGGAGAAAAACCCTTGAAATTGAAAATGTGTCTCTGGGAGTTTAACATGGCATGGCATTTGTGGGGGATTTTACAGCTATGCACAATAAATAATACAGCTGAAATAAAACTAGGATTTCACACCTATTCTAACGTCTGTGTTAAACTGTTATTAAGTGTTCAATTTGTGTAAATTCATTTTTCTGTAGTTAATAGCCATTTCTTCTGTTTTTTCCTATATGTAAAATACGTAGGATAGATATTAAAATCAATTTTTATACTAGTATAGAAAAGAAGAAAATGGCAATGGTGAAGTTTTGGTTGATTTGATAATTGATACAAATCGGCTTAGCAAAGTTTTGTACAGAACAATACAGGTAGGTATAACCAGTGCCAGATTATAAACCTGTGGAAATGAACTTCAGCCAGACATTGTTGGGGAAGTCGTGTTTTACATGTTTATCAATTACACTATTATTTTCTTTGTCCTCTTGATGGAAGATTTTGAATGATCGATGGTTTCTGTGTGGAATTTTTTAATTAGTGGTGTTTCAGTAGTTAGAAGAAAGGAAGAAAAAGAAGAAGGCAGCTTTCATTCACATTCTATTCAGTACAATGTAGAAGACATTTATAGAGAGAGTAGTAGTTAAGCTTCAACAGAATGTAAACTAAACTAACAAACTGATAGCCTACTGTAACACTCTAATAGGCTAACTCATACTATTCTAAGCGGTAGAAACTTCTATTTGGCTTCTGTAGTTTAAATATTCTTAGGTTATTATGTCAAGCAGTTGGTAAGTTCTCGCATCCAGTTGAATTTGGTATCCGATTGGGATGGTGAAAGTGCTATTTAATATTTAATTTATCAAAGGGTTCTCTTCTTGTTTCGTAATGGTTGAATGTCCTTGATGCAGATTGCGAGTTTCATTGCAAATAATTTAAAGAGGAACTGGCCTCGTGATTTATATGAAAGAGTCGCCCAGAGCTTGTGAAAGTACTACAAGATGGGGATTCTAGTTCTTCGAATTGTTGAATTAAGGCAACAGAATGTGTTTGGATGAAGGTTTTATACTGTAACACTTGTAAAGTAGTTTCGGTGGCCTGTCTGCGGGACCTATGCCTTGGAAGCTGATGCTTAACATATATTTACTGACATATCAAAATTGGTCACCATGCAATTACATGTTATGTGAAGCCATGCCATCAAATCCAAATGAGAACTTGTTTTGATTTTACAAATTTAGATGCTTCCTTTTGTACAACTAATTTTTTTTTTCATAAACTCTTAACAATTGACAAGTTACTGTATTTGTGCTTAACTGATCCCAGCTGGAAAAAAGAAGTTGAAGTGGGACTAAATGAATTCACATATAATCAGTTTTCATAGTTGTTGGAATTTTTGAAAGTACTCGTAGTATTTTTGTCTAATCTGGATGTCCAAAGGGAGAGAGAAATTAGCTACTATTCTGCACTTTGGGCATCCCCATTTTGGCAAATGCCTCTCGTTGGATTATCAATCCTTAGATGCTTATCACCCGTCGAGCGTTAATTCTATCTCTTTCCAAAAGTGGTGACTCTTTGTTTGAAGAAAACAACAATGAAATGTCATGTCGAGGACTTGAGCAGCCCACAAAGTTTTGGTTGTAGTTTAAGTATAGTGTGTTTGATAAATTAAATAAATTAATTTATATTTTATTTGATTAATTTATAAATTTATTTGATTAAATTAAAAGTGTTTGATAAATAAAATTATTTGAGTAATTTAAATTATTTAAAAATTTATAAATTATATTTATGTCTAATTATAATTTCATAATTTCATGGTTCTCTTGAAAATCTTTTCCTAGAGTCACATGCAATGATACGAGGACATCGTTGGTCTTAGCACACAAGAGACAGCTTCGCCGGTGAAATGTGTTCTAGCGACAGGCTTTGGGAATGACATTATTAAAAAAAAAATATTAATAAAAGTACTTTATAATTAAATATAGTAAAATAAAATGAACATCAGAGAAAATAGGACCGGTTTATGCAGGAATTGAAGGAAAGAGAGAGACTTATCAGGAGAAAAGGGCGGTTGAATTGGTCTTTTAGTGTAGCAAACCTAAGCTGTTGCTTCTCGTAGTATTCAAAAAATTTATGTCTTCAAGGATGAAATTTTGTTAATACTTTTGGGGTTTACATTTCAAATCTTTATCAATTTGTCCTTTTTCTTTTGTCTTGTGTATGCAAACTGAGCTTTTAACTGATTCTATCCAATTCTTCTCCCACGACTTCTCACCTTCCATTCCTACGTGGACCAGTCGCTGTAAACATCACCATAAGCTGTAGGTATGTGAAAAAAGAAAATAAATTCAAAAACGGAATTCAGGTAATTATATTGACAAAAAATGGTTTTTGCAAGGTCAAATTGAAACTGTCAAACTGCTACCTCTCTCTCTGTGTTTCAGTATTAGGGATCCTCAGAAGGTCCTTCGAAGATTTCTGCCATGGCTTCAACAAGGAAATGGGCTAACTTCATATGCTCCATTGCTTTTCTAATATATTTCGTAGTCATCATTTTTCAAGTTCCAATTTTCAGGTAACTTCTTTAATCGATTTCATATTTGTTACCCAGAGAATAGCATTAAATACGTTGTCTTACAATTTCCATAATTGCAGTATGTTCCTTTCATCATTTTATAATGTTACATATTGGCCGAACAACATGATCGAGAGCATCTTAAATTTTAAGGGGAAATGCTTTTTTACCATCGGCAGTGCCACCATCTTCAGTAGAGCAGAGATCCTGAATTGTATGACCCATAAATGAGGGTTTTGCATTTAATTTTTAGGAACCCAAATTATTCTCTTCTTCTGCTTTCTATTGTTTTGACTAAGTGCAAAAGGTAGCGCAAAATGGTACTCTTACATATCAGAAAAAAAAGTGGATTGAAAATTAGAAAAACAATGGGATCATGATAGGACTATATATTTAGTGGGTTTCTTGAGTATCATTCTAGAGTTGCATGATGAAGTTAGAAGCATTTGGTTTAGATTTTTTGTATTCAAATTACAATGCCATAAATAATTCGGTTGATAATACTTATTTTAGCCGTGTTTGGATCCCAGTGTTCCATGCAGAATTGGAATCTGTAGGACCCCATTAGACGTTACTTCTTCTCAGTTAATTGCAAGTGAGGTGTTCCCTCCTTTTATAGTGAAGGCTCTTCTCTACCCAGGAGCTCTTGCTGAGGCTCTTTACAACAACAAAACTATCCCAAACTTCAGAAATATGCTCAAGTTATACAAGTTCAGTATAAGAGTGACTTCTGCAGCATCAGATCTCCAACGTCTAGAGGTCAGTGGTTGAAAAGAACTCCATCTAACTCCCAAAAGAGTTTTAGCACTCATTTTCAAACTGGGTTGCAGGTTCTTGCGGGAAGCTACCTGTCTGTAGGAGGAGCAATTATGGGTCTCATAAAACCAGGGAGAATGAGCCTCTTTGGCATACTTCTTATCTTATGGGGTCTAATTAGAGAAGTGATTATGGGAAAATCTGGTTTCGGTCATGCCAAAGCTGTTTATATTTATCCTGCTATGTGGATTGCACTGGTTTCAGCATTCTTGTCCATTAGAAAGGATGTCAGAAAGATCATTCGTATCTTCAAAGGAAACCACACTGTGAAAACGAAACATTTCTAGCTCGATCAGAGGCGAAATGATATAAGATAGGACATGATTTAGTTTTGATGCTTTAATCTGACTGATAGATATATAGCTTCCACATTGTTATTGAGGGTTGTCCAATTTAAACTACATGATGTGATTTAAAAGAACCAAGTTTACACACACACACACACACATATTGCACAATTGAAATATTGGATTTGGAAATCCATTAATTCCCTTTACGTAAACATCGTTGAATGAGACTTGATTGAATTAATTACAAGCCAATAATTATAGTTTAAGAGTAATGTTAAATAAAAAAAGTATATCAAAGAAGCTAAAGGCGCGTGCCATATATATCATATAGAGGATTAGCTCATTGGTCCAATTATGAATTAAGGCCTTTCACAAATTCTTTTATTTTTTATTTTTGTAGAAAATGAATAATGAGATGCTTAATTTTTGCCCTCAAATTAATAAAATAATGAGTTTCACAATATAGCTTGACGATTTCGAACGAGGACGAGGAAAATATCGAAGGAAGAAGGTTTTAATTTCTTGCAAGGTGTAGTTACCAGAAAAAAGAGGAAACTTGTATACAATAACAAAATGTGGTGTGTTTCAGACGCCAAACACCCTTATTTTTTTGACGGATTGAAGGATTTTGACCAGTTATATGCTGCTCTGTTGTCTCTTCATTATATTTAAAGGAATACATGTATACATAAAGATCAATAAATATATATACAATCAGCTATAGATATATGTGTGCTAGGTAGGAACTGTAGTTTTTTTTTTTTTGGTAGAGAGCCACCTTTGATAATTAATTATTTTGTATTTTAACCTTCTCCACTACATGATAGTATTAAACTCGTCAATATGGTTAAGATAACATTGTTAATTAACAATTAGTATGAACATCAATTCTTCAGCTTGTTATGAGTGTTTTTGGCTAATGTTAATTCTCCTGAAGGCTCAGTACTCGGGCCAGAAGGCAATGCTTAGACACTATAGAACAAGCTTCTGTTTACAACCCTCATAACTAATTCGTTTTAAGGATTTAGATGATTAAGAAATGTCTAATATACCAATATTTAAAGTAAAATGTGAAACACTAAGATAGCTAGCTAGTATTCCTGGATTTTCTGTAGAATCTGAATATCCAAATTTGTGGAAAATATATACAATACATATAAAAATATACGAAATCTTAAATATTTGGTCCATGTTTTTGTTGTTTGAGAATGTGCAATGAGAAAACTAGAAACTACAATATTTTCTTTATGGTTGTTTTGGATGTATAAAATTTACAAAAACCATTTCAACAAAACATATAGATTAAGCGTAAAAGTTAAAAATTTCCAATATATATCAAGCTATAGAACTCTATTTCCTTCTCATAATTTAAAGGGTCCATATGTGCAATTAACATTAACAAAAATATACCTGACAAAAAAAAGTAACAAAAATATACTAGGAAAGTTTTTTTTTTTTTTTTTCTCAAAGAGCCACCCTTGATATTTAATTTTGTATCTTGTATGTCCCCTTAGAAACCCTAAAATACCTTCTTAATAGATCCATTAAATAAACAAATGCTTCTTCACATTGCTATGCAAAGTCCAATAACAAAATTACTTGGTTAAATATTGGTATGAATATATCTTTGCCTTGATTTGGGTCCGTTTGACCTATTAAAAGTTCACTATAATTGCTTATTCTCCTCCAAGGAAGGGCCAAGGGACAACGCCTATATGCTATATAAGCAATTCTGTACACAACCCCATAATGCAAGTATCAAGTTAATTAATTAGTTCCAACTCCAAGAAATCCTAGTTTAATGCAGAAAATCATAGGGTTTGAAACTTGGTTGAAGAAGAGGAAAATATATAGTGAAGGAGAAAAAACCTATGAGGAAACTTGTGGTGACAATGATGATTGTATGGTTGGTTATGGTACAAGAAACTCTGGAAGGCGCTGCTGCAACTACTGGATTTGAATCTCCTTCACACTCCGCTGCTCATGATAATAGCCAACTTACAGAAACAGCAGTTGCACTTCCGACGAGAAGGTTCCCTTTCCTCCGAAAACCAAACGTACCAGAAGGGATGAAAAGGTAGGGAAAAAGACGGCTTGCCCAGGAATGTGTGCCATGTTCTGTTTTGGATCAGGAGATATTGCGTGGTTTGCAGTGTGTTCCAGGTCATGTCTCGTACAATGCTTCATTGCAAGAGGTCTGGCTGAAGTTGATGTCGTCCCAGAATGTACCCTTGGTTGCGCCAAGGGCTTGAGCGACACCTTTGGCTTAGGCACGATACCAACAAACTCTTTAAGCTTATGCTTTTCTGAACTGTTTTACGTGTACTTTTAAAGTCTTTAATTACTTTACATGATCATTATTTTGGTTTTCTTGGCAGATGCAGGCATGGGAACTTATATGGAAACTTGCTACGACAACTGCAGGAAATATTAGCTCTCTGCGTCTTTCATCTTCCAGTTAAAATAATAGTGGCTGCAACTATATAATTTTCAAGATTTCAATATTTATTATATATCTTGGTCTCAAATACCTTCTTGAAAAATCAAGGGATTTGTGACATGAAAGCCAAGTTCCGAAGTGTTTAATTCATTAGTTATATTTTGTTATTATTTAATTTGTTAAGGAATTGTAATACATGGTGTCATGCAGCAATATATATATATATATATATATATATATATATATATATATATATATATATATATATATATATATATATATATATATATATATATATATATATATATATAATGTTAGCTCTTCAAAACCGTCTATTAAAATAATGCTTATATCATTACTTAGCATAATTTTTCTGTGTCCTAGATCTCCAGATTTCAATATGAGATCGCATAGTTATAGGCACAAATTTTCTTCACTGATATCTTAGTTTGACCTTGCAATCACATATTCTTTATGACCTGAATTATCTTACTTCACTAAATGGGTTTGTAGTTTGAACAGATCTTGCCATGCCATTTGTTTAAGAATCGTCTTTTAAATTTTACCCATTAATTTTTCTGTTCTTTTTTTTCGGTGAACCTGTAACAGATTTTCGTCTTTATTTATTTTATTTCTTTTGGTAAGCTAAAGTAAAACTACATCCGAATTTAATGATTAGTTCAGTCATCCAAAAGAATACGTAGCAGCATGATAGTCTCCAATAATGGGATCAAAAGCAAGGCGGGCCAAGGCCTAAACTATAAGCTTGAACCAAACAAGAATCATGAGGCAGGGCTATTTGGATAATGGATTCCATAGGATTTGAAAGGAAATATATATTAGCAACGCTCAGTGAAGCACAACGTACTCTTTAAATTTATTTTATATATTCGGCTGTCCTGTATGTTAGTATTCATACTATTTAAGCGGGACTAGAATCCAGTTCTATTTCTAAATGTGTGACTGCTATGTAAGAGGCCAGCTTAACTTGTAGAGATGGCTTATTGTTAGAACAGTACATGGTACCCCCATAGGCCTCTATGGTCAGCAAGCACCCTTCATGCAGTGCTATCCATGGGGAAGAAAAAACCAGATAATAACTAGGATGATTTGGTACCTGTGACAGCTTGTAGGGCTCTTCCAAGGTCGAAGTTATACAGTGGTTCCTAGGGCTTGACTAGATAACCCGAAACAAGTTTTGGCTCGAGACACTATTCCTGCTTATTATATTTGCAAGCAACACCATTAATCTTAATCCCAAAATCAAAGGTTTTGTTATTTTGCTGAAGAGAAGCTTAGGTAGATGAGGTAACCTTGATGTTAGATGTTATAACAAAATTATTTATGGATTTTCGTTTAATAGCTCAAGAGTTTGAATATTTGAAATGATTGTTACTGTAATATTAGAGTCTCTATTATTAAAAGTTGAAAATTCAATTTTTATTGACTCTTATTCTCTTAGATAAATAAATTAAATTTAATACAAAATATAGTGAATTTGTAATTATTTGTTTAAACTTAAAATTTAAAGAAATAACAATAATAATAACAATTAAACCTTTTTTTATTATGTAGAGTCGGTTATATGGATCAAACGACATTATAATGATCTATTATATTAAAATTCAAAGAACTTGTGTTATAAAAAATTATTAAATATTATAGTAAAAATTATTTATAAACTTTTATTTAATAGTTTAATTAAAGAAAGTTTGGCTATCTATATTTTTTCTAGCCTTCTCTTGCGGAAGGTCAACATATATAATATTCCAAGTTGGAACAGAGACACAGACAAAGGGAAACATGGATTAACGTCCAAGTCATATAGGATAATATTAAATAGTCTACATATGAATAACAAAAATTTCGTTTTTTGTAGCAAAAGTTGAAGACAGGCTAAAGTAAGAATATAATTTGTTTCTTCTAATTTAACTCTTTTAAGCCTCACATATATGTCCAATCTTACTGTAATAAAATAGGAACCCCATGCTTTAGCTTCACTCCAATGCCCAAGTAATTGAATGGGTAGAGATGCAAGATGAGGTCGTAAATTCAAAATTTCAATCTCTTTTAGGGTTGTATATATTCATATATAATGTCCTTACAAAAATTAGGTACAACATATGTGGTACTGAAGCAATAAGAGGCCGATTAATGCACTAGCTACTTCACACATTCGTGTCTCACCTGCATGCATAACTTTAGAAGACAGCAAATAAAAATTTATTGTTCTTAATTAAAATTATACCCAAGCTCAACTTATTACATAAAGTAAAATCTTGATACCTCAAGACCTTACTGAAAAGACAAACTTCAAATGCAATCAATCGCAAAATACCTTTTCGCTGAAAGCAAAATATATATACTGCTTAAATAAATATTCTCCAGTAAAAAGAATATATAACAAGAGAAACGGGGAGATTTTGAAATTAATTTATATATGCCATTTTTCTTTTGAAATATTCCAATAACTTAGACACCTATAAATTTGGGATTGGAGCAAGCTGAAGCTCTAACCACCAGCAAGCATAGGAAGCTAACGAAAGAGAAGAAACATGGAGGGGAATTTCAGAAGGAAGCTCTCATTATTGATGATGATGTGGGCAATTCTTGTGCTAGCTAACGTTGTTGTGCTAGCAGAAGACCCTAATTACCTGATGATGATAAGCTGCTTCCCCCTCCTAATCCATCTCTTTTTTATATTCCTAATGATGATGAGCCAAGAATTTTGCCTTCACATGCGGATACCTTGAATATATATATATATATATATATATACACACACACACACACACAAGAAAGAGAAACTCTTACCAATCCCATAAGCGGTGGTCAGACCCGTAGCACAACTATACACACATACACACACGATATATATATATATATATATATATATATATATATAGACAAACACACACACACACACAAGAAAGAAACTCTTACCAATCCCATAAGCGGTGGTCAGACCCGTAGCACAACTATACACACACACACACACGCACGCACACACGCGCATAGACATATACATAGACGTACATATAGCTTTTTCATATATTCTCCTACACTAGCTAGGGTTTATTAGTGTTCGATATATATGAAGATGAAACTATTGCAATGTTTAGAAATGATTCCTTTCTCCTTATTGTGTAGATCTTAATAGAGAAGGACAGTATCTGGAAAACTGCTACAACACCTGCAAAAAATATAGCTAGCCATATCTTCAGACGTCCTATATTATTACTCTAATTATTTGAAGGGAGCAAGACTTTATTACGAGTTACATGGCATTTATACATATATAGTTTAATTTGTGTTATTAATAAATTACTAAAACAAAATATTTGGGTTTACTAAACGCGAAATTATAGAATATAATTCTTCTTTTAAGAGTGGAGTTTTTTAATTTGTTGTCTTGTGTTATCTTTTCTAGTCACATTATTTTGTAACGAGGGTTAATAATAAGTACTATTCCAATTTTCTTGTCTCCCTTTCGTTCCTAATAAGAACCATTTACTGGCTCGTTACAAGATGGCACATCAGATGTTACATTGACATATTATTATGTTCGACGAGAAAATTGTCGGTGATTGACAATCAAAATCACGACTTTGCTTCTAACTAAAGAACTTCTGATAATTAGCAAAGAAATGAAAAAAAAAAAAAAAATTCTGATGTTCTAAAACGTGCCTTCTCAAGATTGAGTTCAGTTACGTACAAACTTAAACTCCCGTCATTGTTTTCTTTTCCTCTTTTTGTACCAAAAAAAGAAGAAAAGAAATCCCGTCATTGAAAATCAAGCATGATGCTGACCATGAAAATATATATTAAGAAAACGGCAAATAAAATATGAAAATTTTTGTAATAACTCCTAACTGGCATTGGCCAAAGGACACTTGTTAATATCCCCAAAAGTCAGTCTCTTTTTATGCCATTGATATTCTTTTCAATAATAAAATGTTTTGAGAGAAGGAATCAATTCTTCTAAGATTTATGAAGTAAGGATTTAATGATGATTTGCATGGCTGGTTTAGTCTTATTAGTAGCACCGATGATATAGTTTCAAATCAGAAATGGGTTGCCAAAAGGAAGATGAAAAACCCAGAAAGAAAAAAATGTAATGAAAATATGTGTCTTAAATGGAATAATATTGAAATTGGATTTCATGGGATAATATTCTTTAATCAGCTCAATTATCTAATTGCATCCAACTAGGAGGACATCTTGGGACCTCCATCGATCTAGACCTCGTATCTTTTAACTTATAAAAAAAATAAAAAAATTTAAAAAAAGGCCATGATATATAAGCTAGATTAGGAGACACATGACTGACATAAAGCTCGCTTGAAAGGAAGACAAGAATCCTTCATAAAAGCACATGTAGTTATGGAGTCATGGGTTCATCTTTTGAAACCACATCAATATTCATTCTTTATTCCTTTATAAAGCTATACTTAGTGAATGGAATCCAATGTGACTTCTGCTACATTAATATATATATATATATATATATATATATATATATATATATATATATATATATATATATGACACACACAAACACACCTTGTCTTATTAGTTTTTTTTTTTCACAAAGGATAATCAAGATTCACGGAAAAATTAAATTAATTGTAAATTAAGAACTTTAGCGCTGAATTTAAGCAATATTGCTATATTAATTATTCCTTTGGCCAACCTAAAGATTAAAAAAAAACTTCTTTGTTGATAATCTTTTCTTCTCTTTTTCTTTTGTGTTTAGTTTCTTTTCGTTTTAGGTTTGTAAAATGGGTATACAGGGTGACACGATAAAAGTCACCTATATGCGTCTGACATGGTTGCTGTCTATCGTCTAAAAATGTAGAACAAGCTGGTCCACTCCATGAGGGAGAGAAATGAATATAGTCCAATACACATACTAATTTAGGAAAAAGTAGTAGCTAGCCAGCTCATGATTTCTGGATATGAGAAAAGAAAAGAAATTCGTCTTCATTTAAGAAAACCACGCAAAGTACAAATAAAGTGAACTCTCCAACACAGACGAAAAGAAAATAATTTAAAGCACTAAGACAAAACATTGCTTTAGCTCTTTTAATGAGTGCCATAGGGATGTAACTGCTCTGTAACATGACCTCAGAACCATCCTTTTCACAATCATCATCATCTTTAGCATCCCCAAGAAATTAATAAAGAAATATTCCAAATAGTATTAGAGTCTATCTTCCCTGGCTATCGTCCCTGAAAAAGAAGCCATTAATTAATATTGTATATGCTAAATATTAATTTTATAATTTGGAAGCAGAAGCGGTAACTGAAAATATATAGATAGTGAGCATACCCAAAATTGGATAATCTCAATTCGAGTATGTGTCCCTTGGGGCACTGCATTTAAAGCATTCCATTCTGCTAGCGAAATTGTGTTCATTGCACCCCAACCTGTTAATAAAAAAAAGGCATGTTGTAACATATATATTTAAATGGGTCATATCACGCATTACTTAGAAGATACAAGGGAGGAAGAAATATTCTTTTAAAGTGTCTTACTCCCAAAAGTAGTCAAAGAAAGAGGACCCAATAAAAATAAAAATGCATGCCTGTACTTAATTTATTCTTCAAAGACACAGCAGCCAAACGAAAGAAACATTTGTCTCCTTATAAAGAACTAATTATCAGAAGATAGTTGTATTGGGAGATTAGACTGTCTCTATTTTTTGTTTTTTTTTTTCGAATCGACATCTGCTCTACTACTGTGGTTAATAACAAGGTAAATGCTTGTTTAATTAATTGATATCGAAAACTTAAAAATGTAGGTGGGAAAAAATTATTGGCAGAAAAGCTAATGATTAGTGTAATTTTGAGACAAATGTTAAATGTGTTTACTAAGATGAATGATCACCTGGTGCATATCCAGTCACCAGATTTCCATCCAGCTGGTCTGCCTGCTCCACCACCAAAACCTGATCTTGAGCGTAAGATAATGTCATTGTTGAAGCCTCCAGCGGCTAAGTCATCTTTGTAAGCACCACACTGGAAGCAGCTTGATCGGCTAGCAAAGTTGTGTGCTCCACAGTTACCAGCAGCACAATACCAATCACCTGGGCGAACATCTGACCCGAAGGAAGATCCTCCTCTCCCTCCAAAGCCTCCATAATCAACTCTATCTCCATGCTTTGAATCTCCACATCTCTGGCACGAATCTCTCCTCTGAAAGTTCATATACTGGCATGACCTGCAGTTCCAATCTCCCGGCCTGCAGCTCATTCTGCAAATTACAGAGACCAACCTGATCAAGATAATGCAGTAACTTTGACAATATAGAGGATTTTTTTTAAGAGAATAATAGAAAGACCAACCTCAAGATAATGCAGTAAATAAGCTGAGCTATATAAGAGAATTCGAAGCTGATGAAGGGGAGATAGATACTGATGAAGGAAAGAGAGACATGGGGGATGGTTTATATAGTAGCAGAGACCACAGAAAAAAGAGAATAAATGGAGGGCCGTGCATGGTACTTTTTAGTGTTGTTCGAGTGGCAACTTTGATAGAAATGGATCAATGTCTAAAGGAACAAAAAGAGATAAAGTAAAATCGTGGTGCCACAATTCCAAAGAGAGGATACTTTGAATTTTGAATGTTACATATTTTTGGCAGTGGACGACAACTTCATTTTGTTCAAGTTTATTGTTGTAGGGTGCTATGGGAAGAGTGTATACAGGATAAACATATTTGTTCTTTAATTTATCTCCAAAATAAGATATCTTCGAAGCAGGGGACTTGGAATGGCTAGTTTGAAATGAATGATTACTTGACACTCCCCCCTTCTTTTTCATTGTTTTTCTCCAACCCCAGGATGCTTTAATAATTAAGATGCTTAATGCTTATACGTCAAGTTTCAACTTTTCGTCAAGCACGCTCATGCGCTTTCTTAAGTCATAGATAACTGAGCTCGGAGCCAAGACATTGTCCTTAAATAAAACACGGCCACAAGCAAAGGTTCTTCTACAAGCAACATGTCAAACTCAAGAAGTTTCAGTTTCATGGTTTTGCATATGGATTATGGGTTTTACTTAAATTTAAGGTGTGAATTATTTCATTTGTGACACTTTGGAATTTGAATATTGCTCAATAACATACTGATATTACTGATACATGCACAATTAAAAAGCCACTCTCTTTAGCCAATAAACTATTGTTGATATATTTTTATATACTGACCTTCAGTCTATGTTCTCTATCAATGACTGTTACACATAATTAAAAAAAGTTGTTATATAAGAACTTTAAATTTTCCTATTGCCAACTCAGTGTGTTAATGAGCTCTTAGTTGTGACTAGAAATAGCATTGTAGATCTAGAAAAATTCATTAACAAAACCTTACAGTCACCAAGGCTAGCTAAGTCAACAACTCAAGACCCACAAAAAGGGCATGGTTGATTTCTGTAACCTAATAGCGAAACAGACATATTGTACAAAGATCTTATCAATCAAACAAAACCATGAACCCTAGAAAGGCCATTTGACCATAGAATATATATGGTAATATATATACAGTAAATTCGAATTGCAGCCCCACTAACAGAATCCAAGTTATACAATAAATGTCCAAAAGAGAACAAAGAGAAAGAAAGGCAGCTGCCTCTCATTGGACAATGTCGAATCCTAATAAGCATTTGCTACATATATGTAATGAATATTCGTATCATTAAAATCATAGGTCGGCCCACAAAGTATTCCAAAAACATCCACGAGGGAATCCAAGTCTCTTTCAGACTTACTCTTTGGGAATCAACAGAATTTTGACAGTCAAAATGTTTGGAAAAAAAATACTTGCTGCTTTACAACTTGAATATTCTTTTATTCTCCTGCTAAAGTAGAAAGGAAGGCCAGCTAATGAATTAAAGGTAAATAGAGATGAAACTCACTACCTCCATCTAATAATTAATAAGTTTCTAGATTTGAACTACTAATTATAAAATCTTTTTTTATCTGGAATTTATAAATAAATTGTTTCTTTATGAAACATTAATTATTAATGATAAGTATATATATTCTTCGTTCAGTTTTACGGGTTTGTACGTACATGTGAGGGAGTACCGCTTTTACATGGTTTTTTTAACAAAAAGAAAATGTCCTATAATTATGTATGGAATGTGATAGTGAGGGGAGTAATTAAAGACCTATGAAAAAATTTAAAAGCAAAACAGACGAGAGAAAAATTAAACAAATTTGTACAGAAAAGAGAAAAGAAAAGGCAAATGGTGAGTTTCAATAAAGATAGATGAAGCTGATGATGGAATAACAAGTCTTTGAGGTTACATTTTGACCATCTTTTGTATTCTTTTTCTATTCTTTGCTTGAAGCACTGCTGCGGCAGCTGCCATATTTTATTCTCTCTCGAGTAGCAAGAATGAATGAGCAAATAAAGATGGCCTCCATTCTCTTGGGGAAGGGTAAAGGGAGGCAGAGAGAGGCAAACTGTAGAAAAAGAATAAAGAGAGGAAGTGGAGTGATTCTATTCGCCTTGGGAATCGTTTCCATGCAAAGGCCACCGTCTCATAATTTGCCTTATTTCCTCACTCATCTGCTGTGAGTACTTTTAACAGGCAAGAATATACGTATATCTCTAACTCACCACTGCTAAGTGCAGTGATTGATGATAATGATATATAGTCTCTATCCTCTTTTTCTTTTCTTTCATTTAGAGCGTTTCTTGTAGACATCACTTCTCTAAAGATCTTATACATAACTTAACGGTTAAGTACACTGAATCTATAACGATAATTATTTGACTTCTACATGGAGGGAAGGGATTGCAAATTTCACTACGCAACTCAACTTCAATTCTTTGTTGGATATCCTTTTCATGCAAATAATGCTACTATTTAATAAAGTCTCTAACTCAAAAATATAATTATTCAGATTCAAAATTACAAAATTTAGAAAGTTTTCATCTTATATCAAACATTTCCATTAAAGAAGTATATCCATATTTTGTGTAATTTTTCTTATAATAATTCATTAAATTTCGCAAATCAAGACTATATGTGGCTATAAAATTAAAATTGGTAATAAAATAAATCATTGATAGGATAAATTCGGTCTCTTCATAAATTTGATAATGTTACTACATCTTTATTATCAATTTTGATGACAAAAAATATTGATTTGCACCATGAAAATATAAATAAATTACACAAATCGGAGGCAAATTAAATTGTATATCTAAGTAGAGTAGAGGAATTCTTTTACAATTTGTCAACCCAAATTAATATACCAAATTATGGCCCAAAGAAAGAAAGAACCAACATATGATTTGTTGTTGTATTCTTTGGGGAAGTTTCTTTCTCTTGTAGAAGATGTGTGAACTTCAAAGAATGCATCTTATTTATCAAGATCTTTAGATTGACCTTGAATATGAGTAAAAGAAAATTAAATTTATAACATGAAATTTGTGATTGTGTAAAAAATATTTAAAAATAATTTGAAAGGTGTATTACTTTTTTAAGATGCATCTCATCTTTTTTGTTTTATTATTGTATTAGTTGTATTTTTTATTTTTGATATGTAATATTTAATATATTAAAATTTAAAAAGTGTGTTGTTTCTTTATTTTTTAATTACAGTACTAATTATTTATTTTGGACTTTTAAAAGCTTTAAGATTCATCTATCTTCCTTTTATTTTCTATTTGTAAACCTCAATGCTTAATCTTGTATTAATGTGTTTTTTTTACTTGTAAAAAAAAAAAAAGACTAATAACTTCTAACAAAAACAGAGTATTAGAATAAACTTTAACTTGCAAAACATAAATAGTAATGACCCAAATGCTGACTACTTTTTTACTCGCAAAATACTTCATTTAGCATCATTTTCAAAATAGTGACATTGAAGAGCCAATACAATTTTCATGTAACTGTTGTTTATATTCATTGAAGCATTACTTGGAAAGAGGCTTTCAATTTAAGATCCTTTTCTGCTCCGGCTACTAGGACTGGTAAGATTCTCAGCACTGAGATGTTCAGCTGAAGCGGGCAATTGTTAAGTCCCTATGACCAAGGGAGGAACTTCATTCATGTACATGAGATGCAAATTGACCGGGAGATCCTAGGCTTGCTTCGCTCCCCTCGGCCTCCAGGCTCTTAGCTTCATCGCTCACAACTGCTAACTATGACAACACAAGAACAAGCGCTATGCATAGTTAAAATCAGTTAAATTCACTATATTAACAATAAGGTTGAACAAATATAAAATGCAGGCGTTCACATAGAAATCTCAAATTGCTGGGTTATCAAATTTGTCCTATATCATGAGCATGCATAAGAAGCAACTAAATCTCAAGCTACTATTTGAAGAGAGTAGGACAACTTAGTTCCAAATCCAATCTTTTTTAAAGCCTATGAAAAAAATTTGTAAACTGAAAAGCAAAAGGGATTTAAAATATACATCCAAATCTAGAAAGAACTTCGGAAACTTGAAATGTGGTCAACAAACCATCTCTACCATGATATACACATTAAGAAATTAAAAGATACCTGGATTTCATTCTCTCTCAGTTGATCTTGAAGTGCATTTATTGCAGGGCTTAAACTGCAATGTCAGAAAGAAGTATTTGTATATTAGAAAAGAGAAAAAACAGGAAAGTAAAAAAGAAGGGATTTAAAATCACGGACAGTGTTTTGTTCTCACCAATACTCAATCAACTTGCACAAGGAAGCCTGATATGTTGAAGTGTGATGTATGAAGGTTAGTGGATGCACTTTCCCATCCCTACAACAGGTATAGGAAATTAAAGTCACTAGGGTAGTGAAAATCTTATTAAAGTAAAATGCTCCCACTAAATTTTCATATATGTATTTTATAACAAGCATATAGCATATTAAATTATCACCTCATATTTTGTAAAATGACCTGGTTATATGCAGTCCGCTCCTCTTCATATAAAACATGTTGCAGATCAGCGTATGATGATAATGGTGAATTGAAGTTAACAAGGGCCGATGTCGGCAAAACATAAAGAGGGACTTCTTTTCTAACATACTCTGCACCACTGTCACCAAACAAAAGTCATTTAAGGTCCCATGATTAAGAATTTTCTCTTCTCAATCCCACCAAAGATTAAAAAATGTTGGCCAATCAGCATTAATTCTTAGAAAACAATGAAGACAGAAAAGTGTGACACATGGCCATTATATATTACATTTAACATGTTGTCCTACGGTGCTAGCTTCTGTTTATCATTTAGAGCTATATATTGAAGAGTCAGATTAAATATTAACTACAAACATGCATCCATCAGAATGCCTATCTCCATGTCCTACATGATTATATTCCTTACTATGAATTTTATGGTGTATTTCAGATTACAAAGATATCATGCAAACTTGGTGCAATTGCGCTAAGGAGAGCTTCAGATAACAATTGGAACTGTATGTGAAACAAAATCATAACAATAGGGAGCATTAAAGGGAATTATATAAGACAGGGTGGGCATCCAAAATTCTAAGTTCGTTCAAATGAATGCCACTTATCGTTCACAAGAATCACAACTATTAGGGAGATTGGGGCCTTCTCTATTCCTCCTCATTTTTGTCTCTACTGATAAATACGTAACAGCTATTATAAACTTTATCAGTGAAAACCAGGAATTAAGATCACCTTGTGTTTCAGATCTTAGTAGTTCATATTCATTTTTCAAATCAATAATATGATGCCCATGGGTGGGCTTTAACCAAAATGAAAGGTTCCAAGGGAACATGAGGGAAACCAATTCCCTAAGCCAGAGATATCATACCAGCTTTCAGCTTGATAAACAACAAAGATACAAGTTCTCAAGTACATACTTATCAATACCTCATGTCCATATTTGATCGATGCATAGCTTCCTGTATGCTTTCTGAAATATCCGTGGGATCAACATCAACAGTTGTAGTGTCTGATTTGTTGGTATGGTAGTTTCCTCCACCTTTTTCTCTCCCTAGATAGTTGGCATCAGCATTAGAGAAGAAATTTCCCAAGTCCGAAGATCTTTCCCCACCCTAGCCAATCATATATAATTATGAAAATGAAGAAAATACACAGGGAAGTATTTTTATCCTGTACCAGAGCAAAAGTACAGGTATAATTGTTACTGATAGGACAACCTCAAGGGCCTGAAATTTATCTCCAACCTTCAGCATTTCAGTTTAGACGGTTATACTTCACCATATCAACAAAAAAACATCAAAATTAATACATTGGCTCAAAAGTAATCATTCAAACAAACAAACCAATCTAATCAGAAAGAATTATCCTAATTTTAGAGCAGAAATTCTCTCAAAGAACTATGCAGATTGGTTAGTTTACATGCATTGGACATTAACAAATGGAACATGTCAAGTTGGTGCGCCTGAATTCCAATATTTACATGGTGAAGGGTGTTGAAATGCTCACTACAAGGTGAAGCACCTTCCAGATATGTGCCAACTGTCCAACTCATTATGTTTCTCCAACCAAAAAAATCTCACGAGACAATATAAACCCTAAATTGAAGGGTAAGTTAGCTAGTGGCATTGTTATGACAATCTAAAACAAGTAAGAGAAACCTTTAGCCATTAGATATAACTTCGATACGTGTAAAATAGATAGTATGAGAATTAGAAAAAAAGAAAAAATGAAAGGATAAATAGCAACCAAATTGGGAAAATCATTAGACATAAGAGATTCAGAATTATAATGCTCAGCAGGCAATAATTTGGTTACAAAATCTCTCAGAAAACACATGCACTGAAAATTCATTATGATATGCTTTTTCCATTACCCCTCCTGCAGGCAGCTTTACACCATTAGGACTCGGAAGCCATCAATTGCACAAATATATATTAGTGAAAAATATTTTTAACATGTCAGACATATAGCCTTTCACTGATAGTGGTTTACAACAAATGCATTTATCCAATAAACCATTGGATATAAAAGCATCAGCTAATGTGTATCTTTAAGCATGTTTAACTATAACATGACAAAACTGTCAGCAAAGACAACAAGAACACCCCCCAAGAAAAAATCTATAAGTTGCATCAGCTTTTGTAACTCACCTGTTTATCAGATTCATATTCTATATTTTCCAAACCATAAGCTATTTCTTTAGCCACACCACATAATGCAACATGTCAGATGCTAAATGTACTTGAGAAATGACAAGTTGTACCTCACCAGCTTCAATAATTCTTGAATCACTAGTGTCCTGCTCTGGGATTTCTGCCTTCAAGGAACCAGATCGTACTGATACTTTCTCTAAGGAACATGGAGATGAATTTAGATCAATAACCAAGCTTTCCTTTAAAGGAGACAAAGGTATAGGCTTTGGCATGTGATTCTGCCTCCAATCAGATGACTGGAAAGCAATTACTTGGATTCTTCCAACCTGAATACACCCCATAAATTTTCATGCTAAATTCAATGAGTAAATTAGCATAAAATATATTTCACCATAATAAAGCATCCAAGACATACCTTGTTCACATCTTCACTGTAGCAAGAAAATATCAACCCAATAAACCCAGAATCAAGAAGTTGATACATTGCCTGAGTCCGCACATCTGCAATTGTGAATATGCTGGTTATACTTTATTTTTTATTTTTTGCAACAACAAAAATCTAAATAGGAAATGAAATGTAGTCATTTTAAAATATTCTTAGCTGTGTACCTCCTATTTCCACTTTGTTAACTTGCATAGTGAAAGTACTAACAAGCAACCAATTACTTACAGGCACCTCCAGGTTCAGAAATTAATGACTTCGCCTTCTTATAAGGAGAGGTGGTAGTAGACCCAATGATCAATGTTATACGTACAGTGACAATAAAAGTTTCTTAATTTAAATCTATAGTCTCTTAAATTCATTCAATTTAACTTCTAGAGACCTCCAGCAAAATCCATGCAAGAAAGCCTGTCAGTTTCACACCCAGTTTGTGCACTGGACGAACAGAAACAGGCAAGTAGTTTGAAAAAGTACTGTATAGTGGGACCCAAATCTGAAAATGTCAAAGCAACTAACAGTTTCCAAAGTTCCAGCGGACAAACTGAATTATACACCATATCTAATGAAGAATTTTCCATGGGAGAGAGCCTGAGTTCTTAATTTTACAAGACATCATTTTCAATTTTCAATCTTCTTATTCCATTTTAATGGTATTCTAGAAAAGGAAATTGAGGAATAAATACGTAAAAAAAACAATATCAAGGAACAGACAAGTTTATCATCGAAGTTGATGAAAAACAAAAAACTGACAATAAATAGTGACTACCCAAAACTTACCAACATGGGAAGGCAGAACTGTGATATGAGGGTGTGAATGGTACCAACCAATCACCCTTGTTGTTTTTCCTGTCAATGTGGTCATTCTGTGTTGTGAAGTCAATGGTATAACAAACCAACCATTTTCAAAGGAAACAGAAAACCAACCAAGAAAATAAAGTCACTAAAATCATGATCAGTTTGAAAGTAGAAATATTATTAGAATAAGAAATATCTGATAAGTTAATGAAGTTGCCTGATCAGACCAAAGCATAAAAACAACAGTAATTGTCATGATTCAATAAATGATGTAAAAATGAAAGCACAAGTGAACTACTGTGAATTGTGATCTCATGAATATAACTATATAAATGAATACAATAACTAGGATATTTCTGCCAGAACCGATGCAGCAGCCAACTGTTCAGGGTTAGTCTCCACTCGGTCCTTTTGCCTGTCAGACCTTGTCTGTGGAGATGCTCCCCATATTAATGCAGTCACAGTCCCATTTTTTGAATGCTGGATCCACAAAACCAGGCTTTAGTTATATATAAGCAGAAACTTGGACAAACATGAGAGACAATCAATAGAGGGATAACATATAAACCATGTCACAGTAAAGAAATCTACCGGACAGAACATACTGAATTAGTGCAAAACCCAAGATTGATGAACCAGAAACCAAAGAGGACAAAGTCGTTTACAAGAATCCATGTCAACAATCAAATTGCCTAAGTAACAAATTGGACTACGATCATAAGAACACCAGAAACCCACTTTAGTAATAATTAAACCTGCAAAGTCAAAACCTTCTTCGCCCACAACATGATATTAGCTCTCCTCTACGTATATAACCATTGAAAATCCAACAAGTACATTTGTATGAACTGCTTCAATTTTGCTATCTAGGAATGTTAAAAGTCAGCCTAATCTCACATCTAATGAGGTCACTGTTGGAGTTTGAAACGTCATTTTAACATAACAAACCAACACCGGCAAAATCTCAAGTACCTAATCTAGGAATATTCTTATGCAACTTTGAAGACCACCAAGAAAAGCCAAGAAATTGAGATATAAAAACAATGGAAATTGAAGACAAAAATAACTGACCTCGATATCACCAAGAAGGAGGCCCATAATCTCTTCGGTCTCAGTGGACAATGCATGAGTCACACAAGTTAACCACACGTCTTCCGACATTTTCACACCCGTCAGAGACATTTCTGGTAATCTCCAGAAAGATTGAAACTTCGAGGAAGAGAAGGGATGGTAGGAAAAGCGCCAACAGTCCTCCGCAGAACATCCACCCCTCCTGCAAGTTCTCAACTACCTCGCGCCGATTTTTTTTTTTTTTTTTTTTTTTAACTTCTCTCGCTAATGCTGCTTATTCACGAGTTTTTTTTTTTTTTTTTTGGCTGAATGGTAAATAGTTAATATTGAAAACTGAAATAGTTTTAAAGAAGTTGTATTCAATATATTTCTATGTGTTATGGGTATTTTTAAAAAAAAAACAGAAAATAAAAGCAGCATTTAAATTTTTTTAAATAGAACATGATTAATGATTTAATGAGAGTTTAGCCTGCATATAAGATGAAATAGAGTACTTTCATGGTTTAATTTTCAAATTTAATGTTCTAACTTTTGATTTAAATATTTTAAAGTAAAAAGTAAATTTAAATGAAGGAAATATAACCCAGGAGAGAAGTGTATTCTGAAGTAATAGTAGTTAGACCAAAATTTGTATGGCAGATGATACTTTGTGAGGATATTAACATGAAAATTAAAATGACAGCGAAAAAATCCTGCCACTAATATTGATATCTTCCTAAACTCTCTTTGATTTTGCTTGGATAGGCCAATAATAGTTAACTAAATGTAACTTTGAGCACTGGTTTTGTTTGTTTTAGTAACTCCTTCTTTCTCTTTCATAGCATAATTTTTTTATTAGAGTCTGTAAATGAATATAAATAAATAATGCAATTGAAACCTGGTCACCCCACCAACAGCATTATTGTATATGATAGTGATAAGAGAGACTTCAATTTGCGTGAACCGCAAATCAAAAGAGAACTACACCGTCATCTTCTGAATAAGAAGAAAAAGGCACCCCATGAGCAGAGAGGTAATAATCACTCACAGAAGCATTTTCTTAATGTTTGATGGCACTTTTGTGTTTAATATACTGCTACATAATATGTTTGGTGTAATTTAAAATGTTGAAGTATTATATGATATTATCATTTTTAGCTTTTTTTTTTTTTTAATATTTTACAAAATATTAATTTTATCTTAAACATAATACGTTGGTATATCAAGGATTGGGAGATATATCAACCCAGTCTGGGAAAGAGAAATTTGGACAGGAGAGAAGGTGAACAGAAGCTGTGAAGCAAACCTTTAGCATGGCTCAGAATGATGAAAACAATCAGAATTACCCAACCCACCATCTCAGAGAATATTAGTTAATCTCAAATATCAAGACCAGAATAATAAAGAAGCTTGCTGCTCATGTTTGCTCGTGTTCCGTAAAGTGGTTTACTTGCACAGACTCAGCATCTTTAAAATCTCTTACTTTGTAGTCTAGTACTATCATCTATAGTTGTACTTTCTATTGTCAACTGACACTTGTCGTGAATGTTGAGCACTTGTGTCAGAATTTCCTTTCGGGTTTCTGTTTTTGAGGAAATAATGCAAAATATGATACCAATATTGCGCATAAATATAAATATGGTAATATGACAATAAAATGTTTAACTATAACTTAAAATCTAATATGAATATTACCTCCTTCATAGGAGCTCATGGAAACCCATATCTTTCTGGTAGCCTTCGTCGTTATTGTTATTTTTTCAGTAGACAGACAAGTATAATTTGAAGATGGACAATATTTAAATATAAATTTGGAAGTGTTTATTATTAAATTTTGTAATAAAAATGTAATATATGAACTTTTTTTACGCTTTAATATTATATAATTGATTATTTAAAAATTTTTAAACTTTATGACAAATATCAAAGAAACTTTAATGAAGAATAGGAGGGTGGGCAATTTGTTGTGAAGTTGCATTTTTAGTCTTACAACGACAACGTAGCATCAATTTTCAATTTTGTGAGTTTATATTGGTGACATTTCTTCTATAAAGTTTCATATTTTTAGTCGTAAAAGGACATGCATAACAAATATTTTTGAAACGTTTATTGAGTTTATAAATAATAAAAAAAAAAATCATAAAAATGACTAACTTACAAAAGTTGGATGATAAAAGAAATATAGAATGTTCTTCAGTTATCAACAGTCTCATGGCTTCCCAAGATATTACAAAGGATTCGGCACCATTTTTCTCAAATTCAAGCCAATTGCTCTCGGCAGGAACTGTATGTTATGGCTGTTTTGAAAAGAACTAAAAGCACCATGTCCGTTCCACATCACTCGCTCATAATATCCTCATTTCCTTCAATGTCCCTGTCCCTGTCCCTGTCCCTGTCCAATACATCGTGGGATTGTTCTTCATCTTCAACATCCTGGTCAGTTTCCATAGCGTCCTCTGATTCTTCTTCACTGTCATCCTTGTCCTCATAGATAAACGGCAGCACCGTTTGACCTTCATCTACCTCCTCGTCCATAACCTGTGACAGACAAACCATGATTAAGTAGACCTAAAATTCTGCTATCCATTACTGCAAACGGCAGAAAAATGCTTACTCCTGAATAAAGGATGTCTAAGGAACTTGACAGTTGAACGGCATATTTGAAAGAGGAGATCCTGGACTCAATCAACTGTTCAAGAAAAAAAAAACACCAGATTCACTTTGATGCACATATAATTTTTTATTAACAAAGGAAAAAGTATGGAATTGTCCCATTAATAATGCAATATTCCGAATCAAAGCAATCAGATAAAATTTCGGAACAACGTATATTGTCCAATCAGCACCTATCTGGTCGTAATGATATATCATAATCAGTCATAAAGATATAACAATTCTCACCTGATACAAAGAATTTAAAGCTTGGAATGAAGATTCCTGGGACATTATTCCACTTGCATGCTGTAGAAGTAGACACTTCAGCCATGGAAGAGCACACGCCAAAATTGCACCCCTATGAAAGAGAATAAGAATGAACATCCTGTATATAATGTCCATCACAAGTAGAGGCAGAACTTGGGAGAAAGGTTATCTTTATTGTTAAAAACCATTTCTTGATTCCTATATCTAAATTTATGATGTTTTCATTTGCAAGACCTTGCACAACCAAGGCCTCCCCAACCCCCTCCTTCCCACAAAAAAGGAAAAAAAAAAAGTGGTAAAAGTAAAAGAATCTATATAATGGGGTAAACATGTTCAAAATAAGCAAATAAGTCTTCATGATTGGGAAATAACATACACGGACAATTCAAAAAGAATCTGAAATAATCCTATTTAGACAGGTCGATCATGAAATAACAGAGCTGTATCTAATAAGACTAAGATATTGCCAAATAAAAAACATGATCCAATTACATTATGATGTATTACCTAGACTCAATTATGGATATGAGAGAGTGTAAAAGTTTGAGGACGTTGGATGGGTTCAACTGTGAAACTGACTTTGTAATAACCTGCAAAAGAAGATACATCATGCATGTCATATAAGAGACAGACAAAGTAGGTAATTTACCGTTAAGACATGCATGGTTCAGTAGAAAAGAAGAAAAACAAAAAACCTTCTCATCTTGTGTATACAAGCAATCCAGCAGAAGGGCGCGATCATCAGCATGTAATGCTTGCTTGAGCAAAACATGTATGGAGTCTGCACTTGGAGGCTTTACTGGGACAGAAGATTCTAGCTCCTTATCACTCTCGGATTTGTTCTCCTCTAGCAAATTGAGACTAGCAAGTTTCTCTCCCATCGTTGGTTCATTCACATCATCATCAAGGACAACATCTGCAACCTCACCTTGATCTACATCTAAACCAGTATAAGAAGAAAAATTCAATATTTTATCTAGAATGTAAGGGGTGAAATTTTACATACATCAATATGCAACAGAACTACAGAAGCATAGCTTAGATGGTTGAAAACACAACCAATGTTCCAATGCATTACAAAAATATGACTGATGCAACTTCAGATAGCTATGTATTAGACCTGGGCATGAATTTTAAGGAAACAGTAGTACTAAATATTTATGACTTATTTTACCCAAACTTAATAGCTTTCAGATTTTAACAGCCTATACTAAGTTTTGTGAGTTTAGAAGTTTGTCAGGCAAATCATACATACACTGCAGCGTAGGAATTTACAAAATTCAAGGTAACACAAACAGCCGGGCACAAACTGTAATCTATATTTCAATGGGAATACAAGAACAAGAATTGGGATTTACTAGACAGAACACAACGGCTAGTAAAAACAAAAGAGTAACTGAGTAATAATAGAAATGGTTCAGATAAACTTTTAAAACGCAATAACATACTCAAGGAAGGTAGGAGAAAGGTACTCGATAACATTCCATAATTCTTACCAAAATCCACCTTGTCTGTTATGATTGGAAGATTGGGATCAGATTCAGCTTGCCTTTTCTTAGTTTTTTTGCTTTTCACAGGTACTGCTGTTTCTATTTCCAAGTCAGAGGAGTGTAAGTCAGAGATTGAAACATTTAGAGAACTTGTAAAGGGCATGCATTAGACAAAAAACAGGAAGATCCAAATTAAAATTTTTTTGTCATATTTTATTTCCACAGCAACTTCATGAGGTTCTCAGTAATCTATCACAAACAACCTCCCATTAGAGTAGGAAAAATATTTAGGATTTAGCAATTTTGACAACATATTAAGAATTAGAAATTCAAAAGTAAAGTCACCTAATATGCAAAAAGGCAACCATAAGAACAAAGAATTAGAAACATAAAGAGTATATCAGACCTTTTCCAACAGACCCGTCATGTTCATTAACAGGTCCAGTCTCATCTGCTACATTCAAGATAATATTCTCCCCTGAATTGTTTATATTTAAGACACTAAACTGTGGATGATCTATAGATCCATAAGCCACCAGGGCTGTCATCTGTTTGTCTGCCCCCATAGATTGTAACCTGGATGAAATAATTGAAGCACTATTCTTCTTTGAACTTTCACTGTTTTGTTTATCAGTGTCGGCTTTGTTTGTTTTAATGGTAATTTTAGTTGGTTGTATCTGATCCTCGGAGGAGGCCTCCAGATTCCACACGTAGGCTGCACCTGAACCCGAAACTGCCAAGACAACCAAATTGTCTTCTTCATTGCAACCATGGTGACATTCAAAAACTAATGGATGATGCCTCATGGAAAGAGTAGGACCACTACTCACAGTTCCGGAGTTTAAATCACACCTCCAAACTTGAATATGTTTACCCCCAAAATCTGATGTAACCAAAGTTTTGGCATCACTGGATATAGAAACATACTGTACATTTCCCTGTTAAGGAAGAAGAGTAAAATCTGAAGATGCTTTGGGCTTGCAAAGACAAATATCCATATCCAACATAGCTATTGGCTGAAAAAAAAATACAAGATAGCTAATGAAGTTTACCAAACCATCAGGGAACTTCAGAACTTCTTTCCCATTTTCCCAGCTTATAATTCGTAGTTTACTGCCAACAATAGCTAAGAATTTCTCATCTGGAAAACAAGTTAAACAATGGTGTGTCAAATAAAATTTATGATTATGATGCACCAAGCTCCAAATGATGGTAGTTCTCACCATATGAGAAAGCCAGAGAAGAGATGGACTTTTTTGAGATTTTGAACTCCTTTAAGAGCTCTCCTGTTTCTGCATTAAACTCATATGCCATCCCATTAAGTCCAACAACACGTAGAAGATGACCTTTTTTAGCAAATGAAAGTCCACCAACCCCCCTGTATGGTGACAAGATAATATTATTATGGAAATTAACATTTACTTATATATTACAGAATAAATTAAATATGGCAGTATGCAGAATTAAACCATTCTTATGGTGTAACCATTTTCACTGAATTGACACCAGTGTTATAAATTTCATCACATACTAACCATGTGGCTGGTACCAGTAACATCTCCTAAACATGACCTCCTATATAGTATATACATGTTGCTTGTCTACTGTATAGGCCACTTTTACCAAGTCATCAACAGAACACATCATCAATTAAGGAGAAAAATATTATGAATGGAACTTGGAAAGCATAGGATATTATATCTCACATTCAATAGGTATTTTACTTGTATATCTTAATAGCATTATGTTATAACACTACAGCAGGACTTGATTCAGGATATTGGTTCAAACTACAATTCAGTACTAGATGTTCATTTTGGGAGAAACAGGTAAAAATCATAGTAAAGATAATAAAAGAGGAACAGTCATCAATAATATGAAATGATGAATTTGAATTATTTAGAGATGGTAATAATTTTAGTGTATATAACTATTCATTCATATATATCATGTACAAAAATGGAAAATACAGAGATTTACCATATTGATAAGCCAATGGAAACTTTCTACAGTACCTTTTTTTAACTTTGATTGATGCAATCATTAACATACCAATGGTACAGCTAAACCAATGTGTTAAATCTAAGAAAGAGATGTCATCTTATATGGTTATTAAAAAGCATAATCAGAACTAGTAGGAAACATGCTAAATGCAGTTGATCAAACATTGGTTGTTTAAGCTAGAATCTCAAGTTTATCTGACAATATCAATGTCTAGCTGCACTTTTACATAACTAAATATTGGTAGCCTATGCAAAAGATGATATATACGGGAGATTATTCATAAATATGGATATTTGTAGTATATTGAACAGTACCATTATACTTTGAGATTTTATAATATTAATAACAGAAACAAATTCCATAAAAAAAAACTGATGACAATACCCTGGAAGACTTGCTGTCCACTTCCTCTCACTAGTGAAAACATTGATAGCCAGAACACTTCCATCAACTGTCCCAAGAACTAATAAGCAAGTGCCCCGTTCTTTCCTATGCTAAATAAACAAAGTAAAGTCAATTAGAAAATTATGCAGTCAATATCAAAGAATAAAAAAGTAAGGTTCTCCAGCATAAAATGGATTTATTATTAAAAGTTTTTCCTACAAGTCTAGGCTACCTTTTTTCCAATGAAACTGCATGCAATACAAGAATAATGAATATCAGGATCTCCATCTGAAGGCTTACACTCTGCTAACAAATCTCCACTGTCTGTGTTCCATATCTGAATATTATGAGACAAACTTCATTATTAACGTCAAGAAGACAGTAGAACAAAATCATACAGGGAAGAAAATTCAAAGAAATTTGACACCTTTTCATGAGCAACTGCTACACATTTTGTTCATAGAAATTAAACACTATTTTTTGGCACAAAACTCAACAGTATACCGTCTAGAAATCTTATTAGATACCAATTTAGCTAAATTAGTCTCCTCACCGAGAAGACTTCTGGGCTAATAGGTCTTCTCAGTCTGATATAAATGTCATGTAAGTAATCAAAAGCTCACCACGATGAGCGCCCAAGTCCAAGAATGTTACTTCCTATTCCCCTTTTCTTAAAGGCCTAAAAGAAATCAGTGTGTCGAGCATTATAAACACAGCCTTTAATGCTATTTCAACTATCTCCAATCAAGTCCATCTTCCCCATTCTCTAAAAATAGGGAAGAAGAAAAAAATCACTTTTGTCAGCAACAATATTAGACCAAGCACTTACGGGAATAATTCAAGAAAAACTGATTCCAAATATTAACAAGAGTGGTGAGGGAGGACAAGTTTACCTTGGAAGACCCTTTGGGAGATAAAACAGCCAGGTAGTCGCCATTAGGAGTGAAAGCTGTGAGATGAGACTTATTCAATTTCTCCTTCGCCATCTCAGTCAATCTTCTTACAAGAAGACAACTTTTACGTCACCCAAAACAATGACCTAGGAACAGCACCTAAATCAGACATGAGGAACTCAGGAGTGAATATAGACCAGAACTTCATAATTTGCCAAACCAAAAGACCAATGGGATGGAACAAACAGAAAATATGGCAAATAGGAAGACAGAAAGAAGTGGAAAGACAAATGGGGAAGAGACTGACCTTAACCAAACACAAAAGAATAAAAGAAACTGATCGGAACTGGTTTAGATGGCCCCCGCGTCCGTGAGCTCTCTCTTGCAGTGAGCTGTGGGCTAGAGAGGCGGGGAAGACAAGGGTTTTGGCCTTGGGTTTAATCAATGGCATTATTTAGCCGGTTTTGTAATAATAAGACTTTCTGGGGGCATTTTGAACTTTTATCAATGTATTTTAGACAATTTAAATTCATTTAACCCACTTGAAAATATATTAAATTGATAAAATATTAAATAAATACGTGTCATTTTGGTTTAATTTGTTTTGATTCTTAAGTTAAATAGATCAAATGACATGGTCCACTTGTTTTTTAATAAATATCTCACTTATTTTATTTTAATATTTTATATCGATTCACTTATAAATTATTTTTAATGTATTAAATTATCTAAAATAAAAATTTTAAAAAAATTTTAAAGTCGTATTATAATTTTAAATATTTTAAAATAATTATAAACATTATTTTTTAATTAAATATTATTTAAGTATTTTTTTTGTTTATATTTTTATATAAATTTTAACTATTTACATATTTTTTTAATAAATTAAGTGAATTAATCTACCAATTCAGTTAAGCGACTCAAATTCTAAAATTCTCATTCTGTACTAAAAACGTATTAACTCATGGCTCATTTTAAACGAAATCGCGTGAATCAACTCAGATAGGTCGGGTTTGGCTCGGCAGGAATCAAAAAAGGGGGGTTTGGCTCAAACTTTTTTTTTTTTTTTTTAGGAAGAGGGCTGAGTGTGGCATACATGCTGAGTCTTCCGCTATTAGCTGCCTCTTCTTCCTGTTTCCATAGCAGCTGAAGCAGAGTTCAAAGAGAGGAGTGAGCAGTATGTCGAGGTCACTGCCGAACATCCTCTTGAAGCGATTTGCAGCTCGTTCTTTCAGCAGACCGGTATGATCTAAGATAACATGACTACTGTTCCATTTTTGCGATTTTTTTGTTATCTAGTTGTGTGAAATATGTAAAGTCATCTGCTTTCTGCGCTTAATGTTAATGGGTATGGTTTGTTTTATCATTTTGTCCCTATTATCTTGAATGTTCAATCTGTCTTAGCTAAAATATCGAATTGCGTTCAGGATTAAGTCGGAATTTGTTCTTGGTGATTTTGAATAAATGACGGTGCTGCTATGTATTAATCGATTTAATTTATTTTTTTAATTATGTCGTTTAGAGCTTTGGGAATATGGTAAACCATTTCTTAGATCTTACCCCTTTTCATTCATGGTCACTTGTACGAGTGGTTTTTCTTTTCCTTCTTCCTTTTTTTCTTTTTAAATAAACGAAATTTTTCCTTATCTCTTGCCTATTATTCTTAACTGCTCTTAAACGTGTCGAAATTGGCATTATTAAGTGTTTCCATGTCTAAATGGCCACTTGTTTAGGCATTGTGTATGCCTGATACTTACCGCGGGTTCACTTACCTTAACCTTGAGTCGACTTTCAAGAAGGTGGCCTGTAAACATAACTGTAGTTGATTTAATATTGCATTATTCTATTAGTTAGTGCCGTAGTTTATAATACTTATCCTTTTTTTTTAATCAATCGATGAATTGCACTTTGCTTTCTAATGGTCTTTGCTCTATTACGGTAGCAGCTAAGTGGCTCTTTTTACCATTATGGATTGAGATACTCAACTACTGTGCCAAATGATCCTGACACACACGATGACTTCAAGCCAACTAATAAACTTGAGAGTTCTTGCATTTCTTTGACTGATGTTGTTGAGCAGGTGAATGTATATCAAGTGAATCTTGCATTTGTAATGTAAAAGCAAAAGTTTTTCTTGTTTTAATTACACTAGTAATCTGTAACCCAAACTCTTTTTCACTCTGGCTAATATGGGCAGGATGTCAAGGATAATCCGGTTATGATTTACATGAAAGGTGTGCCTGAATTCCCACAATGTGGATTTAGTTCACTTGCAATTAGGGTTTTACAACAATATGGTAAGTACTAAAATGGCTTATTGTGCTGCATTCTGTATCCTTCTCAAACATTGACATATATGTTCTGAACTTTTCTTTTTGTGAAGGAACTGTTGTTTTTCCCTATGATCTAAAAATTTTTGTTCCCTGTGTAATTATTGAAGAACTATCATTTGGATATGTGGTATAAAAATTTATATAGCTGAATAAATCATCATCAAAGGGGTTGTCTCTTCCTTCTTGTCAGCCATTGTGTATTTGTTTATTTATCTCTGCTTGTTTGGATGAGTTTTTTCTTGCAAAATCCCAAAAATCCTTTTGGTATGAAGGTGCCTTTTGCAGGGTGAAAAAGCTTTTCTAAATGGACTGTGTGGATAGTAAAATTTGAATTTGTGTAGTTGTGTAAAAGAAGATTATTAAACATACTGTGTGCATGGAAAATGTTGAATCTGTAGTTGTGTCGGAGCCTGTACATTTGCTTTAGGAATATTTTTGGCTTTCGTTAATGCCTGTACTACTAATTCTTGCTGTTATATAAATTGATTTTACATTTTTTTAATCATAAAAGGAGTAAGATAAATATTATTACATATGAAAGCAACATGCTTTGCTTTGCTTTGCTAGTCACTTCCATATGTTGATCTGAAATTTCTTTCTGTCATCTTGCTTTTTTCTTTTGAGTAGAATAATCTGATATATTGCATAAATAGGCTACTAAAGTTCAAAAAAATTGTCAGCTCAGTGCTATCATTGTGGAAAAGGAAGTAGGAAAAGTGGTTGCTAATGGGGAAAAAGGTGTGCTTTATATAAACATGTTTGGTTGTTCTTGGTTAAGATGCTTTCTGTGCTGCATCATCTTTACAGTGTAACTAGATGATTGTATATAAGAAATGACTTATGATTAATAATTCCATGGATGTATTCATATTTCCTTAAAAAATTTAAGATGTCAAGATCAAAGGGCCACATGACAGGACTGTTGATGAATTCTACTCTGATTTGATAGATGGACTTTTTTCAGGAGTGACCTTAATTTAATGATCTTTGAGCTGTAAGGACACTGAAAGAATATGGCATGGCAGGCACAAAATTTTTAAAAAAGAACATGACAAACCATTGCTTAGACAGTATGGATGTAGGATTACATTTATAGTAAACAACGATTAATTTGCAGAAGGCAGCTGATGTTAGAATGGCTTTTCTGTTGCCATATCCTCCTGTTATTGAATTTATGGTTTATTTGTGCGGGATGGAACCATTTTAGAATTTCCTTGCTATTTCAATTTATCTGCAGTTCTGCACCATCATATTAAATGCTATGCTTCTAAGTTCCAAACAAATTCTGATCATTGTTGATCTTTCTCTTCTCTTGGTTTACAACTTTTTTACCTATGGTGAAGCTATACAAGAAATTTGGTACTAATATGAATTTGTGTTACATGATGACAATACTATAAATTGCAATCATCACTATATGTGGCTATTGCAGATGTTCCTATAAGTGCTAGAAACATTTTGGAGGATCCTGAACTTAAAAGTGCGGTAAAAGCCTTCAGGTAAGTTCATGCTTGTTGGACTTATTACTCTCTGCTTCATAACAAATAGTTATAATAAAAAGTATCAATAATTTACAATTGTAGTCAATGATTTACTAAGAAATTTTGACAGATGATAGTTTGTCATTTTGGTGAGTTAGATCCATTTAGGTCTCTGACGTTAGACAGCTGGAATTGAGACTGTGACTCGGAATTGGGGGTCTAATTTTACTTTTAAGTTGGTAATTGGTATACCTTCTATAATTAGGATTCCAGTTCCCAATTTTAGTTCCAAAAATTTCACATAAGCCTTGTTCAATTATGGCTTTCTGAGATTAGACCCTAAAACTCCCAATTCCAAAAGGCTACACGCTTTTTGCCTTCTATCTCTGCCTCATCTCCCACAAATGACCAAACTTCCAATCGGCACCCACCATTGCTGGCAACAACTCTGCCATCAAGTCCACTAAACAAGTCACCAATGGCTATCAACTTCTCTCTCTCTCGTCATGCATTTTCTCTTTCTCTCTTGATTCTTTTTGTCTCTGTTTCATCCACAAATGCATATTCCATTTTCAATTTTCAGGGAAAATAAAATCATTTTTTTTTGTTATCTGGCTTATTGGACTTGCATTATACGGTGCTGCTTTTCCTTCTCTCTTAGATTTCTATGTAACGAGTATGTATTAATGGCCAAATAACCAAACATGCTTAAGTGTTATGATTCTGAACTCATATCAATTGATCCTCAAAGACCTGCTTCCAAGCTTAATTACTTTTTCCTTTTAAATGTTGATTAATTGACAGACAAGGAAAATATTTTCCTAATGTCCTCTTGTTCTACCGCTTTCTTTCTGTGCAGTAACTGGCCAACTTTTCCACAAATTTTTGTTAAGGGAGAGTTTGTTGGTGGATCGGATATTATTCTCAACATGCACCAGGTTAATTCTCATTTCAAACTTTGATCTTCTTTTTTTTATTTCTACCGATTATTTTGTAGTCTAGTGTTTAACAATATTTCACATCTTATGTAGACTGGTGAATTGAAGGAAAAGCTTAATGATATCACGTCCAAGCAGTAAAAGCTCGACTAAGTGATGAAGTTCAAGTCTTTATGAGAATAAGGTAGTTAGCAAGAACTTGTTTGATGCAATCATTTTTTATTATTTATCGAGATGGCATTATTTTGTTTTGTCAAATTAAAAAGTTTATTCCTTTCTCGAGTATTCTTTATTTTTGTTGTGTTGGTTTCTTATAATGTTTACTTGCTGTAATTACACTTATAAGAAGATGGATCAGAATTTGAACTTAACGCTAAGAAACTTGTTATATTGCTCAATATTGCGTGGTGCATCCGTCTTTATAATGTATTTTTCCTTACCTCTTTGAAGTTGGAAAAGAATCCCATGCCTTTTTTTGGGAACAGATTTTTGGTCCAAGGGAAAAATAACGGTAATTTGTTTGAAAATTGTTTTTAAAATAATTTTTTTTTGTTTTTTTGTTTTACAAAAACAAAAAAAAGCTGATTGTCATGTTATTTTTATAAATTATTTTTAAAAATTATTTTATAAAAGCGTAACTCAAAAAATAATTTTTAAAAAAATATTATTTTGTTATTTTCTTTATTTTTGTGTAAAATTATTTTTAATTCTTTTTAAAATTATTTTCTTAAAAACACTTTCAAATAAATCCTATTGACTCAAACTTTAAAAAGCCTCTATTTGATATTACCGTTTTCTGTTTTGAGTTTTACTGAAAGCAAAAAAATAGTTATGAAAAATAACATTTTCTGTTTTTATTTTAAAAAAATTTCAGCATGTTGTTACGATAGTGTTTTTTGTAATTATTTTAAATTTATTACAATACAATATTTTATTATTTATATAATTTTAAAAATAATAATTATATAATTAAAAAATAGTGAAAATATAAATATAAATTATATGTAATTTTAAAATTATAAAAAATAAAAATTATTTAAAAAAAGGTTTTAACAAATCAAATGGATTTTAAAGTTTTGAAGAAAAATTTTCATTTATTTTTGAAGTTGATCGGAAATTTTTAAAAAAGGAGTCGTGCTCCCAAGAAATAGTTGCTACGCCATGCCTTAATTGGTCGACGTCCAAAGTCCATACAACTCAATCAAGAAGCTTGGATACAGAATTTTCTTTTTTCTTTTTCTTTTTTTTTGGGGAAAAAGCTGAAGTACAAAGATTTATGGTCTAGGAGATTGAGGGGATGTTTTCCCTTCTTCTTTATGACCATGTTTTCCCATATCAGGCAACCCAATTGATAGATGACAAAGTGAAAGGGAAAAGTTTTTTAGAGGAGGAAATGCACCAGAAACTTTATTTGCTTCCTCTATGAATTAAAGTAACTTCAGAGATGAAAAAAAAAAGAAAAAAAGCCATATTCCTTGCTTTGTTACACTAATTAAAAACTAAAAATCTTAGTACAAACGATCCTGTCTCTAGGTTCTTAATAATATAACCAAACAGAAAACTTGAAAAAACACATTCAGAGCATTATTCATCAGAAACATGACAAAAAAGGACCCAGAAATTTAATTCTCCTATACCATATGTCTACTTATGTATACCCTCGAACCCTTCAATGTTCCATATAGCTTCTGCAGGCATGTCATTTAGGAGAATCCCTCAAGCCCCAGCCTTGAGCTAAGCCAATTGCAGACCTCATCCATCTCTCGAGGAACTGTATAATGACCAAGCCTGCACCACACAAACCAAAATAGTGACACGGTTGCTTTACTTTAACTAATACATTCAAAATGGGGTAATTTCCCTTAAAAAGAAGATACCCATCATAGGATTTGAATGTGATGTATCGAAATCCTGCTGAACTTAAGGATTGGGCTGATTTCTCTCCGTATTTGTAAAGGACTACATCATCACCTGCAAAATGAATTGGAGTTAAACTATGAACAAAAGGCGCTATCAATATGCACGGCAGCTTAGAAGGATAACAGTGCCCTCAAAGCTCTACCTAAATGTGCAAATACTTCTAATAAGTATAAGTGAATAATAGACTTGTTGAAGTTGAGTTACTGAGTTCTTAAATGTCATCCGATCTACCAAGATACTGCTATGCTGATAACGGACAGGATTGAGTTTACTAAAGAGGTGATGAAGTGACATCAGCATATAAGATATTCAAACACATACTGTTTCCATGGCACAGCAAAATGGGTAATGAAGCTGCTCGCCTTCTTGCTTCATGTGACACTTCTATCTTGTTCCTTAAGCTCCTGCATAATAACAATTTTCAATCACAAAGTAAAACCATTAAAGTTTTGCAAATGAATATTGGGAAACTGATTGAAAAATGAAGCTAGTCTTTCTGTAAAATACTAAGATGATTAAAGTTATTGTTGAATGCTAGCGTACCTTGATCCCGGAAGCCAGCCACTTAGCCCAACAACTGCTCTTAAGTTGACAGAGTATGGTATGCCATTTCCATACCTTGCCATGGCAAAACAAGTTGCAGAGTATAGGGCTGTTGCTGCTCCCATGCTGAAGCCTCCAATACCAACTTTCACTGTCACATCACAAAAGATTGACATCTTAATGAAATTCATCAACGGAATGAATCTACAAGATACCAATTACATATTGCCTCAAATTGGATTTGTTTACAAGAGACAAGAGTTAAAGAGCTAAAATTGATAAAATTTACATAGATTAGAGTTTAATCACTATTTCTTCCTTTCCCCTGACTGAAGGGTATAGATGAAGAAAATTTCATTCTGTCATTCTGAATTATGTCATGAGAATGGGTAGAAGTTTGACATTGGAGGTACCATCTGCTGGCTCTGTTGACAATAAGTTGGCAATGTGTGCTGCTGAGGCATCTAAACCCTCCCAATCATCTGGACCATCATCTGAAAGTTCTCCCACATCAAACCCTGATCAATATTAATTTAGTATGTTAGATTATTTTACTATTGGATTTATAACAAAAGTTTAGGAACACAAGAAAGGTTTAATTACATGCAGTGCAAGGAAAACCCCCAAGTACAGCTACAGGACGGGTAGGAGCAGTAGGGCAAATCCATTTTATCTGTTATCATTGAGATTTATTGAAATGTTAGAAGTATGAAGTGATAATGTGTGATTAGATCACTAGTTAGCTAACTAATAAAGGGCGTAAATGTCCTTACATTTGGAAGAGGAAGAGATTCCACGAGCTGAGATGAGCTGCAAAGAAATCAACCTCAAAATCAGGCAATTGACAAAATTTTCCACGTTTCAACAAGACAATTTTGGGTGGAACTTCTCTAGTTCTTTTATGAGATAATACAGATATATAATTTATATGTTTATTTATTAGAAATAAGAATAGGAGAAGCCAGCAAGTATCAACCAGAAACCACTGGTTTGCTAGATATAATTGTCTATCATAAAGTACTCAAAATTTTTTTAATGACCACACTAAACAGTGAATAAAAGAATAATTCTATGTTGTATTTGATTTTATTCATATAAGTATGCTTCTGTCAAAAATGTTGTCTAATTTTGCTCTGTTGGGTAGAGGGAAAAGTGAGTTTTGGTCCCCCAGCAAAGAATTTAGTATATGCTCTTCCGAATCAAACTTCCAACAATAAAAAACTGACCATATAATATCACAACAACAACTAAGCCTTTTCTCACTAGGTGGAATCATATAATATCACAGTACCACAATTTTTCTCCAACAGAATCTATTACATTTAGAATCTCAACAGAAAGAAACCGAACTCTGAAAGCATTCAACAAAAGGAAAACACAATTTCGGAGCCCGCCAATACGTTTGACATTCTTTCTCTCAAACGTTTCATCCTTCATATACGGATTATGCACTTGATGCAAGGAATGTGGCAAAACACAAGAAGAAATAGGGTAGGATCAACTTTTGTGATTAAAGTAAAGAAGGGAGGGATAGTTCCAGAGTAGAAATTCCTTGCGTTCCGTAACTATGCTTTATAAATTCAAATGAGTCTGCAGAACGCTATAAACAGTTTGGTTATATTCTTACTATCAAGAAAGAGTAGAAAAAAAAAAAACAAAAACAAAAAAGGAAAGTAAAGGGGGATAATAGAAATAGGAAGAAGAGATAGGAAGGAAGAAAGCAGTGACAGGAACAAAATCAAGAGAAGAATGAATGACTGATAGTTATGGCAATATGAACATAGCATAGGAAGAAAATGAATATGAATAGATAGCATTCATACCTGGAACCATTATCACCCAGACCATGTAACCAAACTATAGTGGCTTGGTGTTTTCCTTTGGGCCTCACGACATGTGTCTTACCAAACTCAAAGGTTCTTCGACCAGTTCTACTACCTTCAATTTCATAAGCATAAAGCTGCAACTTAATAGATATATATAGCTGATAGAGTTCAAAACAAGAAAAAAAAAAGAGACTAGAATCCTCACAAAGAAACAGCAGAGGAAAATAACACATGAAAAAAATGTAAAATGGGCACAACATAAGCAATTAAAAGACAGCAAAATTTATAGCAAGGAAGGGTGAAGGAGTATCAAGAGGAGAAAAAGAACAAACCAGAGCCCATATGAGAATGTGCATAGCTCATTTTTTCGCTTGCAAACTGTTCAAAGCACCCCACCTATTGCAATGGCTACGAAGAGGTTCTGCAATGAAGAAAATGCAGGATGGTTGTCTATTTATACCCAGATGGGTATGGTGGAGTTGGAATAAAACGTGTGAATATGCATTGCAATGTATATATATTGTATAGTGAGTACAGCAGCTATAGACTGCGGCTAAAACAGCCTAGAAGAGCATCAATGAAAAGGAGAGGTAAAGACAGACAAAAGCAGTAGACCTTTATAAGCAGAGAGAATCTGAGCAGAAGAGAGCACATTCATCAATTTCTAAGGCACCCAGCTAGGAGAGAGGGCTGTGGACTAGCGCAGAGAGAGAGCGAGAATCTGTGCTTGAAGACAGTGGCCTGAAAATAAAGGAAGCTACGAGGACAACTGAAGAATATTACTGAAAACAAGAGAGAAGAACCTCAAGTTTGCAGAAAAGAAAATCTTTTCACAATCATTTGTTTATGAATTTCTGTATGATTGATGGATACCCATTAATCTCGAACTAGAGTTTTAAAACTTTGATTATTATCAAAGACAAAAAGGAATTCAAGAAAAAAAGAAATCAGCAATGGAAAGGGAAAGGGAGCTTCTTGGTATTTCCCCCTGATTGCTAGTTCTTAGTAGATAATGATAAAGCTTATCAAACCGGATTTCATATCAGAATTGACAAGAAAAAGCATGTAAGCTTTTTTACTCTAATCTTCCTCTCTCTTCCTTTCTTGCTTTCCACTATGCTTGGTTGATCAAACTCCACTCATAGAAAAGTTTTGTTTGCTTATACTCGTGAGAAACAGCAAATTCCAAAGATTAGATCTTCTCTCGAACACATTTACGAGAAAAATAATTTCCTAAGATCATGTATTTTTTTATTCAAGTAACAACTATTTTAGAAGAAAAAAAAATAGGAAAAGTTCAGCCTAAATCTTTATCAGAAGGGCTCTTAGAGAGGCATCATAGATGCCCATTGTTTATAAGATCTCATTTCTAAATTAGCTGCTCATCTTTTCTATTGTTTGCTAGAGAGAGCTGTAGTGGACTCCAACTTGAAAATATCTCACTTGCCAACTTTTAATTTGTTTGTATGGGTTTCCTGTTTTAGTGACCCCAACTTGTGCAGAGATTTTAAATTTGGATTCTCACAGTAAAATAGAAAATCTGTAATTTATTGTGAAGTGGATCTGGCATATATTCCAGCCTCAACAAGATAAATTTGAGATATACAGAGGCAGAGCCACTATGTATAATAGGTCAATGACTACATTCATTGTGCACCACTATGTATGCTCACCTATAAGATGCAGCTTTCATGCAGCTTACTTGGAAATCTTAAATAGTTGTCTACGCTTCCTTCCGTCCACTCACTAGTTTATGGTTTTGTTCCGTTTTTTCATCTGGAGTTTAAATGATGGAGATTCAGAACTGATGTGAACTACTCAAATTAGGAATGGAAAATCCAGGAGTTTGATCATTAAGGTTGTTTAAAAATAGATAAACATTGATACTAGTGTTGCAAGCTTCTATTTGGATGTAAGTATTTAGTAAAGTGTTTTGTTTTGACCCTTTTCTTTAAGGGAGATCTGAAAACTATAATTGATATCCAACCATATTTTGGTGTAATATAAAATGAAAACTTTGAAGGTATAAAAATAATAATTTGGAGTGAAAATTTTTGGAAGCTCAGAAAAGAAAAAGATTGCAATATCCTATAATATCTACATTGCAGCAACAGATGTTAAATATTAGGGTCTAGTTCAATATAAAGACGGGGTTAGCAGAACAAAAGCAACTTCAATATTAAACTGGTTGACTTATACTTCAATAAAGTTGCTAACATGGCAAATCCTAATTGGTTGACCGGTGATTGGTTAAGCATCTAAGGTCAAAAATCAGTGGATTTTCCCCCATTTAAGGAGAACTTGGGGCAATTCTTTTTGTTTCTGTCAACTCCTCAGCTGCCCCACAATGAATATAGGAAAAGAATAGCTTCAAATCACAGAAATGCATTAGTACAAACAGGATCATTTGTTTATGAGCAGACAATATATGCTGTTGGCACTACCTTCTTATTGGGGATTAAAGTACTGTGTGGTGGGTGTAATCTTGCATATTAGGCTGCTTAAATAGGCAATGCTTTACAGTAAAGGAACATATTGAGTACCCAATTGAAAAAAGTCTGTAAATTTCAAAATCTTGGAAGCACCAGTGCAACTCACCATTTTCAAATATTTTAGGACTCTCATTTGCAAAAAGCTGGCATGCACACAGGGAAAAATATTCCTTTTTGAAGAAGAAGAAAAAAGGCAGAACAATCTGTGACACAAATTAAAAGTAAAAACTTCCTCTCTTGAAGGGATTTTAACTTCAACATTACGCTTGTGGTACTAATTGGCTTACTTTCATCTAGCTAGGCCAAGAAGCTGGTACTCATCTATTGACTAGACATTTGTGAACCATAACCAGTGAGTTTCTAGCTTCACTTTTTGTCACTCACAAGGTTTGATTAATTAACGGATGTGGATTAAGTAATAGCTTGTTCATCTATGTTATAGAACAAAGAAGGAAATTTAAATATTGAGACTTATGGTATACTTTGATGGGACACTTACCTAGGTGAGTATATATGTTTTATTGTTTTTGTTAATCACATTGATAAGACAGCAGATTCAATCTCCATTAAAACAACTTTTAAAATAGTTTGGTCTATTAAAAATAAATAAATCATGTTATTTATTATGAATAAATATGTAAGTAGATTAGACACAGAAAAAATTAAAAGGATTTCTTATTGCTAAATACTAATTATAGAATGAAAAAAAAAAGGGGGAAAAATTCTGATTAAATTATGTGGTTTGGTTGGATTTCATTTTTCCACCTCAAGTGGCATTTTACAAATCATGAAGTGTCTAAATAATATTAAGCTAAGTTACAGGAATGTATTATCAATTCCCCCCCTCCCCCTTTCTCCCAAATGAGAACAAGAACAAGATTTTCTTTTTTTCTTTTTTCTTTTTTTCTGTCTTTTCCTCTTAATTACTGCGTGAAAACAAACGTAATTTTAATAATTTTCTATTAATTTTTCTATTGCATGATATTAGACATAAATTAATGAAGTTGAACAATGTATATATGGCGATAAAACGTGAATTTGAAAAGAAAGTATAATTGTCCAATTATTGCTTCAGCTACAAAAGTAGCATTTGATTACAACGCAAAATTCAAAAATGTTATCGATGTTGGGATAGACTAAGATGCAGTTACGAGACAAAACTTGTTTAAAAAGAGAAGGAAAAAGTTAGATCTCATCATTAAAATTCAAATACAAATGATAAGACACTTTGATATATTGCAAATCATGTTTTGTCCTCTTATAATCATTCCATGTTACTCTTCGGATTATGTAATTATCTGATGTAGTATCTTCCAATTTAATTAAAATTCATTGGGCCATACATTCACTTTCTCTTTAACTTGAGATGATGTCATACCAATTTCAATATGCAAATCCAGTCAATTTTGTAATTAGTGAAACTGGGTACGAAATTTTAATAATTCAATTTAGAAGACAAACGCAAGTAGATAAAAATAAGGGTAGGAGAATAGAATGAAATAGAATAGATATTTTATTTTTTAGCTTGATAGGTGAAAATAGTAAAAATTGTGAGTTTCACAAAATACTGATTATCTCCTCTAAAGTAATCAGTATTACTTCTAAAAACAGATGAAAAGTGAACAGTGTGATGAAATAAAAAGTAAAAAGATTGAAATACTCTTTATTATTTTATTTATTTATAAAATTTTTTATAATTAAAAATATATATATTTAAATTAAAATTTTCAATATTGTTTAACAAAATTTAATTCAAACTTATATATTAATAATAATTTATTTTATTTTTTATTTATAATATTTAAAATAATTTTTTAAGTTAAAATAATATTACTATAATAATTTTATTTTTTAAAAGTATTTTTATTTTTTTGACAATTTTTATTTTATTCCATTCCATTGACGTGTTAAAGGCAATTTTAATTATAACATTTTATTCTATTTTATTTGAATTCATTTTTTTTTATTCAATTTTGAATTTTTATTTTCATTTCCTCCGTTGCTATCAACTAAACGGAACATTTAGTTCTCAGCACAAATCATTTCATAACCTTGGTATAAAGAAACTGTTTGGGTATGTTTTGATTTTTGTTTGTACTAAAATTTTAACTTTTTTTTTTTCTCATTGTTTGTTTCTGTCGAATTTTAATATTGTTTTTAATCGTGGAATCCAAATCCCCTGATACTCCGGCGAGTGTTAACCAGAGCAACAAGGAGGAAAATGGATAAACTAATCCCAGAAAGTCCAAAAAAGCAGGTTCTGCTTAGAGGATGAAGAGAAGACAATAAGGATTAAAGAACACTCATTGTCCACCGAAGGGTTTGCCTTTAAATTGAATCTCCCATAACCTGTTTGAACAAAGGGAAGTTGATTTTGACATAAGATTAAAAGGCAGCATTAGTTCGAGATTTTTGCACAAAACAACAAAAGAAAAAAGATAAGTGATAGGTGAAACGGAAACATCCTCAAGAAAATAATGCGGTAAATCTGCGTGTCCAAAATTTCCTTCGTCTCTGTGCATTCCATTTTCATTGTTGGTAAGATTGCGATGTGAATGTGAGCCTTTGAATCTATTCTATTCTGATTCCGATTACTTGATTTACGTTTTATTACTTCATAAATGTATTTTTAAACGGAATAAAGCAATTGCGATAGCACCTTCCTAAGAATATTTAGTTGTCATCTCACTATTTTCTACGCATGCTTTCTTTCATTTCCATTGTTCCCTTTTGGCAAAAGGGTGGGAGGTTGGTGGCATTTTCTCCAATATCTCTTCCTTTTCTAGAAAAATAAAAATAAATGTTACTTGCATGTTCTTATTCCTTCTTCTTCTTTTTTTGGGTTATAATTTGAATTTCTCTCCAATTTCCAGCCATTTTTTAATCTTATTATTATTATTTTTTATAACTTTATTTTATAAATACCGTGTTTCTATCATGTTTTTTTTTTTTGTCAATATGACCCAATTTAAGATTTATAGATTGGAACCAACCTACTTTTGCTTCGGCTTACGCAAGGATTTTGGGCCCAATAATTAAACTCTTTAGTGAACGTCGGAGGCTCATTCGAGTCCGATTCTGGGTTACCACCACCTTACGAACTCTATACTCAATGTCAAAGCGTGGATATTAAATATTAACCACATTCTCTGTCCAATAAATAAATAAATAATAATCACGCATTCCATTTTTAAAAATACTTATCTTAAGTGGATGCCTATTTAATACATTGGAAGCATACTATTTCTTATTTTTATTTTCATTAAAAATAAAAAAAAATAATTAAAAATGTGTTTAATAGAATTTATATAAAAATATTTTTTTAAATAAAAAAAAACATAAAACGTCTAAAATATATTTTCAAAAAATAACTCATAATACTCATAATTTTAAGAAAATATGATAATAATTAAATAAAATTAAAATTATATTATAATTCCGTAAGATCAAATTTTTAAGTTAAGTAATATTTATAATTATTTATGTCAATTAAATTTAAAAATAAATATAAACAAAATTTAAAATTGATAAAATAATTGTGTTTTCAAAATAATAAAAATTTACACATAAAAATAAATAATGAAAACTGAGGATGTTTTCACAAATTAAACATACCCTTATCTTTACAGTATTTTCCCAACAAAATAAGTTGTAACGCTCATTGAAAACATCTTGGAAACATTTATCAGTTTCAGAAATTTATTAACATTAATTATTATTATTATTATTATTATTATTATTATCAACTTCTGCATAGTCGAATGTTCTTTGATTATACTGGGCTTCTAACCGACATAAAGCCGCATTAGCTTCCAATTCAGCAGCATAAAATAATACAAATGATGCATTTGGCCCTTTCCTGAATGAAATGACCGAAGAATCTACAAATTAAACAAACCCCTGAAAGAATCAACTATCAATTATTAAAGTTAAGCTAACAGGAATGCTAGCTCCAGCAAATGACCTGCGTCTAAGTAATCACAGAAACTTTCCATCCCAAAATTTGCAAGACCATAACAAGGTATACCCATTAAAAACAAAAACAAAAAAATGCCTCGATTTTGAAAGGCATTGAGCAATATGCTAGAAAAACTCTCCATTTTTGCAGAATTTATTCCGAAAGGAAAATTGAAGGATACAACCGAATCAGTGATGATGATCATCGTTGCCATGTCCATCAGGTGGACCACCAGGTCCTACCACTTCAAGCTGTTAAAAAATGAGATAGAATATCAGTGCCATTGTAGAAAAGTTCTCATTGAAAATAATCATTTGAATACCCAACTGGAATTATAAATTGAAGAAAATAATTTATTTCATGTTTATCCAACTAGAATTGAGGGTTTTTAACTCAACACAAAAATAGATTACAACGGAGTGAATCAGCTATGAACCTATGGTGCAGTGCGTTGCCCTATTAAAGGTTAGATTCAAGGTGATTCTCCGGAGAGATCTAACTCTTAAAGAGGTTGAACTCTTTCACCGTTAGATGTATCTTGAGATTCTCACTCAGTTTTTTTAAATAGTAAGTCGAGAATCTCAAAGTGTATCTAATGATGAGAAAACTCAACGTCTTGAGAAGTAGAGCTCTCCATAGAATTGTCATAGATTCAATACCTTAGCGATCAAATCAACAAAAACAAAGAGTAACTATATTCACCCTCACAAGGGAGCACGGTTCTGTAAAGGCCATTTAAATTTTATGTAAGAATTTAATGTTGACTTGACATGTACTATATGGTGTCTCTGAATGAGATATTTAGTCTAGCTTGTTATCTGACGCTTCATCAGCATGTTGAACAATTACTGTAAAAGTTTGTCTGGTTCAAATTGACATTAAGTTGATACAAATTTGATTGAGAATCAAATGATAAGTCCATGCCACTATATTGGCTAAACTATGGGCAGGAAGTTAGTTGTTTGACTTTTAACTTGCTTTCATCAGCTCATAATCCAGGTAGGCCAGAGATTAAACCAATGGATGGGGTTCCAACTGGTAACAAAGCCAATCAACGTTAAATAAAAAAATTGTGACCATTGATAAATCTCTCACTTCCACATTAAGTAATCTAGAATGTCTGACAAGTCTTGCTGAAATAGGAATCACATTAAACAGAAATAAAAGTATACTTATGCTATGCAGACATGCTGAAGCTAATTCTAAGATAATTACTAGGGGTGAACCAACAACTAGCAAAGACTTGACTGACAATCATACTTGAGACTAGTAAAAAGCATTCAGATTGTGGAAATATTCATTAAAGTAATTCGGAAGCTGTATAAAATCTAAATACAGGATTTCCAAGGAGCATCCTCAGTCTATGCTGTTCAATTTATAACAAGCAGGGATCTTGACACTAAATCTGTACAAGTACATGCAAACAAGTAGGTAATTTTGAATCTACAAACTTATATATCTGGAGATTCTGGACATTTAAGTCAAACCTAACTGTGTTCTGCTGCACATCACGTGCAAAAATAAAAGATATAGTAAGTAGGATACTCAGCTTACCGCAAAATATTGCGAGCACACTGGACATTCATGAGGCTTTCCTTTCTCCAGCCAAAACCAGACAACGTCATGCTCATCCTCTGCAGTCAAAACAAGTTGTTCACCTCAATGCCTTAACCAAATTATGATAATTTTCAACGACTAATTTAGAGGCTCACACACAAGAAGATATAAATAAAGAAAAGGAGCACCCACCGCCTTCGCCTCCTGGGCATCCAACTATCCTACTGTCATAGTAAGACTTAATAACAGCAGGTGCTTCCTATGAATCAAAACGACACTGAAAGTTAATATAGATGAAAGATGTTAAGAAATATTTTATATATCAGAGTAAAAAGTGAATCTCAAGCCAACATAAATCAAAAGCACTATTTCAACTTAGAAACGAGAAAAAAAGGAAGGAAGAAAGAAATAAAGAAGAAAATATGAATCTCATATCAGGCAGCTCTGTTGGTCAAATGAACACTGAAAAAGTCATAGGGCTTAAGTGTGCCAAGCATAGTGGATCAGCAAGGTTTAGACAATGTTAGAACCCATCTGACAAAAATGAAATGAGGGAATCAGATCCTTTAATATGAGAGTATGAAGGAGGTTTTCCCTCCTCAAATCCATATTGCATAACAACTCTATTTTTGGTTTATAACTCTTGATTGGTTTTCCACCCTTGTGCTCACTGTTTCTCTTTGTCAACCAAGCATAATAAAGTAATACAGCATGACAGTTTGTCAAATAGACTGACAATTTACTACTATCACCCACTGAAAGTTATACCACAATATCAATATCCTCATATTTTGTTTCATTTTATAAGGGCATTATTATGTTCATTGGAAAATGCTTCTAAAGATCGTACTGTTATAAGCAATTTAGCATCCAAAGTTAGTACATATCTAGATTTAAATCTATCTATATATGGTCCTTTATTTTTCATTCCACTTTGTTATGTTCCATACATCCAAACAAGCAAATAAGTAAGCATTTTTAATACTAAGATCATCCAAAGTTGGTAATTTTAGATCATGCAGAGTATAAGGGCTAAAAAATAATCGATATTTAATTTTATAAATAAATTATTATGCAATACCTTGCTTCCTAGCTCCTGCTATGGAATACATTAAGCAAAGAAAAAAATTGATATTATTAATCTGTTGGCGTTTTGAAATTCCAATTATTGGTGTCTTAATTAGCATACGCATATAGTGTAAAATGCTGCAACATCTTGACATACTTCTAAATGAACATCTTCAAGGATTTGGCTTCTCAAAGTATATTTTTGAAGTTTTAGACTCATTTAACACTACTGCACAGGCATCAATCTGGGGCAGGAGAGGCAATAGAAGAAGAAGAAGAAGAAAAAAAAAAAAGAATCACTCGCAAAAATATATAGGAAATAATAGGATTGAAAACAAAACGCTCAAAGATTCTAATAGTTTTTCTAGTCAGTGACGGCACGCAACAATACAACCAGAATTAGCCTTCGTACAAATATTGTAAATATTAGAATACTGACCTTTGTGCCAAAAGGTCCTTCGGGATAGTTTATAGCCAGAAGATCCTTTCCCTAATAAAAAGAAATAGGTAAGGAATGAGAATCGTCCTTCTAATACCAAATTACATACTTCACTGCAAAGTGGTCCGCGGAGAAACAATGAGTTAGCATGATACAGAATCCATTTAGAAAAAAGGAAGTAAGCGAGTAGTCACCTGAAGCTCAGTGTCAATCTCCTCGCGCTCATGGCCAGTAGCAATGGGCATTACATCCTCAACCTTCTTATTTATTGCAGTACCCGCTGTAAACATAAGCCATATCACATCAATTAAACTATGAATCACGCGTGAAAGATTGTAGAAAGACGTTACGGGAGAAACTAAGAGAGAGAATACCGGATTGAGTATTGAAAGTACGGAGGAGCGAAGAGGAAGAGCGAGAAACAAATGGAGGAGTGGTGGTGGGAAATCGGGTGGAGGTGGAAGCAGATCGGGAAGGAGAAGCAGAGGCTGAAGCGAGGGATTTGAGTTGAGAAGAGACAATTCTTCGCCACATGGTTCGTATGTTTGTCGCCGTTGAAGAACCTGGGTTGTTAAGGTTTGAATTCAGAGATCGAATCCAGCTCCGAAATGATAGAAGAAGCCACTTTCCCACCTTCGGAAAAAAAGATGCACTTCGGGTTTGGAGGCGGAAGAGTAGACAGAGGGGATTGGGCCCACTATTAACAACTCTGGTTGTCGCTACTGGATCCAACTATATTGAGCTCTGTCCAAAAAAAAAGTATATTGGGCAACAAGGCCCAGCATTACTATTTTTTTATAATATATAAAAGATGCCTGTATATATTTTTAAATATAGAAAATATAAGTCTATTTAATATAATATTTTAAAAAATGTCTGTGTATGTTTTTTAAAATACAAGAGAGTATAAATATTTAATAAAAAAGTGAGTGAAAAGGGAGGTCAAAATATTTTACTTAAATGTTTGAGATTGTACCTAATATAGATTATATGTTTCCCTTATATATAGCATTGTCTCGGTTACTTTGTACTTACCTAAACTAATGCAGCTGTGCAGGATAATGCAGGTGTTGCGTCCGGAGTGACAGTAGCAGCTTCAGACGAACTAGCTCCATTTTGTCTATAATCTGATGGAATCACAGTAGAGTGCTCTGTAGCAGTTTGTCCAATGGAATGAGCTAGATCATCTGTGAACAAAACAAACCACTAGGACCAGTTGCAGTTTCAGATGGACCATATCGAAGAACAGGCACCTCAATATTTTTCACAGGAAAATCAGGAATATCTGATGCACCAGAGTCATTTGAAGCAGCAGGAAATATACCTTCTTTAAAGCCGGGTCATCACGTACTTGTCATATACAGATTCAATCAAAAGAAAAACAATACACAAATGAAAGACTACTATTCAGTTGATCATATAATTTAACAACTTTTCAAGTCTTGCATCACAGACAAAGATAAAGAAAAGTGTGTCACAAACCATGGAAGTTTTTATAACGAAGAAAGCAACAAAGAGCGGTATCTTAAATCCATGTAAAATTAAAGGCAAGAATGGAAAAAGTAGGAGTACGGCGTTAAGGGTTGATACGAGTGGAAGCAGCAGCTTCTTGGCATCGAATTAGACATTCATGGTATGGCAGCAGAAAAACCATCTCGTCATGATTGGCTACTAGCCGGCAAATAAATGAGCATATATAAAGGCAGTTCACCTTGGGTCCCTTCCAAAAGGGAATAAGACGCCGCTTTCTTAACTCATCGTTAAAGATAATTAACTTGGAATAATTTTCAGCATTGGGTTGGAGGACAATTAGCAAGCAGTTCAGCATAAACAAGCCTGCTATCATCAATATAATACTGCAAATTTTCTTCTCTCATTTCCACCCATTATTCTCTATAGCTAAGCTAGTTTACATTTGGGGTAGGATATGAGGAGGAAGAGTTTGATTTTATGTGGCAGTTGAGAGTGGGAAGCCTTTTACACATGGATCACCAATTATGTGCAAAGCCGACAAAACGGTCCACAGATTATTATTCAACTCTTCACTGTGCTAATTAGTTAAACAGTACTTAGCTAAGTTATAGCTGATACCCCTTTGAATGGGGTGACTTTTCGTTAATTCCGCGCATGCAATGCAAGTTGGACTATTAATTATCCTTAGCTAATTAAGACTTTAATATAAGGCTCCTTGATTAGTTGCCTTTTGGAAAAAAAAAAAAAAAAAGGAACAAACTACCCCTTAAAATTACTAGCGACTAACAAATTCAACGTGTGTATTAGATCTTGGTCTAAACCCAATTAAGATTGCATTACACAATAGACATGTAAAATGTCAGAAGTAATAAAAGATTAACTTAATCTATCTATATTTAATAGGTTATATTTACTTAAAAATTTCTCTATTTATTAGACATACAAAATAACTTCACTGCACCATGATTAAAAAAAAAACCTACGAAGATAACTATTCTTAAATTGTTTAAATAGATTCTATAGATACTATATCACTAATATATAATAAAAAATATTATTTTATTTTAAATATTATTATTTATATAAATAACGATACTTAAATTTGATCAAACATGTGATTACTTTTTACTATCACGTAGACTAAATTTTATTTAAATAATTTATAATGAAGATTAAGAACTCCCATAAAAATGCTCTTAAAAGTCAATCACTCTTGTCTGAATTTCAACTTGAGACTTCCTTTAAAATTTAGTATCTATAATAGTAGGCAACTAGCTAGTTTTTTTTTTTTTTTTGAAAAAAAAATAGAAAACACCAATTAATAGAGTATCCAGATTTCCTTCACTAAAATACTCAAATTTAAGTTTCAAAAGAAAATTCACTAATTAATTTATGAACCTCATTGCATTCAATTTCACCAAAGATACATAGGTACAAGATTATAAATAAACTCACTCAACAATACCTTCCCTCCTATTATTACAAGAGACCTATAGTATAGTAATATATAATATTAGCTACACGGATCAAGCCCACAGATTTAATTTCCAACGCACAAGCAATGCGACAGAATCAAGCATTTCTTGGATATCGAACACTCAGCAATTTTATATCATCTATTACAGGTCCACACAGAGAACCAGAGCTGTCACTCGTCATGGTGTAAAATGTACTCAAGAACACGATGCGAGTGCGTGATGACACGGCCTTGAACCGAAGCTTGGCTCGTATGGACCCTCCTTTCCCCTTGGATTGATATGGAACCTTTACAGTGTCTCTTGCTGCAAATGCCTCTACCACCATGGAACCTTCACATAGATTATTGGCATCACCTACAGCAAAAGTGAGGTCATAAACCTTCCCAATCTGTGTTAGGACCACTTGTGCGATAGCACTCTCTTTCCCTGCAACAAGTTCAATGGCTCTTTTTCCCTCGGGAACAGAGAAGTGATCAGAATCAATGTACTTCACTGCCTTCAGAGATTCGACCATCCATCCTGGTAAAGGACTGTGAGCATCCTCAATGTGTGGTGGGATCAGAACCCCCCAAGATGTGTTGGGGAACACGTACGGGCCTTCCTCAAAGTTTCCATTTTTCAGCAAATTGGCTGCACCCACATTGTAAAACAAACGATTTAGACAACCTTTGTGTATAAGAAACCCATATGTGATTGGAAGAATCAAACTTTTTCCTAAATTCAGGTAAAAATACTTTTTTTTTAAAAAAGTATAGATTTTTTGATCCGGGTCGAACTTAGGTATGTTCTGACATTAAGTCCAGGTCAAAAATTCCAAAGCTGTTTTTTATAGGCCGGGCTGATCAAGTCAGACAAACAACTCAGCCCTAAACCCATAATCAGATTTAATAATGAAGGGGAGAGAGAGAAATTAATCACACCTCTGGTTCTTCTGGGTAGATTCAAAACCTTCAGAGCAACTGAATCAATAAGTGGGCCACAAGCTGGGTCCTCCTCCACACCCGGGTTATGGATGACAATGTCGACTTCTGGGTAATCTGCTCGGAACCCACAAGCATAAGAGTCCCAACCATTGCTACCATACATGGTCTGAATAGGAAACACTCCCCAATCAGTCTTCTCGGCGGTGGGTACGACGGAGACGTTGAGTTTCTCCTCTTGTGCACAGGTGCGAGCGGCACTGAACGTCATGGAGTAGAACATCCCCTTTTGAAGCTTAACCCTTTGCTTAATGGAAGCTTCGTTGCCAAGGCGAACGGCATAGACACCCTCGGGCACAACGAGCAGCATGTCACCTTGTTTCTGGCCTGATCTTATGTATTCAACGAAGCCCGAGGTAGTCCAATTGGGAATTGAGTCGTGGCCCGTCAGTACTGATCCCTTCAATTGCGATGGTTTTGGGCCCAGCTCAAAGTTGCCATTGGGCAATAAACCTGAAATTTACAAGGAGCTAAGCTAATGTCTGATTTTCAAGTCATTCACAAGAATTGTTTGACACGACGAGGGAGGATATTAATTAACGTGAAGCTGTGAGCACATGCAAAGTAGGTAAGCTATGTGAGACAATGTCCAAAATGTCTAGCCGTGGCAGGTCCCTGGGCCTCGCAAAAATGGATTTTGTTTATAAAAGCCAAGCTAAGTTTAAGGAAGTTAGTTAAACTAACCTTCTTGAAAAAAGGAATTATTGTTGGCAAGAAGATCTAAAAGCCCCCGACCCCAAACAAAAATATATGAAGAAGAGGGGGCTAATTTTGTAAATTAAAGGTATTATTATAATACAAATGCGTCAAGATCTGTGGCAGGGGAAGGGTTGCAGGTTCACATGGGTGAGTCGCGTGCAAGTAAACTCTTCTGGTTTTAGAACATTATTGCATGCATGACTGGCTTAGCAAAATACTATATGAATTAAACCAAAAAAGGATCCACCTCTAACGTAAGAAAGGTTTACAAGATGTCTAATATGGGTTTCGTTTCATACATGATGTTAGAGATCTAAACTTAAGATTTGCTGCTAACATGTTTCACAGCAATTTTATCAAATGCTATTTGTTCATTAATTATTAATTTCATATCTGATAGTAGAGCTAGCATGAAGACAAGTGGTTCAAAAGCCAAACATAAGAATTATGTTAGAGGTTAGAACTTACCATCTGGGATAGAGAAAACGGCATGGCAGCTTGCCAAGAATAGCACTAGTAAGGCTTTGAGCTTCTGCATTTTGAAACAAACACAAGGAGATAGAGAGAGATCTAGAGAGGAACAAGAAAGAGGGAAATGTCACCACACGGCGTCGCGATCCAACTAGGGAGGCGAACACACGCTTTTATTTAAGTCCCTTCATAAAGTTGCCACTGGCTTTGCTGCAAAACTACATGCATGCCACTGGAACTATCCCAATAAGTTTCTTCCCCGGAAGAGATAGCTTTGTTCCCAAGAGATGTTAATATCTAGGTAACAAATCTCGCAACCCATGCACAATAATGCCAAATTTGTTTTTTCCTTTTTTATAATAAAGCTCATTTATTGCTTGAGTTGAGCAACGAGATTGACACCTAATTTTGTCTTATATATATTTTGGAATCGGCTACTTTTAGAATTATCTACATTTCTCACGGAGTAAAACCAATATAAACTGCTAATGCAAGTCCCGTTGCCTGAAAAGACATACTGAAATATTTTGTTCGTAATTTGTAAACAATTTACTTCATTTATAGAAAGTCTTTTGAATCAAATTATTTCCATTGTTGAAGGAAAGGAATTTCTCGGGCCAAGTAAATATATGGACACTGTGTGATTTAGAATGACATAGCTTTGAATGCAAAGGCTTCATTATTGAATAAAAAAAGAAGAAATTAACGTAATTATGATCAGTTGCTTCAAATTTCAGGCAGTGATTTGGAAGGTTATAGACAAGGCATTCAAAGGCACATGGTATTTGTAATTCAGAACGTACATTGTCGGCTACAAAGTGTTATCGTCTTTTTCTTCTTATCTTGATTATTGTCACTCAAACATTTTTAGTTCCACGACGTCAACAGGCAACAGTGCTCTGGATTTCCCCATGTTCCTATGGATCTGGAATAAAAACACCATATTACGCCCTTCGTTATTTAAATCTTTTGCTGAATTTCATTATTTGAATCCTCGTAAAATTAGTACTTCAAAACTTACATCAAATTATTAAATTAAAAAATTTAATACTGTTTATTATTAAAAAAAATAGTTAATTTCATACATTAATACTGTTAATTTATTTTTTTGGTTTTACAGTGGGAATTTGGTTTTAAAACATGACATAAAATGTGTAGGAATTGAATAAAGGGAGGCCTCGTGTGGGACGGGCAGGAGAACATGGGATGAGAATCAAAGGGTGTGCGTGAGCATGAGCAATATATGATAGAAATTGCTAATTTGAAAAAAAGAAAAAGAAGAAGAAGGATGGCATTAGATCTTATCCCAAGCAACCCATGTGCTGGTGAGGGATTTTGCATCAAGTGAGCCAACAAAACACGGCTAATTTTATATTTTTATTTTATAGGTTGTATGCTTTTGTGGTCGGCAATTTTAATAATTGGATTTGTGTAGCAGTAACATGCGACAATTAGCATTGTTCCCATGTGTTTGTTGTGTATTCACATAATTAATCGATTGAAGTAAGTTGCGTCTGTGCCGTTTCTGAATGTTGAAACATTTTTAGAGGTCGTGGAAGAGCTTATTACCATTTGATTTGATGTTCGAAGAATCACAACGGAATTTGATTCTAAAACTCAAATTAGTGATCATCTCCATAATTGAGAGAGATTTTCATAGTAGTATGTTGAGGAGAGTTTCTCATGAAAAATGTTGGACAACATACCTGTGCATTCAAAAAATTTGAGTGAATTCCCAATGGATTTAGTAATTCTTAATTTCAAAGTTAAAATGAGTTTGATGCATGGCAATAAATTTGATCCTTTAACTCAAACAAATTAAATAAAAGATGCTAAGCTCGATTTCAAGCCCAAGTTCATGACGGGCAAGGTTTGGCATCAGAGACTCAAAGAGTAGCAAGTATAACAAGCGAAAACCAATCGAGCATCCCCTGGTCTCTCGCTCAACTGATTAGACGCAAGATTATAGGGCGTTCTTCACGTCTTAACTTGTTGGATTGGAACCCAAACATCATGTTTAAGTAAATTCCACTTTTAAAAAATAGGTTATATATAGTTATTACCACCTGTGATTTATCAATAAATAATTTATAAGATGTTACAAATTTAAATTTCCCTAAAAAAAAAAACAGAACGCCATCAACTTATGAAAACCAACCTACATTTTGATTAATGCTTCCTTTACTTATCAATAGTTTTGGTTTTCGGAAAAAGACTGGGCTTAATTAATTATGGTTGTAATTTTTATTAATTATATTCGGACAAATCTAATCAAGTTTTTCTTTACCCAAATTGCATTAATGGAGACAAACAAAGCAATATCTTTTTAAAAAAAGAGAAACTTAAAACATTCAAGAAATAATAAGATAACAAAATTGAGAAAACGGGTTAGAAGGATACATCCCCACATAGATTATATCGTCCAAGTCCAAGTTAATTGTTCTTCCGTTACAAATTAATGATAAACACAATATTTTTTAACTGAACACGCGCGATCTAATAAATTTCATGTCGACAAATTGGAAACGGAGACCTTAAACCCGGCGAAGAGGCACTTACCGGATCTCCGGCGGGTCCTATTTCTCGGGCCATTCTGTAACATCGGACGCGAGTCTCGATGCAATCGCCGAGTGGTACATGATGTCGTGGAACGTCGAGGTTTCCATGGTCTTCCTCCGAAGCTGTCTGGCCTTCTTCTCGGTGAAGCATCCGGGTGAAAACTTGGATCTGGGTCGGACGAGTTCGTGGTCCGTCTCCGAGGTTTCACTCAACTTTCGGGTTGAGTCGGTGGCGGGATTAGTGTAGTCGGGATCCGACGACCATCCGAATATTGGAGCCCACCAGTTGGAAGAAGCGCGCTTCCGGGTGTTGGAATCGGGTTTATCGGACGATGAAGCCGAGGCACGGACGATGGTGGGTCGGAAAAAAGTGAGAGTAGCGGCCATGAGAGTTGGAGACAGACGCAGAGGTTACTTCAGAAACACTTGGGAGAAAGATAATAAAAGGCAGATAGGGAGAGGCAATGATCAAGTGCAGGGAGTGCTTTGTAATTGAATGTACTCAACGCTGCACTAACTTGGACGGTGGGAAAGTAAGGGGTATTTAGGATTAAAAGTACAACAGGTTGAAGCAGAGGTATGGCGGATAAACAAAACAGTGGATTAAAGATGTGGATAAGGCCAATGCACTCGGATCCTGTGACATGACCGTTGAGCGGTCTATTTCAGTCTCACTTTTTGAAATAGGAGTCATTGGTGGGACATTTTCTGCACTTTTTATTAGAGTCCACGTGTTCATTGATACTATTATATTACCATCTTTTCGCTATCAAATAGCTAATTTTACAACTCTCTAGTTGTAACACGCCAAACCACTTGATTTATTTCACGGCAGCTTGACTATTGTTATACAGTGCAAAGCCTGACCTCCATCATCGTCCTCTGTTTCTTTCTTCTTCCGCATACACAATAAAAGCTCATATTTCTTCTGCTGGGATTACGACATTTCCCATTTCTATCATGTTTATCATCTTCTTCTTCAAGTCCTTATCACTCTGAATCCGTCTCTCTCACTATTTCCTCAGGATAGACATGCAGCCCCTGGCCATGTCTTTCTTCACTAAAGCTAACAGTTCTGAGCTTTAACTCCCCTCTAGTAGTTGTTAAGTCGTCCAATATCTCAGCGTCACCCATTTCCCTTTATCCAGAACCAGGCGATTCCACGTCCTGATCACCAAAAAAAAAAAAGTACAGACTGGTATATAGAAAAAAATTGAGATAAGACAATGAAAAAAAATTAAGCATGACAATATATTGCTTTGGTGACAATTGAGATAAGTCCGCGTCTTTACTCAAACAAGTTTCTTCGCTCTGCTTGTTTACTTTTTTGAGTGGGGTTGTTATTGCTTTGGTGATTGCTTCTATGCAAAAGAAAAGTCTAGCTTGACAACCTATATATTATCATGTTTTTATGAAATGCAATTATGTTTTTTATTTTTTATGGCAAAACAGTAAGAGTTGGGTAACCTGAGAATTGTTGCTGCTGTCATCCCCAAATTCAGTTGTCATAGCTGAATGTAGCATTTTTGTCCTAGATCCTAAGCACCACTAAAGTATAGAAACTTGCGTGGTGGTTCTTGTGATTGTGTTAAGTGAGTGGTTAGAGTGTAGTATTAATGTATTATATAAAAATTATGCAAGACTTGAATCTTGAATGAAGATATGTTTTGCTATTAATTTGAGATCATGGTTGTGATATCTATACGTGGAGTTGTTTCAATGGCTATTGAAGCTTCACTCCTCGAAATGGTCGGATCCTGTTCACTCGTGAGGTTTACCAGATTTTGTCTCTTCCAACGTTCAAATACTCGAGTTCATATATTTTAATCTGTAGTTTGTAGTACATGTACTATAAAACGCTTAAAAAAGAATGGCCAACGAAAATGAAAGGTTGAGAGTTGAGTGAACGTAAGTTATACTATTCTTTAATACGGTAGCTGTCTGATTTCTATTTTTTGTAATCGGAGCATACTATCTTTCATGAATTCTGCAATTTTGAATCACAACTTAGTTTTGTATTGGTAGAGAAGACAATGAAAAGAGTCATTTTTCGATTGTGGGTGTTTGGAAAGAAGAAGTTTCGAAACTCAGCTACCATGCATAGTTGAAATTAGAAATTAAAAAGAGATCCTACGAGCCTCTAACAAGGTGATAATGAAGAAAGAAAGAAAGAAAGAAATACACATTAGTTTAGGTGGCAAACTAGAATTCTATCGCTCAGAAAGGCATTGTACTGACAAAGTTATAACAAATGATTATTACAGGAACAAAATTGAAAATAATTTAAAATTTTAAGAATTGAATTACAAAGAAGTAAAATATAATGACTAAATTAAAAATTAATTTAATAAAACTATAAGGACCAGACGTAAAGAAGGAGAAAAGCATTTCATACTCTTAAATATAGTAAACACTACTTTTAACATATAATGTTAATCATTGCAGACAAATTAAATAAACAGAGTACAGTTAGAGCGCCTTTAGCGGACGAACTTTAGTTATCACGGCACTTGTAATGTTGACACATTTTTCCAAGACTGACTTAGCAAAACACTAGGAATGGCTAGGACCGAAACATAAAGCTAAAACAAAAAGAAATTCTTTTTTTATATACATCACAAAGTAAAAATTTAAGGTTATCAATGTCATTTGCTCACTGTTTCATATTGTGATATTAGTTGAATTTTTTGTAGTAAAGTTTGGAATATGTAACAAATTGAATAAGGAGTAGTGATTCAAAGCCAAACACCAATATTGCATTTAGCAGTGCAGAATTTGACCTCTATCACTGCCCTCCGTTTCTTTCTTCTTCAGCAGACTCAATGAAAAATCAATTCCCTTCTGCTGGAACTGTACCATTTACCATTTATATCACCTTTTCTCCAAAGTCCTCAACCCTCCGAATTCCTTTCTCTCACTATTTCCTCTGGATAGACATGTCTTTCCTCATTAAAGCTAACAGTTCTGAGCTTCAACTCCCCTCTACTAGTTGTCAACTCATCTAATATCTCAGCATCACCCATTTCCCTTGATCCAACGCCAGGTGATTCCACCTCCTGATCCCACAAAAAAAAAAAACAAACAAACTACAGATTGATATATCGAAGAGAATTGAGTTCAGACAATGAAAAAAAAAAAGATTGAGCATGACAATATATACCCTGAAAGAGAGATTCAAGGAAAGCCTTGGAGCACCAGCAATTTCTTCATACTCAGCTGCATCCAGTTCCCTTAAATGGTGAGGATTGAACAGCTTGGGTAGGATATACTGCCTTATTGTGATCAGCACAAAGAAGGGCAAGGGGAACAAGATTCCAGCTATGGGAATCCATGTCACTCCAAAACAAACCAACAAATACACACATTGGAAGAGTGTGAAGAACACTATGGCTCTGAAAGGCACTGACTCAACAAATGAAGCATGATCCCCTTCCAACAACCTAACATTAAAAAAAAACGAAATGAGTGAAAAATTACCGATGATGCAATTCAAGAGTTCGATATGGTTGAATAATCCAACTTTCCGCTTACTTGTACCGCCTATTAGGTGCTACGAAGACAATTAGTATCCTTTCCCAGAATTGGTTTCCTGGAAGACTGTCAATGGCCATGTAGGCAAAGTACCCCCACAGAACTGAAGTAGGTATCTTTTTTATGAGAGGCATAGCGAAGACTGAAGCTCCAACAAGGAGTGCTTGTAAGAGATTGCTCACTCTCTGCTCGTTTACTCTCACAGGAAGATGTGCATCAATGTGTTTCTCAGGGTCAAATGTACTCTTTTCTTCTTCTTTTAGGACAGCGTCTTTCAGATCCTCGAGTTCTTTTACCACTGAAGAAGTCTACAAAAGAATCCCGTTCCAAATAAGGAACTTGGCTACTTATGAACTGAGTTTGATATGAGCAGGTGACTTACAGCTGGGCTTCTGTCCATTTTTATAAACACTGCTTGCATGTTTCCATAGATTTCAGAGTTGCTAGCTTTCTGCCTTATGCTTTCCTTGGCACTTTCCATCATCTTCTTCCGAATCAACTGCAACTCCAGAATTACCAAATCAAATTAGCTGATCTAACCATGGAATTGACAAAAATTTAAGTCTCATTCACCCACCTGCCTCTTGAGAACAGCAAGGCTCTTGGCGTGCATGGGGGATTGAGGCAGAACTCCATTCGAAGGTGGCAAACCCATTAATCCACAAAGCAAAGTCTGAAAATTTCTTGGATGGGACGAGTAATGAGATTCACGATCAAACTACAATTGAATGCTACGAAGGACCAATTCCTTAAAAAAAATGAAATAGTATTGACGCGACACTTCAATTAATACATATCCATATTAATCTCGGTGCTTGAACTGTATGTATGAGAAAGCAATATACCATGAATCCCAGCAACAATACGTCATAATGATAGGCAGAAGATTTCTTAAGGTTGAATTCCTTCTGTTGTGCTAATTGGGAAGCAACACTATGGTCGAAGAAGTAAAGCCCCGCTATCATCGAGGCTGGAATTAATGCAATAAAAATATATGCAGAAGGGACCTTCACCATGTCCTGCACCAAATTATGTATCAGAATTTCCCAGAACTGAAAAATCAACAATTGAAATGATCGACTTAGTTCAATAGAGATTAATTACTTTGATCACTGTCCAATGGTGCAAAGAGGTTGATTCCCATGCAAGAGGCGCAAAGAGCCTCCTGGGAACTCCAGAGGGAATTTTACTTGGTACTGCGAATGACAGAGCCGTCCACATCACCACCATTAAAGGTACCCCATAATCTGCTAAGAAACTTCTGAACCAACCTGTGCCGAATAACCATGATCTTGCTTTTCTTACCTTCAGAGCAGTGAAGAGAAGGCCTAAGGTGAATATAATAGCCAGTAGTCCATTTGTATAAAGCCACTGGAATTTGTACTTCTCTAATGTTGGGTCCTCCTCTTTAGGAACCTTAAACTCACTCACCACCCCCTGCAATCCAGAAAACCCATGTCAGACTCCGTTTTCCATATATTATAATAAATCTTCTTTCATTTTATGTAACAAACTGACCCTGATAGCCTCTTGAATGAACAAGACTGTGATTAACATGCCGAAAAGCTCACCAGCAACTCTTGTAAATCTATTGACAATGGTACTTGCATTGAGCATTGCTAGTAGAAACAACAAGAGAGCAGTCCAGAGGCAGACCCTGAAAAGTTTTATGTGATACATGTTCATCAGTGCCTCCACTTCAGTTTTAATTCAGAAATTAGTATTCATCTTACCATGCAGCCCAAGCCAGAAAGAGTTCTCGTCCTAAACCATCCCTATCTTTGGCAAAATTGTACAAATAAGTGTACATGATGATAGTGGGCTCTGCAACTCCAAGTATTAGCAGAGGTTGGCCTCCGAGAATTGAGTGTATGATTCCGCAGATAGCAGTAGAAGCCAATGTTTCTACTGAGCTCAAGCTTCCATCTATAAACAAAGATAGCAGGAGTCATTATACAGAAACCAAATGTCCAAGATATAGGTTAAGGCATGCAAAGGAAGAAGAAGAAGAAGAAGAACCTGTGTCTCTACTCAGCTGCTCACCAAAGGCAATAACAGGAAGAGCAGAAGCGAAGAAAATATATGTAGTTGGCGCCAATATCCTATAATAGGCGAAATCAAGCTTGACATAAGAGAGTGCACTTTGAACTAGTGGCTTTATAATCTGAATTCGTAGTAAGAAAATTACCCAATTCCTGAACGGAGACCAGAAATCCAATCTTCCTTGTAATACTTTGCTCTTCCTTGAATATCATTTACTACACCCTTGAAAAGTGCTTTTAAGATCTTCATTTCTATGGACAAACAAAATGGCAGCTCGATGAATCAAAGAACTATAAAACTTTTAAATAGTAGGACATGTAATCACAACCATAGAAAATGTAAGAGCATATAAGAAAGAGAGTCACTGCTAGTCTGCTAGGATGAATTCCAAATAGCTTAGGGAGAAAGGTCTTATTTTCTTTCCTATTTTTTGTTTTGGTTCGTTTAGCCAACTCAAAAGAAAGAAATAGAGAAGATGAATGAAAAACAGAGCATATGAGCTAAATATGGGGAAAGAAAAAGAAAAGACGAAGAAAAAAAGACAGAAACCGAAAAACTTCTACTTGATCCTTTTGAAGAAATTTTTGGTGTAGGAAAGAGTAGTAACGCAAACAAATTAGATTCATGTTCCTGCAAATCCCAACATAGCTAAACAGAGCAGATACATGTGCTAACTTGACCCAACCTTAGGAGGATAGGTTAGGCGTGGGGTGCGAATATTATTCAAAATGTATAGGATAGGTTGAGAAACAAGATAGCTAAATCCCTTAACCTCTTTCTCTGTCACTTTCCTTAAGTTCCTTCTTTTCATTTTCTCTTTTACCTCTTTCCCTGTCACTTTCCTTTCAAACTCAGATCAATCCATTGATGACATTGTAATTTCTAAACAATGAGAAATAAGATATCATCCTTTTTTTCATGAAACTTGTAAATAATAGAGCGATAACTCTTACCCTTCTCACTTCATCCTACTCCATTAATAATTACCCAACCTCACTCTTTCTGGAAATTATGAAGAAAGAAAACATGAAACCCGGTGCAGCACAAAATCCATCTTTCTAGAATTACATTTTTCCCAACATTTTAGTTATCAATAAGCACGAAGGTTACTAGAGAAATCTAATTAAATTATTCTTGCAATGGAGAAAGAAATCCGAGAAAACCAAGTTTACGGCCCCAGTGCCCCTTCTTCATCATATTACAATCATGCAGATGAAAAGTCGTATGTTGGACAAGAATCAATTATAACATGGAATATTATTACCAGAGTTGTAGTCGTTGTTCAGACCAAGAATATAGCGCAAGGTTCGGTGCAGATACGACTAGAAGTTTTAGCAGTTGGTGTTTGTGGGAGTGTTCCTTCTTGCAGAACAATGGGAATGGAATGCCGAAGTCCAAGTCTTTGAAAGACCCACGGAATCTCAAATCAAAGGCTTCTTCACTCTGTTTCAGTTCACACTGCTTAATTTTGACTCTGGTTATTCTTGTTTGGATGATTTGACGCAACATGAGTATCTCTTGACCAGAAATACTCATTGGTCTACGTAATCAATTTCAACAGGAATTGGTTGGTTTTCCTCTCTGAAAAGCTACACACAAGAAGAAAAAAAGGCCAAGTGTCTTGTGATTTTCAAAAGAATCAATTTAGCTCTATTATAATTTTGAATGGCATTTGGGAGAGTATAAAATCTATGTATTAAAAAAAAACCTTAATTATGAAATAATATTTGCAACTTTAAGAACGAGTTAACGTTAGGAGGGAGTCGTATTCCACACGCTGCAAAACAGATGTTTACTTTCTTCGATCACTCACGACACCAACTAGCGTCATCGCTCAGAGTTCACCATCCATCATCTTCTGAACCTTAATGGAATCAAATACCAACCATAACCTCAATAGAGAGCGATTGATAAGCCTAACTTCCAATTAAAGCTTGACTTCTCCAAAAGGGTTGGAATATAGGATCCTGGTTTAATTACCAGATTTTGTCTCTTCCTACAATCTGATGTTGATGTTCAAGCACGCGTTATTGAACGAGAAAATTCCAAAGTTGAATTTCTTCCTAGTTCGTAGTTCACGGCGTATTGTACAGCACATGAAAAAGAATGGCGGCCAATGAGAAAATGTAAGGTTGAAAGTACAGTGAACCGAGAAGCTCGTGAGAAACTTCAACTTGAACAGTACATAAATGGCTGGCAAAGGGAAAACTCATAAATGAAAGTGGATGGATGATTGATGGAGATTTGTTTGGATGGTCTGTTATTTTCTACGTTTGGTAAAGCAAAAATTATACGAATGCGATTTTTGTGAAAGTGAGGGAACGACAACTCAGCTTTTGTTCCATGTGGTGGGTTAAGTTTGCTTTGATGCAACGTACAAATAACGAGTAATGGGTTATCAAATTCGCTTTCTATTGGAAAAACAATGTCTTGAAGGTCATCACTGCAACGCTCTAAAATAATTATTTGTAAGCCTTATTTTTTTTAAGTTAAAATGATTATTAAAATAGTATAAAAAATATTAAATTAATTCAATCTTATTACTAATGAATCAATTAGTTCATAAACGAAGCCAAACAAATTAAAAAAAAAAATTCAATATCTCATAATAAAAAATTAAATAAAGTTAAATTTTTACCTTAGGATTTTTTTTTCTTGGGCCGAACCTTTTTACTTATGATTGGTTTTAATATCTCATATGAACATTTGGCAGAACCTTTATTTCAAAAACTAACTCATTGAAATATCATAATATAAGACTCAAGTCCCAAACTTTATAAATTTTCATTTTACGAATCACCTCAGTTATGCATTATGATATTTTATTTTATTAACTATCAAATTTAAAAATCATGAACGTCAAATGTTAGATAAAACTCAGATACTATCCAAAATTTTAGAATATATTGTATTCTCTTTACGTATGATGTGTTTGGAATACATGATATTAACACTGAATACAAAAATAGATACCCACATTGGTTGGAGCCAGACAAAATGGGGGGGCCAAACCAGTGTTCCTTCAATTTCCCGTGTAACTGTGGAAGCTGTCAAAATTCTCAAAATTTGTTAGATTGTTGCTTTATAAACTCAAAACATAAAAATATTAACTACGAGACATCAAAACATGCAGTCCCTTTTGAGTCTCCTCTTAACATCTTGTATCTCCTTCGTTTGTTTCTGTAAAGAATATAGCTCAAGTTAAACAATCTAAGCATGAGAGGGCATTAGCAAAAGATAAATGAGCTATTGGAGGTAGCTCAACCACCTCATATAATGCATTCCACCATGCATCTGACTTGTGATGTAGAGCACGCCATTCAAAGGCCATTTTGTATTCAATTGTATTGGGCTGAGAACAATGTGATGTTGATACTGCATTTTTCTTATAAAAACAATATAAATTGTAAATCACATTTTGCAAAAACAAGAGGGTAAATAAGTCTATCGGTTAGAGATGAGTTGAGTTGGGCTACCATCTCTACCCGTTGCTTTTGAAGCCCAAATCTATCAATGACCAAGTGGCCAATGAAGTTAGTTTGCTCCCCTGCTTCTCTTACACTTCCTTTCATGGCACTCACGGCCCTGCAAGTAAATTAAGTCAGTTTAAACTAAAGCACTTGTAATCCTTTTAGACTCTCATATGCATGTTGCAGGAGGAATTCATAATCTCTTATAGTTTCTCAACCAAATGCTAATTGGATTTTACGTTTGCTATTAATTTGTCATTAGAGTTTTTTTTTTGTTGCTCTGTTCATTTGTATTCTCTAGATCATTTTTCTCCTCAATCATTTTGTCATTTAGCATAATTATATCAATAGAAAATATAGTCTAAAATAGTTTTTCACGCATTATACTTGAGTCGAATGTGAAAAGATGAGCACTGTGTAAAAGCGCCCAGAATAAGGCCTAAACTGAGCAATACACCCACCCAACCTGAGCTTTCTTGGTTTGGTCTGGATTGGATTGATTAAGGAATGTAGAAAAATTATTGGGCGGGGTTGGTTGGCCAGTTTTCAACTTCATCATATGATTTTTTATTTCAGTTAGATATCATCCTAAGCTCTAACATTACTTACTACCTACATGCATAGGTAAAACCAGACGATGTTACTAAAAAGAATAACAGCCATTAAAATGAAAGAGAAATTCAACATGAAAAAAATAAAAATAAAGCAATGAATGAACGACCTCCCATCTCCAAGCATTAGGCATCTTTTGTTCAACCGAGATATTGCAGATTCAGCTACCTCTTTTGTCTTAAAAATAACAAATGCTCTGCCTATCAACGGATGAGGCGAAAAAAATTCATATGATCAGCTCAAAAGGCACAAACAAAATTGAGATTTAACACCACATTAATCAAAAACCATCAATTAAATGAAATGTGCAATCTCTTTATGGCTGGAAGAGAAGAGGATAACTACCATAGTGTGGATTGAAAGTTGGGCTCCATTCTATCATTCTTGCCTCGACCCTCTCATTGAGAGCATGCCAAACAAGATCCTGGACCAGATTAAGAAATTGAAAAATTATTACAAAAAGAAGAACACTTGAGACAAAGACCAGATTGGAATAAAATTTAAACCCCAACTGACCCCATATCGGACAAGTGTTATTCTCATCTCAAATCAAGTTGGCCTTATCAAAAGCAGTAAAATTTCAATTACACGATTCTGAATCCATTAAGGAAATGAGATACTCAAAATGTGATTTACATTAAGTTGACATTTCTATAAAGTTGCTTTGCAAAGCAGCCCAGCATGGGCCTTAATAAAGTTCAAAGAGCAAGTTAATTGGGAGGCAATAATGATGGTTCAGTAATTATCATGGCATCACCTTAAGAAAAGGACGAAGAAACAAGATGTGTTTGCTATAAAGTAGAACAAAAGGAAAGGAGAGTTGTAAAGTTGGATCATATTCTGATATTCATATTTAGTTATATACCTCTACTTCATATGACGTGTAGGATGGATCCAGATTATTCAGTAAAACCAGAGAGCCCAAGTCTTGAGCTTTCCGCAGTCTTTCTTCCCAAGGCTACAAAAACATCAGAATGAAATATGAAATATGCGTAATGATAAAATTTACAATATATATCCTTATGATAGGCATAAATTACATTTGCAATGACTCTGGACGCAGAGTGCAAGGTGTAAAAAAAATTGAGAATACATAATGAAACTTCAATGTAAATGCTGTTTTAACTTGTCCAAAAAACAAAAAAGTAAATGCTGTTTTATATTTAATTTCTGGTTCAGATACCAGCTCTTTACCCTATTGTCCAGAGAGTTAAAAAATAATCGAGATAAACCCAAAACTGTTCCTTGAAAATGATTAAAACCTAAACCAATAATCCACAGTAAATATGAAGATATAAGAGCTCACCAGTTGCTTAAACCATCTTCTTTTCTCCTGCAACCATGGAGGAAAAAGGTTTAGAACAGAAATTGAAGTCATAAACGAAATTACATGTATATTTTACAGTTTGTGAATGACTGTCTTTACTAACGATACTCTCAATTCTTTTATCTTGCTTTCAAAGAGATTCTCAAGTTGAATAATTTATATGAAGAGAGCAAGAAATATTTCCACGGATATTTTAAGCAGTGAGAGATATCATTGTATAAAAACAAGAACTTCAATATCACAAATATATAATGAATAATCCTTGTTGTTTTAAAGTGCCTTAATTTGCTTTGTTAGTACATTGTCATGCCGAGCTATTTTCCATCAAATATGCTTACTGAACAAACCATGGGTTGGAAAGGTGCATATCCGATGGTTATCATGTGCCTTCCATATATTTAATTCATTAAAAATTTGATAATTAACAGTTTGGGATGACAATTTGCTAACAGACAAACTACATGGGGACAGTGACATGCTTTAATTAAATCACAAGGAAGCAAAGTAAAAGGGCCAAACCTCCCAGATCTTTAATATTTAACATAATGATGCACTTTATTCTACAATATTTGCATAGATATCCTTCTTAATACACCCATCAAATAAAAAGGGCGGCCCAGTGCACGAGGCTCCCACCTAGTGGGGTCTAGGGAGGGAAAGATGTACGCAGCCTTAATCCCGCAAGCGGAGAGGCTGTTTCCAGGAATCGAACCCGTGACCTCCAGGTCACAAGGCAGCAACCTTACCGTTGCGCCAAGGCTCACCCTCTTTTAATACACCCATCAAATGGATAAGTAAAATTGTATAATTTCTTCTCTCTCTTAGTTGAAGTGAATTCTAATAGAAGAGTCAAAATATGATATGACCAGAATAAATTCATAGAGACTCACATCGCCTGGCCTTTTAGTGACCTCTATAAATTCTCCACAAGTCTTGACTCCTTTATCCAATCCAAGCGGAGGAGCAGCTTTATGAAATGCCATTCTTCTGTCCTTGTCAAAATCCTCTTCCCTAGCGGGTTCTTTACTTTGACTACCAAACAACTTATCTTCTATAATCTTTCTCTTCTTATATGGAAAAGAATGCAATGTGTTCTTTGACAAGACATGCTCGGAAGGTCTAACTTCAGCTTTATCTTCAACTTGACAGTGTGGCATACTAGAAGGATCAGTCCTCTTCTTAATCACAATTTTAGGCCTTGATATAGGGTTACTGATCTTTTGAACCTTTTTCTTGTTGAAAATTTGCTCCACTTCAGAACAGTAACACAGTGAAGTTAAATCAAGCAAACTATAGCATCTGGAAATGCTCATTGGCACAGATAACAGTCAAGTAGTTCTTACGCTTTGTGGACAATTTAAATCATGAAGATACCAAGCACAGTAAATATCAACATTGATAACTGACCTTTAACTCCACCAATCTCATCTGCAAATTTATCCAATATTGCAAGCCGTTCAACATCAAATGAATGGTTGAAAAAGAAGTCAGCCATCTTTAGCTCTGCTTCCGATGGCTCAAAATTTCTTTTGTCCTTTGAAGTGCATACAACACTGCATTTTCCAATTATTGCTTCCTAACAGGGAAATTTTTTTGGGTAGAAATAACATCAACATACTTTTGCAAAATGACAAAGATAGCCTTTTTGACTATGCATGCATTTCAAAAGTTACAGCATCTACATCAAATTTAATATAGTACAATACTGCTAATATATATAAAAAAAAAAAGAAGAAGAAACTTCACATCTACCCAAAATGATAGAGTCATTTCTAAAATTGGTAATTTCACAAGAAAGGAAATAAAAAAATCACATAATTCAGCATTCCCTCATTATTCCTATACGCAGTTACACCATGACAACATGGTGATACACCTCTCATAGTTATGTTCCATTGTCTCATACTAGTTATCTTGTGCTTCCCTTTGGGGATGGGAGGGAAGGAGAGAGAACCTTAATCACAAGAAAAGAAAGCCTGGGAATAATAGTAGAAAAGAATTCTGATCAAACTCAAAAGAAAAAAAGGAAGGAGGAGGTTGCATAGTATCCCTTCCCCTGGACCCTCATCTGAGGGGCCAAAATTAGGTAATGCAACCAAAAATCTTCTTCTCCCCTTCCCCAATTTTACTCTCTTTCTAAATCATATTTCTCTACTATTTTTTTTTACACAATACCAGCATACATGAACATCTTAACCCTTCCATCTAAGTACATGCACGCAAGCATGTGCATAATTGATAATGAAGCAGTTAAAAGCAATAAAACAAAAAAAAAAATAGTAATAGTATAGTGTCTGACTTTGCATATGTATCTTTTTCATATTTTTTAGGGGGTGTCAAAAGTGAGATTATAACTATAGTATTTTTAATAGAAGAAGAAGACAGTATAACTTTAGTGATTCTGAAATCTGAATATTCTTGACTAGTACACAAAACATATCTTTTCTTTAAAGCTGGGCTCACAGCGATTCCAACTGTAGAATTGGATGTCTGATTCTCTACATCACTAAACATTTTTAGCAGCTCTTGTATTTAGGATTAAAACTTTTATACCCAAGACATAGTGCATAATGACAATTTTCAGCCAATAATTATCTAATACAAAGACCAAAAGATTGAATATATAATAAACTTTAAAGAGTATTCCCTCATGATATGCAGTCAGTCTATAACCATATCCCAACCATTCGGGCTCCCTGGGGGCTTGAAAAATAACTTAAATCCCTTCATTAAATTTTCCTTCACTGTCTATAAATCTTTAATAACTGCAATAAATAATATTCCACATTATCATAGTTAATAATTCTGAATTGTAGTGAATAAATCAGATTACCAGAAAATTGACATTTGAAACACCATTGCCTTTGCCACATGCTAAAAATAACTCTTTCCAATGTGGCTGATAATCTCCCAGGAAATCACGAATGTCAGTAGGACGAAAAAACCATGCAACTTTCACTTTCTTTTCATGGTTTGGCATCTCATATATCTTCACGAGCTTACCAATAGAAGTTTCAAAGTCACCTGTTTGGTAAAAGTAGACACAATCATATAGAAAGTACTCCACGCCCCCATAAATGAATGACTCATAGAACTGCACATCTTTGTTGTTCTGACCAACTCCCCTCTTATTGCCCCACTTAAAATCTATCTTATCTTCACCATTTGCCTCTGGTAGGTGTGACATAGCGTATTGTCTACAAGTTGCCAATGCTCGTAAACACAAGTGTTGGAGAATAACCTGAAATAAACAGGTAACTTATATATTGCAAACTGTACAGCATAAAAAATATCTAATAATGCAAAATAATGACATTGAAAATCCGTAAAGAGGGAGATTCCTAAATCAAATACTTGGCTTAATGAAGATCAGAAGTAAAATGCTAGGGCGTTAGTTCAGAAAAAAAGTATATACAGAGCACAATTAAAGAAGAAACTATTGCAATGCCAGTTGCAGTAAGGAAGGGGCCTAACGAACTCATAGTAGAAATAACTAAAGAAAAGTGTTGGAGACAACAAAGCTACTAGAAAACTTGAGCAGGTATTCAGGCGTAGCAGTAAAATGGAAACTACAAAAGAAAAATGCAACCCCAAGGGTCAGCAGACCAGCAATATTTGAGAAGCTTTCAAAATAGATTATAACAAGTCTGAATTTGAAACCAACCCCCTTCTCCACATAAAAGTAAATAAATAAAGGAATTGTCAGAATTAGTAATTTGATATTTTTTAGATGTTTAAGTTCAATGCTCATGTGTGTACCTAGAATGTTGAAGTTCCTATATCTAGGTTATAGTAATTAATGTTTGGTGTATTAATTAGTGGTACATATAAATAGACATTAAAGGATAGCCTAATGTGTCTATAATACCTATTGTATTTGGAATCCCTCTTCTTGCATCCAACAAAGTGGTATCAAAATATGAAGGAAGAAGACATGGAAGAAAAAAATGGTGAGGATGACAATGATGAAGTAAAAATTTAAGATAAAGTAAATACATACACATTGATTCCTTGAACTAAGGAAAAACTTTGTTGAATGAGAGATGATATATTGTGCCAAGAGATCATGCAGTTTAGTGTTCTTGTGATGTGGAAGAGGAGTAAGTCTCCTAAGTTGATTACATTTGCAGGAGAGGAAGATAGATGAAACTCCTATTAAAGATTCCATGGTTGAAGAGAGAGCTTGCAAAAGAGCAGCGTTGAGGGAAGCCTCCTAAGTGAAACTCATGACACTTGAAAATAGTTGATGACATCCAATCAAGAGTTGGTGATATGAAGAAAATTTCAAATTACAGATGTTGGAATTAGAAATTTGGTATTATCTATATGTTCAAATTCAATGCTTGTGTTGTGTGTACCTAGAATGATGAAGTTCATATACGGTGTACAAATTTGTGGTATATGTAACTAAGATACTAAAAAGTCACCTAGTGTGTCTATATATGGTCGTGGTTGTTGGTAAAGAAAAGTCCAGTCTAAGTCCTTCAAGAGTGATAATGAAAAATGTAACTCCAAAAAACTTCATCTTCATATAGAGAAACCCCTCTTCCTCCATCCAACGGGATTACACTATGAGAACAAGAGACTTTTTAAAATTGTTATATTTTTAATCTTATATAAAGCTTCACTAAATCATCTCTGCGCTGCATCATGAAAGTTTAAAATCATCCTATACAGCCCACATACCCCTGATCCCAAAATAATCAAACGTCACAGTAACAACGGAAGTTGGATTCCAGAGTAACACCGAAAAATGGCAATATCAAAAGAAAACACTACGGCATAAACCAGAAAAATCCCCCCTTTCCTGAAGCAATCACCCGACACTATTAGCTTTGCCAGTCAAACAATTTAATCAGTGGACCACATAGCAGAGCATCATCTAGAGTAAAGAAGTACCTCAACTAGTGTAAAACTACGACGTCATTCGCTTATAAATAACCCAACATACGGTAATACTGTAAATAACAACCCACGTAAACCGTGAAACAATCACATTAGACAAAAACCGAAGATAAAAGGAGATAAAACCAAATACCCAGCTATCGACTTCCAATATCGAACAAAACCAAGTATACATGGACTACAAATTTCGGAACAAAGCACCAGTTAAACGAAATTATCAAGACATTAGACAGAGGAAAAGTAGAAGATGCCTTTGCGCCCACTCGATTTGAGAGTGCACAAAGCAAATTTGTAATGGCATTACCCCTGTATGGAACAAAACAGAAGGTGGTGTGAGCCCAGAGAGATTAACACACCATTTCACACTGATACTTCAGCATAACAGTTTCTAACCTCATCACCAGCTATTTCGCAACAAAGGAAGGAAGAGAGAGAGGCATTTCAAGAGTTTTGCAAGAAACAGACACAATCCAACGTATTTTCAAAAGGGTCAACACCCAGAAAAGAAAACCCATGTGTATAGAATATAAAGAAAAGTAAAAGAAGTAAAATGAGAAACAAAAAAAATGGGGTTCGAGTGAGGGAGAGAGAGAGAGATTTTAGTACAGTTTGTTGATAGTGGCGGGACTGAGAAGAGGAGCAGACTCGAAGGTGGCAATACCGCAGAAAGCATGACTTGGCACCCAAACAAGATGTATGCAGCAAGGAATGGTAAAGGAAGCGGGGGTGCGTAGCGTTCCACCGAAGGAGTGTGGAAAATATAATAAATTTGAAATAGGGGAACTCTGGTAAATGGCATTTGAGTAACATTCTATAGGTTCGGTACGCTTATTTCTCAAACACACTGATTGTTATGTGTGGCTTACAATTTGAGCGAAGTTAAATATTGATACCCAACAACTTTATTTATTGGCTAAGGAGGCATGTAAAGGAATAACAAATCCTTTATTGCATTGTTTCAACCTGACTGATTCTTCAGGAAACATGAACCCACCCCTTCAACTGTCTTATTACATAACATTTATTGTCATTGGTTTTTTGGTGATGTATGTAGCTTGCATAGGTCAGCCTTTGAAGAAAAGTTACAAAGCAACCTATCGTGTGAGTGCTTTGCGAAGGAGTAGAATGATATAAAAAATATTTGGTACATTTGGAGCGTGAGTTTATACAATTTTTTTTTTTTTTGAGTTCAAATTTTATTTTAATTTTTTAAATAATTTTTTTTTTCCAAATATATATTTAATGTTTTATAAACATGTCTTTTTAATTTGATTATAAAAAAATAAATCAAAAATACTCATTTTGACACATATATCATTTAACTTACTGAATTTTTTATTCAAATAATTGATTCAATTAAAAAAAATTATCATTTCAAAATGATAATATCTCATCATTTCACTTAAATTTAAAATAACTAAACATCAGTTTCAATATGGAAAAGAAATGTTAGTTAAATAAATTATTTAGATAAATAGTTTAAAAAATTAAATATTATGTATATTTAAATAAATATTTTTTATTTTTTATTTTATAAAATTAGTCTTATAAATTAAAAAGAGATGTTTATATAATATTAAAAATATATTTAAATAAAAAAAATTTAAAAATTAAATTAAATTAAATTTCACTATAAAATTAAGAAATTAAAATAATTGTTTCCTTTTTGAGATTAAATTTATGGTTTCTTACCGTTGTCCCATCTATTTTTTATTGCGCCCAACTCCAAATAGTCTTTATGTCATTAAATCATAGCTCTTTTTATTTGCGAAAGAGAGCTATAACATTGCACATTATTCTTAACTTCATGGATTAGCGATTCCTCCCATAACCCAAGAGAACTGCACTGTGCTAATACAAGGTCGACATAGCATAAATGGCTTAAATAAAAGTGGAGTGGACAGAGTTCAGCTGTCAGAATCAAAACCACGCTAATGCCTAATAATAAATTTACAAGTACACGTTCTCTTCCCACTTCCTTTTAGTGGGAAATTAAAAGGACAGTCTAAAAAAATAAAGGGCGGCCCAGTCCAAATTAAAAGGACAGTCTAAACGAACATAAACATTAACAACTAAAAAGAATGGGGAAAAAAAGATAAGGAAGATACAGGTGTCATCCCTAAAACTAGCTCATCAAAAACACCCAAGAGAAGAGTTGCCTTTGCTCTCATTCTCTTGAAGTAATATTGCTTAAAAATCAACAAGAGCAAGAAGGGCAAGGGGATTAGAAACACGAGGACATCAAAGCCCCACAATAGATTACAACCCCATGTATATATTCAGCTTGAAAACAGACGACCTATGGACTTAGCGAGTCAGATACAGACAACAGTCTATTAATGAAGGGTGATATAGCTGCAAGCAACGCCTTTGGACACTCCTCATGTGGTAGATGGCCACATCCAGATATTGCAACCAGTCTCTGCATGAGAATTGGTAAGAGAAGCATTAAGAGTTAGGATAACTGATAAGGCAGAAATTATATACCAAGTTAAAAATTGATATAGACACAGGCCCTGTATTCCAGTGTTGTTGATGGATTAAGAGCAAAGGGTGTGCTCGTTATTTTGCACCGTCCTACTCTCACTCCTACCGTACTACCCTACGTTTGAAACATAAAATTGTGCAAAATGTATGAAAAGATTGGGAATAGTATGATGCTTACAGAATTTGCAAGTTTTGAAGCCATAGCTTGACAAGACTTGAGAGAGACAAGGGAATCTTCAGCGCCTGCAATGACCAACATAGGCATGTCTTCTACAGCTTTTAGCAACGATTCTGCACTTTTTTTTGGAAGGATGGTTTCAGATGACAATTTTCCAATCTCATGAAGAGCTTCATCCCATCCCTCTACACATAATGGGACCTAAACACAAAAGCACAGTTACATATAGCACAAAGTCATAAATTTTTGAACCTAGAAGTGATAATTGAAGCATGACAAATCAAACACGCAACAGGAAGAAAATGGTTGGCAGCAAATGGTGAACAGTCTTAGGCAGTATCGAATGATTTATCTGTGGAATAATTAACAACCTCGGCTGAGTTCATTGCATAGACAAATCATTGCAGTTTAAAACTTACAAGAAGAAAGAGCACTTCCTATTGATATCAACATAAATAAATGGTTTAAAGTACAAAAATACCTTATAAAGAGTCAAAACTTCTGTTGTCAGCTTGGTAGCATCATACCATGCACGCCGATTGACCACTTGAGTTATTTCTGTTCTTAGCAGAGGACGAACCAAGTGCTTCTTTCCAAGTGAGGTATGCAGAAGGATTCTTGCAAAGGAAGGAACCACTTCTCTTGACAAGTTAACATTTAGCAATACAACCCCTTTAACGGTAACCTGAAGGACATATTAAACAGATTCAAAGACTTCAAATGTGAATAATATACATTAACTAGAAAACTTACAACCTCATAAAATTAACAGTTAGCTTGCATAATACAACTTTATTGAGTAGTGACTATGGACATGATTAATAACTGCATGATCAATAACATGCTATGTCTCCATACATACATGAATGGTTATACACCAAGTTACCTAAACAGTAAGCATTAAGTACCAATTCCTTGTAGCATAATTTCCTATTAAATGAACGGAATATATAAATATATGTGATAACCCAAAGGAAAATTAATCAAGTTTGCAGAATATCTTTAAGTCCGATGGCTAAGCAATATGAAGCCCAAAAGTACTGGAATATAAAGGCTTAAGTCTCCTTTTCTGTTACAATAAACTGCCCTAGTAAAACACAACCCATAAACAGACTCAAGCCATCCTATATGAATCACTCTCTGACCTATAGATAACACATTAATTGCCATCCTAATCCGTAGTAGACGTATAGAACATATACCTCACGCTATTACACACTAGCAAAGTGCAAAAATTAAATAACTTATAAATTAGGCCTACTTTGCACTGGTAACTTGAACAACTTTGCATTTAAATAAAAGCCGGGCTGCACAATGCTACAAATTCATTAAAATATCTACTTAGACAACATAGCACAAACACATACATTGAAAGAACTCATCGAGGATTGAACTTTCTGTGCAGCCTTCAGAGCAAGCAACCCTCCATCATCATGACCAATAAGCACTACTGAAGTAAATCCAATCTCAGAACAGAAAGATAAAAGTAGGTCAACCTGAAAAAACAAAATCAATCAGATGTATAATTTCAGATAAAACCTAGTTTAACAACAGGAAATTAAAATTAAAATAGTGATACAAAAGCTCCAGATTAAGTATAAAGAGAGAAAAGGGAGCTCTCTGATCATACCCTATGACTGGAAACTGAGCTTGGCCTATACTCTAATTGATTATTCAAGACTATGAGGATTAAAATAACTGTTGTCTTGCAGTACAGTACATACTAATCGTAAGTAGTTACCTGACTTTCAAGCTTATAAGGATTAGGCAAATTTTTTTCCTCCCAGTCCACCTGACGCAGCCTTGAAGTTAGCCCCCAACCAGGCCTGTCAAATGCAGCAACTGAGCAATTACTCTGCCAAGCAAGAGATCCCATCACATGCCTCCAAGAGAAAACTCCTCCACCAAACCCATGTACTAAAACAATGCCAAATTGGCCAATAGGACCAATAGCCTCCAAATTTTGCTCCAAAGACAAATAATCCAATTTATTTGTTTCATCTTCTTCACGAATTTCACCTAGGCAAAAAGCACGCATATCTTCGGAAGGAAAAGGAGAAGACATCGGACCATCCAAAAGAGGAGCATCTAGAGAGGAACCGTGGAATTGATTGCTATAGCTCCTGTGGAGTTGTCTCTTGATTTTCGGAGACATACTTAGCAAATGGCTATTAAATTTTTCCAGTCCCCCAGACATTGATGAAGAGTTGCAACCAGAAGTTGGTTCAAGGAAGGATGTCGAGGACAATGAATGTGGAGGAGAACCAGGCAAGCTGAGCTTGTAATGGAGAGTTATCCCTTGGCATGTAATGAATAGGCTGTTTGAATCTGCAAGTAATCTGACCGGCAGTTCTTCATCGCGAGTTGTCCCAAAAGGTCTCCGCCTCATTTCACTGTCACTTTTTGGGGTTCTTCCCGCAGAAGGAGTGGGAGACCGTGGGACCTTCTGATAGCCAGAGAAAACATTCTTGCATGAAAGGACCTGAACAATTGGACATAAATAAATTAATTAGTTTTTTAAATGTGTGATCAAAATAAGGATGACGAGATAACTTTTGCAAACTCACAGCTTCAGGGTCAACTCGGTGAAAAAGGAGCTTTCTCCGTGCTCTACAGCTGGTTCTATAAGCAACAACAGTATGGCCAAGGGCAAACACGACTGACGATAGAAATAAGACAGGCATTCCCCATGACTTCTTCAAGTGGAGTCTCTGTCTTGAGCTGGAAACTGAAGCTTCTACTTCAATTTGAGAATTTACAGTGAAAACACAAACTTTGACTGATAGGAGAACAATTGAGAGAAAGGAACACAGAGTCACAGTTCCAAGGTATGGACCATGTGATAAAGCTGGGCCGTCACAAATGGTATAAACACCTGCAATCATGATAGACATACGGAATGATAAGCTGAATACGAGAACTACGCAAACAAATAAGTGGAGTTGATCTAACAGCAAAACTAATTCCGTAGCTACAGAATATGAAATGAGAAAAGCAGATTTTGTTCTGTATATTAGTAAAATAAAAATGTAAGACCGAGGGGAGAAAGAAGATACCGTTGCTTCAATAAGCTCAGCAAATACAATATCTTCCTCCGCGTACTTAATTAAAAAAAAGTCTCAGAGGCAATTTCTAATCAATCTTAACTGTCAGTTTTGAAGCAGAGCAATAGAACATAAGATTAATTTATAGAAACTGGATAAGCTATATCAGATAACGGCTCTTTTTCTGATTAATTTCTTCAAAGAATGATAATAGCACTTAAGGATTATTTTGAAAGAAAATTCATTTTTCTTTCATATGTCGACAAGCACACCAGAAATGATTTCAAAGACTCGTCTGTTTACGCTACCTTCTCATCACACAAGGAAATGGCCAGAGCAATTAAGCAATATTTCACACATCACCGCTCAACAAAAGAAAAGAACATCGATTCTTTTGAAAAAGTAGGACAGAAATACTTTATGATTTCTTCAAATGCCAGCAACAGAGAAATCATAATGCAGTCGAGAAGTGAACAAAAAACCCAAAAAGGAGATAGGAAGAGTATCATACAGAGAATGACGAAAGATCTTATGACTGAAACGAGAGGAATATCTATCAAGGAGCTCTTGAAAGCGTATCGATGGAAATGCTCTTTGAAACCGTAGCAACTCACGCACGTAAAGTTGGAGATCAAAACACAAGGCACCAACACATCGACCACTGCCACGAGCAACGGCAACGACATGACAAGCAACGAAACCAGCATTGCCACCATGAAGAAAACCGTCCGAACGCACCTCCGAACCTTCTCGAAGCACTGCCCTGCCTTCGCCATGATCAACAGACCAATAGGATCCGGCTGCCACGACCCGGATCCGTCACAATACTCACCGGGTCAGGCGGTTGGTTTATCTAGACGATCGTTCAAATAATATACGATCCCTCCCTTCGCCAACTGAAACTCTACCCAACAATGACACAAAGTGTTCCGCCGGTCGCTCATCCGCCATTTTCCGGCGACGGGAAAATAAGAAGAGAAAATTCAAGGCTGCCGGAGTGATAGCGGAGAAGGGAAGAAGAACGCCATGGACGACGACGGTGAACTGGGGTGGAAGTGATGCTTACAAAGGAAAACAGAGAGCCTTGAAGGATCAAAGCTTCTGTGATTTTCTTTTGTAACCTCTTTCTTGCTCGCTCCTCCTTCTCTCCCGTTTGGTTTCCTCGTATTTATATTTTTCTGATTTTTTTGTTTTTTTTTTTGTATTGTCATTTTAAGTTTAAATTTGAAAAAGTAATCTGTGATATACGAAATAGTTTTATAAGATTCTTTGTTTTTATCGTTAATTAAATAAAAAACACACACACACACACTGTTGGGAGACAGAAAATCCATCATTAATTAGAATAATTTATCTGACACTTATGATTCAGCCTGTGCAAACCTGGCAGCTCTCTGTAAATTGACGAAATCGGCCTTACAAATGGCAACCTTATTTTGAGATTCGTTGCTACACCCATTTTTATTCCGAAGGATGAGCTTATGGTGGCGAAAAAGAGTTTCGTGTTGGTTGACTGCGAAACTTTAATTCGATTGCAAGAGCTGATTTATCTTTCAAAATTGGATGTTTCCTATATTCCAGTCTTTATTTTGGTATTTTTGATGAGGGAGTGATATTTAAAATATTTGTATTTAGTATAATAATATTTATAATATTTAGTGTCTAGTGTTGTAAGATAAAAAATAATCTTTTAACACTAAAGTTTGTCATTCATTAATATTTTTATTATAAATTTTAATTATTGAATATAAAAATTATAAATAGTTTTTATTTAAATTTAAGATGATCCAAAATAAATAAAAAATGCATAAAATAAAATAAAAAATAAAAAAGAGAAATAATAAGGAGGCAACGGGTGTGAAATAAATTTGAACGGTAGTAACTCCCAAGGGACGCATGTTAAATGGTCATAAAAGGTTTAAACAATTAATAAGTAGTCATCATTGTGCTTATTTACGCGAAAGCCATAATGCCCGACTTTTAAAAGTAATAACGCGACGTATTAATTAATAGTTATCATCGAGTGTGATTTTTGTACCCAAATGTCTGTCGAGGGTGATCAACCTAGCTGTCAAAATTGAATTGTTTTGTTGAGAATTTTATTATTTTGACAGAAACATTAGTGTCGAAGAAAACAAGTTTAAATTATTACAGTAGTTGTCGTCGTCGTGCTTGACAATAATTTTACTACCTTATTATAATTGTGTAGACAAAGTCTCCAACTTCAAAGTTTAAACAACTATTTCACCCTCACAGTATAATATATCGTATTTAAAATTTAGACTTAATTTTTATTTTAAAATTTAAATTAAGAAAAAAAAATTGTTTAAACTTATACATATTTAAGATTGAACTTCTGAAACATAAAATTTACAAAAATAAATGTTTATACGTCAAAAATTAAAATAAATTTTGATACTATAATAAAAATTTAGGCTTAATTCAAAATTTGAATAATTTTTTTAAAAAAATTTATAAAAAATATAATTTTTAAACATTCATCGAATATAAAATTTTAACAGATCCTCTCACGTTTAGATTGAACTTCAACATATTGAATAAAATATTTTTATAAATAATTTTTAAAAAATTATAAATAATAATAATATTGATTAAGCATTTATATATATATATATATATATATATATATATATATATATATATATATATATATATATATATATATATATAAATGATCAAAATAAATAATTAAACAAAAAGGACAAAAGTTGGAGTGGGTAGGTGCTTTAAAAAATTGAGGTATGGACGTTGTAAAGGCCGGGGGGGGGGGGGGGTTAGAGGGAGGGAGGGGAGGGGGGACAAAAAGTAAAAATTGACATAAAAATGAAACACTTGAGAAGCCAAATAAGAATCCATCAAAGTTATGCCCAATGGGTGAATGCAGGAACTGGCGAGGGAAATGAGCGGGCGAGCCCCCCGAGAACGTAACGGTCAGCACCAAATAAAACATTTTAAAAACAAGTGCCGCAACCGGGGCCCAGTTTGGTTGGAGACGCGTCACCGTCACCCCCCACCTCTACGTGGGTCCCACTCTCACTGCCACCTGTTTTTATCATTTACCGTGTCTTCTTCTCCTCTTCAGTCCCGAAGCCAAAGATACTGTTCTTACTTCTTGGGCCCCCCCTTCTTTGCGGCCTAAAACCCAAACAATTTGTATAATTATTAATTAGTGTCAAGTCCGTCCTTGACTTCCCTCAATTTTATTTTGTCATTGTCAAATGCAGGGGAATCTCATTATATTTTTCGTATATTTGTATTTAAAATTTAAATTATATCTATTTTTTATATTAAAAATTATACTCACACTTTCTTTAATTTTAATTTCAAAATAAAAAAAATATACATTCACACTCTTAATTTTTTTATAAAAATTTTATTATCTTTTATTTTAAAAATTTTAAATTTTAATTTAATTTTTTAATTATTTGTACTATATTAAATTAAATTATCTATAAATCTTTAAAAAATTAAAAGTATAAGGTATAACTATAACTAACAATTTTTTGAACTAAAAAAAATTGTATAAATAAAAAAAAAGATGCGAGCGTAAATTTTAAAAAATTTTGTAATCTATTTTATATTAAAATTTTTTTGTTCTTATTAAAATTTAGGACTTGTTTGATTCTATTTTTGTTTTTTTATTTTTAAAAATTATTTTTAAAAATTATATTTAAAAGTTGTTTTATAAAATAAAAGTAAAAAAATTTGTTTGATAAACTGTTTTGAAAATATATTATTTTTTTTTATTTTTTTTAAAACAAAAACTAAAAATAAAAATAATTTTTCATTGTTTCTGTTTTTTTATTTTAAAAATAACTTATTTTTAAAATTTATTTTCGAAATAACAATAGAAAACAGTTATCAAACGAATTTTTTTATTTTAAAAATAATTAAAAACAAAAAATAATTTTTAAAATAAGAAAACAAACGGACCCTTAATTACTTCTAATATTTTTGTTAAATATTCTATCTTGTGGACACTCGTACGATTTAAAAAATGTATCTTGAACTTAGGTAAATAACTTTGATTGTGCTTCATGACCGGAAAGTCTGAAGGGTCGTAATGGGTAACGGACTAATTTTTTATTATTATTACTGAAGGTATTTTTTAACATAATTGATTTCGGATAAAAAAAACAATGGATTTATTAAAAAAAAAATCTTTTCTCTTGTATTTGGTTAGTTGGAAATAAAATTCAAAAGGGTATTTTTTTTTTGTTTATTTAGTCTTTTTAAACAAAGAAAACAAAGAGCCTTTTTTTTTCCTCAGAAAAAATAGCGTTTAAATGAACTAATGGCATTAAGAGTTGGCAGTGGACCTGGCCGTGGCAGCTTACCTCCTCAGGTTTAACTTTTACAGTTTACTTTTGCGCACAGTAGTAGCATGTGCAATCTGAAGTCATTTTTGTTTGCCTGCTCCTTCGGTCCTTCCCCTTATTTTTTTTTAAAAAAAATATAGTATAGTTTTTCTTCATGTTTAATTTCAAATACGTTGACTTAATTGTTTGGAATTTCCGACAATAAGGTCAAGTTTCACGTGAGAGTGATTTTGTTTTCTGAGGCTAAGATATCGATCACGTGCAGCCAGCTCTGTTCAATTTACGTTACTTACCCAATGCCTTGATTTATGATCCATCATTCATCCTCAATTCCCCCTTGATCTGTGTCATTATTTGCGACATTTTCTACAAATCCCGCCACGAGAATATTATAAAGAAAAAATCTTACCAATCTCATCTAAAGCAAACACGATTGACTTACGTGCAATATCTATATAGCTGAGATCAAGTTTAGGTGAACACTTACAAAGAAAATGTTTTTGATCAATGAAATAGAGTCATTTAACAAGAAGTAAGAAAATCCTCTATGTTTATTCAAATACTCACTCATTGGGTTTGAAGGGCAATTTGCAAAGGCCAAGAATAATCAAAGAATGACACAAGGGGAGACAAGGCCAAGGAGAGAAGTCCAGAAAAAGGGAATGGTGGTGCCTGCAAATGATAAGCTTTAAGGGAAAGGTTCTCGCTTTATTATTTTTCCTCTAAGAAAAAATGGAGAGCAAGTATTCCATTTTGCATTTTAAAGGCACAACACAATGGCATCAGACCAAGTACCAATTACCCAAGTACCTACCTCAGCTAACCTACTAGCAAAAAGGTTCCAAGGCACCCAGAAACGGCCTTGGCATGCTGGGGCCAATCAACCCATTCTTTTCCTTTTCCTTTCCATTACCTAAAATCATTTCTAGTTCCATTCATGGAAATGGGGAGAACAGGGAAGGAATTAGTTTTCCTGTTTGGTTGTCCAAATAAACGTCATGGCTGATTCTTCTTCATCTTCTTGTCTCTTTCTTCCCTCTCCATGTGCTTCTCGTTTGGGGTCTTCAAAAGAAGTGAACCTTTATTTATTCTTTCCCAGAGCGAGTGAGACAAAAGGGAGGCTCAAACTTTTCAAACAAGGAAATGGGACACAAGGGTAACTCAAAAGGTTGGTCGTGTTTGAGGCACTTTTGTCAATTCTACCATGCTGATGATGTAAGACTCAGAACTGGCTCTCTCTGTTCTACCCCTGTTTGCTGTCATCATCCTTTGATTTTATATATACTTTCATACACAAGATGATCTAAACATACACTGTAACTTAGTGTTGACGTGCTCACATCAATTTATCTTTTTAGTCCGATTAAAAAGAGACTAAAGAATTCAAAATAATAAAAAATCTTACTGCAGCTTGACTTCAAATAATTGATAAAATTAATATTCAGTTTGCTAATCATACTTTATATATTCGCCTCTGTTGAGTTAATATGCTGTCTTTTCAGCTGGCAAAACTTAAGAATCTCTTTTTTCCTTGAAGTTCTTTGTTAACATTACAGTGAAAAAGCTGGGAATCCACATCCTCTTTCTTGTCCTTTTTATAAAATATAGGCTGACAACTTAAATGTACTGGGACCAATCATACAAACTTTAAAGTAGGACTAGTACAATGGAAACATAATCAATGTTAAAAAAGAAAATCGCACCCGCTATTGCAAATTATTGGGTTTTGGGGTTGGAATCCATGGAGTCATTTGAGCAAGCATGGGGGAAACTGCGCCTCAATTCTCAAACAAGTTGCAGATAAGAAGGAGGACCTTATTTTGAAAATGGTGTTTTATTAGATTTGATACGTAAGAAATTAGATTCTTTGTATGGGTTGATGATTTTATTGACCATTTTGGGCCATTTCAGTGTCAATATCGAAATGAAAACGGTCAAGCCAAGATGACAGCAGAACAGACACCAAAACCAGGGTGTTTTTGCTAGCAACCACTAATTTAAAAGAGTATTATCTTTGAAAAAAGTTGATTTATTTAGCTGGTCTTTGTGCTATGTGGAAAAGTAAGCTCCATATATCTTTAAGCACAAGAAAATTTTAATTTAAAAAATTATTTTATAAATCAACTATATATTATTCATAGTAAAAAGTTAAGTCGGTTGATAAGAAAAAATAATATTATCAATATAAATTTGAATATTTTGAAAAGCGTTTTAAAATTCTAAATGCATCTTATTACCTGCTCAAAAAACATTCAGACAATAATTTAGTCTTTTACTAAATCAAACAAACTAGCAGGAACTTAGAAGGAAAAGAAGGGCCAAGCCATTAAAGCACACCAAATGAATTTCAAGCTTGTGTCAGGAGAAGGAGGTTATATTTCAACTATTGGCAAATTTCTTTTCCATTCCCAATGCTCAAAGTTTCAAACTAGAAATTAATTTTAAACATACCGACAAGTGTGAATAATAGAATTATAATCTAATGAGATACTTTAATATATAGTCTTGTTTATTCAAAGTTTGGATTTTAAGAACCCTATCACAGGCTACAAAGTGTTGAAACAGAAGAGGGCTCTTTGTCCATTACATTATATACAAAACCATGAAACAATGATACCCTTCAACTTCCTTTCAGCAATTTATTAACCAATTTCTAATTATCCCTTTCCTTGTGCTAAAATGCAGGCATGGTCCCCTTTTTTAGGCTTTTACAGGCATCAACTGCTATGAGATCCCCACCAGAGCAGGCCCTTTAGGTCTGTAAGTACTCCTACCTAGTTGGATTTTTGTGTTTTTAGCCGAATATTTCAAATTCTCTTCGTTACAATATTCTTTTTAATTAAAGACATATACACTAATTTTTATTCTTTTTTTCAACTTCCTCTTGTGCTTGGAACAATCAATGATGAATGGTGGCACTGCATTGTCTTCTATCAGTCGAAATTAATACCCCCACAAAGAAAAGAAAGGGATTCAAATCAAGGGATCCATTAAGGAAAAAGAAATTGCATTCATTCGACCAAATGAAGATAAATGGAAATTTGAAATTTTAAAGAGTTTTGGGGATGAGCCATGGCAGATGACACCACCTTCCCTTTGCCCCTTCTAATTTAGTAGTTTTATTTTGTCAGTTTGTGTAGGGTAGGGTAGTGAGAGGTGACTTTCTGTCTCTTCTCTAAACATTGTATGCATGAAAAAGACAGAATTTAGTCTCAATTATGTTACAAATGGTGAGTTTCAGTAAACACTGATACTAATAATATTCTAATCCACATTGTTGTTGTTTGTTGTCTTCTTCATTTTTATCTTTCCAATGCAACTGCATCAAGAGTCAACTATACATTAAACTAGACATTCGTTATCTTGGATATTTACCAGCCTGCAGGATAAGTCCGAGAAATTTAATTTTTATCAGTTTTGTCACTTTGAAATAGTAAATGGCTCCTGCAATTTGGCCTCATGGTTTAAAAAAAATGCAAGTCTAGAAGATGACAAATTACGCCAAAGACAACGAAGTCTGGGGACGATGCCTAATAATTTTATGAAATATATTTTAGTTTAATCCGGCCAAATGGGTTTTGTCCTTTTAATAATATAATTTAATATAGAAGCACCCCTTTTAATTTAATTGTACAAAAATTTACATAAAATTAAATTTGAAACTTAACCCACAATTAGGATTAATACTTTGAACGAGTCCCAATTCCTAACACAGATTCATTTTACTATACAATAAGAGAGAAAACAAAAATTCAAATGTTTTCGTTTTTCCACAAAACAAGTTTTTGTTAGTGATAAAGACTAACTAAACGGGGTGAATCTTCAACTTCATTTTTTGAAAAATTTGAATTCAAAATATGATAGAATTTTGTGTAAATATTGACCGGTGATTAGCGAAATAGTAACAAATAAATTTGAAGGATGAGTGAATTTTATTTGATTATGAAAAAAGGAAGTTACTGAGATATTGAAATAAATCCCAAAAATGTTTAAAAGCTCAGCTCATAGTCATGACTGGGAACCATGATCTTGGCGACCAACCCCTCTCTACCCATATTGAAGAAGCCACTTTGGTAGTTGGTACTTGCACTAAAGGACTATTACTATATATGAGAATGAAGGAGGGGAGGGTGGAGTAGCAATCCCAAGTTATGATCCCACTAACTTCCCTCCTTAAATACATAGAAGGTCACTTTTAATTCAAAATTCTTCTACTTTTAAAATATTTAACATTTTTTTAAAAGAAATATATATTAAATTAAATTTGTTCGAAATATTGATAGTGTTTTTTTTTTTTTTATAAATTCTAATTTTTAATATTGTAAATTTTTTTTAACGGTTGAGTTCAAATTTTTAACTATTTAAATTATAGAAAATTATAGTAAGTTTGTGAATAGTAACATCTATGATTTGTATCCACTTGAATCCAAACCTGCGAAAGTAGTAAATGACAGAAGCCTCCCAACAACCAAAGAAGGGATCACTTCAAACAAACTCAACCATATATATCTTCACCTACACTGAGTACTACTAGTCATTCCTACTACAGTTTTGGAGTTGGTGGATGTGACACTGATTTTTGGTTGGTATGTGAGAAAGAAAGGGTGGAGTGGTGGTTCATCCGTTGAGACTGACGAAGATAGAAGATGACTCAGAAAACCAAAACCAGTTGTTATCTTAATCAGCTTTATTAGAAAAAGCACTATAATTTGGATTAGACTTGCTTTTGATGATGGACACGGACGGTGTAGCTGTGGTCTTATTAGTAACAAGCAGTGGCATTATGGGACTGTCATCTCATTTGATTTGATGTTTCATTGTTTAATTGTCCCATTTTATTAAGGAATCAAACAAAAATAAGCTAATGAGGTTTCAGTTTTTTAGATTCTTTTAATTACACGATTAATGTAATTTGTACACCCTATTTTGACAAAGGACTCACTTTATTCTCTCAGAAACCAATAGAAACTGTTAACTGTGAAAAATATTTTTTTTTTTATCGGTAAAATGAGATGTACAATTTGGAAGGGTGGAAGCATTCATTACGAAAACTCGATCGTTTTTGCAAACATGAAAAATGTCTATGAAGGAAAAAAAGAAAAAACCAATTAATGTTTTTTTTTTTGGACAAGTAAAAAACAAAAAAACAATAATCGAATGGCCCAGAAATGACTGGCCTACGTTATAAGGCCTGCAAAAAAATGTATCTTATGTTGTTTTTGGAAAATGGATATTAGTGTCTTGAACACAGATTGGCCCAATAATTCCATCCATGGGATATTTTTGGTCAAAACACCAATGGATCAATTATTTTTAATGTCCAAAATAACAAACCCAATTCTTTAAGCTTTGGCCCAAACCCTGAAACTTACAGGCTTATGATCCGAAGAAAAGAAAGGACAAAAAAAGAAAAAGAAAAGAAAATCAACCAACATCTTGGTGGGACCCCCACGACCTAAAAGGCAAGTTAATGGTGCTAAGACTTGAGAAGTTGAGCACTTGCAGATCCATTATCCATTGCTCCTCCTCGATGAAAGTATTACATTTCTACAGAAAATAAAATGAAGCTTGTTATAAAAAAAAAAAAAATCAAAATAAAGAATCCAAGTTTTTTGCGGCTATATTAAAAAAAAGGTACATTTAATCTGTGAGATAACTTGTTAATGTAATTCTACAGAAATTAAAAAAAATCTAATAATAAACTCCATAGTGGTGGGCCCTCCCAACCCACAAAAGAAAATCGGTTCACCAACTCCATGGCCCCCACCAGTCCCTCACCCACCCAACGTCCTGTAAAATCAATTAATTAAAAAAAAAAAAAAAGGTCCACCAACTCCAATCGTTTTCTATCGGTTGAAATGATGAATCCCGGCGTCGTTAAACTCCGTCCTTATTCTTATATCTATCTATAAACCTTGTGACTGGTTGCCCGAAAATCCCATCAGTGAATTATCCCAGCCCCCAAAGCCATGCCGCCCCAATCCCAAGCTCCTGAAACTCCTCCCAACTTCTGGGGCTACATGTCCGAAGAGGAGTTCTACACCTCCCAAGGGGTGCGCAACACCAAATCCTACTTCGACACTCCCAATGGCAAGATCTTCACCCAGAGCTTCCTCCCCTTGGATTCCTCCCCTATCAAAGCCACCGTCTTCATGACCCACGGCTACGGCTCCGACACCGGCTGGCTCTTCCAGAAGATCTGCATCCACTTCGCCTCTTGGGGCTATGCCGTCTTCGCCGCCGACCTCCTCGGACACGGCCGCTCCGACGGCCTCCGTTGCTACCTCGGCGACATGGAGAAGGTCGCCGCCACTTCCCTATCCTTCTTCCTCCACGTCCGCCGCAGTGACCCCTACAAGGACCTCCCGGCTTTCCTCTTCGGCGAGTCCATGGGCGGCGCTGCCACCATGCTCATGTACTTCCAATCAGAGCCGCACACGTGGACAGGTCTCATATTCTCGGCCCCACTGTTCGTCATGCCGGAGAACATGAAGCCCAGCAAGGTACGGTTGTTCCTGTACGGTCTCCTGTTCGGGGTTGCCGACACGTGGGCGACTATGCCGGATAATAAGATGGTGGGAAAAGCCATCAAGGATCCCGAGAAGTTGAAGATCATAGCATCGAATCCGAGGCGGTACACGGGACCACCTAGGGTGGGGACCATGAGGGAGCTGGCTAGGGTGTGCCAGTACATACAGGATAATTTCTCGAAAGTGACGGCGCCGTTTCTGACGGCGCATGGAACGGCCGACGGGGTGACGTGCCCGACATCGTCGGAATTGTTGTATGAGAAGGCATCCAGCGAGGACAAGAGTTTGAAGCTTTACGATGGGATGTACCATTCTCTGATACAAGGGGAGCCCGACGAGTGTGCAAATCTCGTGTTGAAGGACATGAGGGAATGGATTGATAAGAGGGTCGAAAGGTATGGGCCTAAGAATTCTCAATAAAATGGGCTTAATAAGGGTTGGATCAGCCCATAGCGCCCAATTTGGAGTTGCTTGTTAAAAGAAATTATGAACTATGTTGTTATACAGAATGATATTTTTGCATTCAGTAAGCATAATTTGGATTTACTCACTTAAGCAAACTACTTTTTGTGTCAAGAGAAACGAGTTAATCTCCAAGCTCAAATGGTGAAGAACATCCTCATATTCCGTATTAGCATGCAATGTGATGTACGTGTTTTCAAATCTGGAAATTAAAGGAACAAAAGGCAAGATTTCATTACACGGTTGGTATGGTATGAATAACAAATATACTACCTTAAATAAATGGAGAGAGCTCACAAGTTGATCAAATTGGTTCCACCTAAAATAGTTTTCGCCAATGAAGCAGACTCCACCAACATTTCTATATTTAGTAATATAATATTTCTCAATAATACTTCTTGGAGTTGGAAGAAGAGAAATGAAAGGGATATATAAGACAGAAAATGACGGTATAAAAATAGTTTTATATTTAAATAAATTTCCCCTTGAATACGAGAGTTTGATTTGTGGCATTATCGGAAAATGAGGGAGGGTGAGTTAATGAAGAGGTGCGGTTGGTACAGACTACGTTGCTTATTCAATTATCCCTTCTCTTCTTCTGACAAGGAATTACGTTATTCAATGTTTGACTCGTTGGTTTGGTTAAAGCTTGATACGTGGGGACTTCCTTCACCTACCACCAACCGTCTCATTCACTCTTTTGTTCACCGAATCTTTTGCTTTCTATTAAGTTTGTGTTATTGGAATCTTAATAAATCACCTCTTTTGTAACATAGCATACCATGTACACCACCAGTTTAAGATTCCCAGCTTCTAAAATCTTTTAATTACCATTTTGTTAGTTTTTCCTCCTTTGGAGACATTATCAGTTTGATTGATTTCTAAGGGTAGACACTTATTTTGACTTTGACAATTATGGTTTATTCTTTTTTTATTATAATTTAAAATTTTAAAATTAATTATAACTTATAATAAGTGTACAAAATTAATCTACATAAACAAATTTAAATCAAAATAAAATTAAAAAAATTTGATTGAAAATAATTTAAATTAATTTTTTATTAAAAAAATTAATCGATTTAATTTGATTTTTTATTTAAAAAAATTGAATCAAATCAATTTATTAATATTTTTTTATATATATAATTAATATTATAAAATATTTAATATTTCTTATTCTGCCTCCTTGATTTTGCAATTCCACCTGTGATAATATGATGCATATTCACGAGCAGGGCCACAGAAAGATGTCTCTGTGCCATGCTTCTCGTGCAGACTAACCGATGCTGCCTTTTCTCCACCCTTTCATGTCATCATCAACAATTTAATAACTTTTAGGACAGCCATCATCTTTCCTCGAGTAACGCATTGCCTTTAATTTATTATTATTTTTTTAATGTGGCGGAACCCTCCGTCTACTCCTCAATCAACATTGCAGCTTCTCTGAAATGTTCCTCCTTCTATCACTCTTCTCATCACCCAGAGGCATTGGGTTTACCGGCAGTTCTAGCATACACTACCATGCATCACAGGAGGCAGCACACTAGGAAGAAAGGCAAAGAAGGTTAGTAAAAAAAAAATCGATCAACCAAATCAAATTGAAACAACTATTTATAAATTCAGTTTGATTCGGTTTAATAAATCAAACTTAAATTTATATATTTTTTATAAATATATAACTGATTTAATTTAATTTATTTTTTAAAATTAATTAAACTAAACCGATGAACGCTCTTTAATTCTTAATTTTATTCTACATTAACAATATAACATTTTTACTTAATGATTCAATTTAATTTAATTTTCGAAACTAATCAAATTAAATTAATAAACGCTCTCTAATTCTTAATTCTATTCTACATTAACAATATAACATTTTCCCTTCTATAAGTTTCACGTAATGTTTTATAATTTTGAAGACAGCGTGCAATTTGTTGATAGCTGACCATCTATTTAGCACATTTATTTCGCTTCCTTTTTCTTTCTAACAAAAACATGTTTATTCGGGTGCGTGATTTGGCCCTACCGTGGCTGGCGTGAAACTTCGTGTGAACTTGTCAAAGAACAAAGCATAATTCAGTTTGTTAACAAACATTGTAGCTAGAGGCAACTAGAAAATGCCTAATTGTGATGGTCAAATATGATAACAAGGTTACAATCAATGATTCTCATTCGGCTAATACTTGCAGTGCTACAATATGCAAAGTAAAATTGAGAGTAGGATAGCAAATCTACTAGAAATATCTCAAGGAAGGGATTTTTGGTCACTGGAACAGAGGAAGAGATTTTGGAAAACCAGCTTGGCCCTTTTGCACACTTGTATTGCAAGAGAAAGATTATAGGGATCCTTGTTTTCCCTTTGCTTGACCGCTTCCCATGCACTTTTCTTATCGGTACTTTTCACTCCCATTAATGCTCTGACTTCCGTTTGTGGAGATTCTTCTCAGAAAAATTGTTACTTTTTTTTTTTATTTACCCAGCCGCATTATTTATTTATTTTTGGGGGGGGGGGGGTGGTTGTCGTCCTGAACCTTTGAGGGTTTGGTTTGGTGTATATATAGAAAGATATTTGTACCTGCCCTCTCTTCCTTTGAGAAAATAATATTCTCCAGCCACCTCATCTTTCTTTATCCCTGCCTCTCTTTACGTTCTCCTCCTGAAGTACCAGATTTTGGTTTTCTTGAAGGGACCTAAGAGAGACATGGAGGCTGTTCTTCAGACAAAAGGGCTTCTCTCCCTTCCCACAAACCCCAGGAATAGAGTTTTACACCCATCGCAGGGCTTAAAGCACAGATTTTTCTCGCCAAAGCCCAAAATCCATGGTGGGTGTTCTCTAACTACCAATGGATTCCAAAAATTTCAGGGGGTTGTCTTAAAAGCCAATGGCTTTGATCAAAAAGACAAAAATTTGTTTATCTGCAAGGCTGAAGCTGCCGCCGCTGCTGATGGGCAGCCAGTATATGGGGACATTGAAATTGAAAAACCAAAATTCTTGGGTATTGAACTGACCACCCTCAAGAAGATTATACCACTCGGGTTGATGTTCTTTTGTATCCTCTTCAACTACACGATTCTCAGAGACACTAAGGATGTACTGGTTGTGACCGCCAGAGGAAGTAGTGCTGAGATTATACCATTTCTGAAAACGTGGGTGAACCTGCCCATGGCTGTTGGGTTCATGTTGCTATACACAAAATTGGCCAATGTTTTGTCCAAGCAAGCGCTCTTCTATGCCGTTATTCTCCCCTTTATCGCCTTCTTTGGGGCGTTTGGATTTGTTCTGTATCCTCTTAGCAATTATATTCACCCTGAGGCATTCGCCGATAAGCTTCTTAACATCCTTGGCCCGCGGTTCCTTGGTCCGCTTGCAATTATGAGAATCTGGAGCTTCTGTTTATTCTATGTAATGGCTGAATTGTGGGGGAGTGTGGTGATTTCCGTGCTGTTTTGGGGGCTTGCTAATCAGGTAATTTCATCACTTGAACCGACTCCTGTTTTATTTTTGGGGTCTCTAACTTGATTGTGTAATAGTGCTTTTGTATCTGATTGTGATTTTAATTCTGGTATGGTTGTATTCTAAACATGGGATCTTAATTAATCATCTTTTTTCAATAATGTGAACCTGGTTGAATGAATAGTAGATATGATTACCCGTCATTTTGGTAATTGAATTGTTTTACATTTTGTTTATTCATTTTTGGCATCAGTAAGTTGGTTTTGACTTTTGATTCATTTTCTTCAGTATCTTTCACTGGTTTGTTAGTCATTTTTTATATAGCCAATGGATTTGTTTAGTCATTCTAAATGTAATAATAATATGCATTATAAACTTCAGAGTTGGCGCAATAGTTGTAAAGTCATTGTGATTATACTAAAGCATCACATATGATTGTTAGATGTTTGTTTCATTGGTAATAATATGCATGAACTCTTATATGATTAAGATGCTATGGCGTAATCAATTAATTGAATGGAAGTTAGAAGAGGCACGGTAAAATGTTGCGTCCTTTTCTTATATTCTCCAACTTCAAACTGCTTTATTTCATCAAATTGGCAAACTAGAATGACTGAAAAATGTGATGAATATAAGTCAGAAATTTATATGATGTTATGAGTTATGGCTTATGGCAGTTGACTTGCTCTCTTTGTGGGGCAAAGCTGAAGTTAATAAAACGATACTGTTTATTTGGAGAAAAGTACTCACTTTGCAGTTTTCCTGCTTGCTATCTGTTCTAAAATTAGAGATATCACTCTCAAAATTTATCCCTATCTTGGGTTTGTGTTGTACCTACATTTGCTGATTGGAGAATGATAATGACCATGCTTTTTCTACAGATAACTACAGTTGAGGAAGCAAAACGATTTTATCCTTTGTTTGGACTTGGGGCCAATGTAGCCCTGGTATTCTCTGGACGGACAGTGAAATACTTTTCGAATCTGAGGAAAAACTTAGGTCCTGGAGTGGATGGTTGGGCCATTTCACTGAAAGGGATGATGAGCATTGTGGTTCTTATGGGAGCTGCAATCTGTTTCTTATACTGGTGGGTGAATAATTATGTTCCTCTTCCCACGCGTAGTAAGAAGAAGAAGGTAATCTTCTGGAAGGATGGTATATTATTATTATTTTTTCCTTTGGCAGGCAGAAGTCTGCCACTTTTAAGATTAAATGTTAACCCATCTTCTCTTCTCTACTTCCCATGTGTTAATCGCTTTACTCTATTAACTGGTTTACATGGGCAACTGAAATCAGGTAGCAATCGTTTTTATTTAAGTGTGCGTGTGTGTACATATATATGTGTGTGTGTGTGTGTGTGTAAATTATATATTTTTTTTTCAGAAGATGGGCTTCTGAGTCTAAACATATAGGGTATGTGGTATTATGGTCTATGTTTCCCTCCCTTCTTTTTTGATTTCATATAGAGCAATTATGAACTCGCAGTTTTGTTTGATTTGAAATATTTTAACTGACATTTCTCTAATTGTATATCTTTACAGGAAAAGCCCAAAATGGGAACAATGGAGAGCTTGAAGTTCTTGGTGTCTTCAAAATACATAAGAGATCTGGCAACTTTGGTGGTTGCATATGGAATTAGCATTAACCTTGTTGAAGTTACATGGAAATCAAAGCTCAAAGCTCAGGTAATATGACATGAATTTGCTTGTTTAGTTTTGGTTTTATAGCTTGCAATTTAATCGTGCTCTTTCTCTCTCCTTCCCTACAAAATGTGCAGTTTCCTAGCCCGAATGAGTATTCTTCTTTCATGGGCGACTTCTCAACTGCAACTGGAATTGCTACATTCACGATGATGCTTCTAAGCCAATTTATATTTGACAAATATGGATGGGGAGTTGCTGCCAAGATCACACCTACAGTCCTTCTTCTGACAGGAGTTGGTTTCTTTTCTCTTATATTGTTTGGAGACCCACTTGTGCCGACTCTTGCAAAATTTGGAATGACTCCTCTACTTGCAGCTGTATATGTGGGTGCTATGCAGAACATATTCAGCAAGAGTGCTAAGTACAGCTTATTTGATCCGTGCAAAGAAATGGCCTACATACCCTTAGACGAGGATACCAAGGTTTGGACTTTTCCCTACTCAGTATGTTTAAAACCAAATCAATATGAACAATTTTAAGGTACAATTTTCAAATAATGAAAGGGAAAGATGTTATGTACTGATCTGAAATTGTGCAAAGTTGTGTGACTGAAATTTAGTAACTGTTCTTAGATGCTAAAACTTGGTCCTAAATTGGTTGCTGTAGGTGAAAGGGAAGGCAGCCATTGATGTTGTGTGCAACCCATTGGGGAAGTCTGGAGGTGCCCTAATTCAGCAATTTATGATCTTAACTTTTGGATCACTTGCTAATTCAACTCCATACCTTGGAGGGGTGCTTCTGGTGATTGTTCTAGCTTGGTTATCAGCTGCCAAGTCCTTAGATACCCAGTTTACTGCACTGCGCCAAGAGGAAGAACTTGAGAAAGAGATGGAAAGAGCAGCTGTTAAGATACCAGTGGTGGCCGAGAATGAGGGTGGAAATGGTTCTCTCACAAGTGGGTCTTCACCGGTAAATCCAGTTGCAGGTGACTCCTCAAGTAGTCCATCAGAAACCTCTACTCGCAATATTTAACCATTTTTCTTTCTGTAAAATTGCAGTAGAACTGATGAGAGCCATATTAGCTGAAACTATTTGATGTAGGTAGAATAATTTGCTACTGACTTATTGAGTCCCATTAATTTTATTTTTTTTAATTTTTGCTCCCATAGATGAATGAGTTTTAGTTCTTACAATCAAAGTTTCCTCTTATGTAGAATCACCTTCATTTTTTGTGAAAGGACGAACTTGTTTCTAATTTATGTTCCTCCTGCTGTATATTGAATGGGTTTAACAGGAGTCATGATTCCGACACAAGTTGTATTGCTTGTTTAGACCCAAGTTCATATGCTTAGACCCACTTACAAGAGTTTACTAGTAAAGTAATTTAAAGTAATTATGGAAATGGGAAAAGTAGTATAATTGAGAAGAATAAAAGAAGTAAATTGATGGGAACGTGACCCCAGAATGAGCCCAAAGTTAGGTGATGATAGTGGTTTCTGCCCCACACAAGACAATAATGACAGCGAATGGAGAGGGAACAAAACAGATATGAGACGATATGGAAGTGAGGCAAGTGTATTTTTTGCTGTCTAATCAGTCTAATCCTCCTATTTTGTGATTTAGTGTTGGTAAAATCCAGGATTGTCCTAGCTGGGACATGCTCTTGGTAGCCAGGCATGAGTTCGAAAGGTCAGACATGGAAAGATGGGCTATGCCCCAGGCGAATCATATTAGTCCACTGACTTACATGCTAGCCGTTATGAGCTGGACCAAATAATAAATGCAGTGGGGGCATAGCACCCACAGCTGCTCTTGTCTACTTCAAAACCAACAAATAATGAAGAGCACAAAATTTGGCATTCATACGGTTTTTTTTTTTTCCAGTTATTTCAATTGAATGTCCTCCAATTTTGTCTTAGTCTAAGTTATATTCCCCGAAAAAAACTTGGTATTCTAAGATTTTACTCTCTGTGTCTCTTTTTTTGAATTCAGATTTCAGATTGATAAAATAATGTCATTTCTTCTTAGTTCTTACTAATTCAGACTAACATTCTTGACAAGAAAAAAATGTACTCTTCTGAGCGGAGTTGATTGCCTATCCGATCAATTTGCTTGCAGCTCCTGATATTTATCAAATCAAACCAAGGTCATGACAAACATAAGCTCACGACCACTAAGACCTACATATACTAATATATGAGTATGGCCTTGTGGAGAAAACAAACAAACTCCAAACACTGTTTATTTATTCTATTGGGATTGCTTGGAATGGTATTGTGGCCAAGTAAAAGAGAAGGAGTCCAACTCCCTTACGCAATACATGAGATAACGAGAGAACAAACACGTCTGTGTTTCAAGTAATTGGGGCTCTTCATTATATCTGTCAAAGTTGGGAATAAACACTGGTGATCTGTGGTCCTCTCCAAAGTGGTCTCATCCATCCTCCTCTCCTTATCATCCTCTCTTTCCTACCTTCCAACACATTGTATGCTTCGCTCCATCACTAGACTGACATCTCGGGATTAATAGTGTCATATTTCATTGGATGTGAAATGGTTTCAGTTTCACATATCCAATGCAAATAATAAGAAAAAAACCTTTATTAGTTGTCATTTTTGTTTTGGAAAGTACTCTAGATAATACAAAAAATTGGAAACGAAAACTTTCTAAGGGCGTATATGCTATATAAAAGATTGGACAAGAGGATATGTTTTATGCATCTTGCATGGACTAGAGACCCTTCTCACCAAAACAGCTGCCAGAACAACGGGTAACCCCTGCACCCGAGCTTCTCGCTGAAATGAAGAAGCAATCCAACCCAGAATCAGTGACTTTCCCATCAAAGTTTCCAGCTCAATTCTCCTCCGAATGCTGGATCGATGATGCATGCATACTCGACATGGATTTCTTCGTCAAAACTCTTTCCGGCATCAAGGCAAAAGGTGTGTGTGCTGACTTAATCGGTTCCATAATCACACAATATGCCTCCAAATGGCTTCCAGACCTCTCTGAAGGTGACGTGGCCGAAAGGGGTCTAACCAAATTTGAAGAATCACCTGAAAGTGTCACGGCTTCATGGATGAAGAAAAGGTTCTTTGTAGAAACCTTAGTGGGTGTTCTGCCTCCTGAGAAGGACTCCATCCCATGCAATTTCCTCCTTCGCCTTCTTAAAACAGCCAACATGGTTGGGGTTGAGCCTACATACAGAGCAGAGCTCGAGAAGCGAATTTCATGGCAGCTGGATGAAGCTTCATTAAAGGAGCTAATGATACCTTCTTTCAGTCACACTTGTGGGACACTGTTAGATGCTGAGCTTGTAATTAGGTTGGTGAACAGGTTCGTGAGTTTGGATAGTGAGGGTGCCAAAAGTGGTGCTTCTTTGGTTAAGGTGGCCAAGCTAGTTGACTGCTACCTCGCTGAGGCTGCCGTGGATGCCAATTTGAGCTTGTCTGAGTTCGTTGCTCTTGCAGGAGCTCTTCCTAGCCATGCAAGAGCTACGGATGATGGGTTGTACAGAGCCGTTGACACTTACCTTAAAGTATGTCTTTTTATTATGTTTCAAAGTGCTTGATTGTTAGAGTTGGTTCTTTTGCAAATCAGGATTCTGTTTAATTTAATTCAATGGAAGAAAATAATGAGAGAAACAAGAAATATAAATAACTAGGAGATGAATTAGTGTTTCTCATCTTGTCACCAGCGTAAGGTTCTTCAGAGAAGAATCAGGCAGGGAGCACTGGTTGGAGATAATTGACAAACATGTCTTTTATGAGTGCTTATCGGATCACAGCTGTAATCTATGTTACCCTAAATTTGGATTTTCTGTTGTTCGAGGACCACATTTTGATACATTCCCATTGTGACTGGTAGTGTAACTGTTTGATTAAATTGGAAACCTATGATGCTTGTACAGTACATGAATATGCAAAGTACAACTAGTTAATTGCTCAAGACAAGAAAATGGGCAAAACTGATTTCCATTAATTTCTACATGCTCTGGAGAAGTACCACTATTCTTGAAATGGCATATTAGATAACTTTTGAGCGCTTTTATTTGGTGAAAGAGGGAAAAAAAATTTGAGAATATATTATGGGAGAAAATTTTTAGATAGACGAAGTCAGTCGTTAAGAAATTTGTCAAATTTATCCACACACTTTTAAAGTAAGATCCATCTGATGGCTGTTTGTAATTAGGTTGATACATAAATTGTAAGCTGGAGGAAGGATATGTCACATTGTGTTTTAAGTAGGGTTGTTCATCGGGCAGGTTCGGGCGGGTTGAGGGTGTCACCCAACCCGACCGATCACCCGTCAGGTCAGGAAATTGCCATCCGAACCCGACTGAATTCTGATTAACCCGAAAACTACGGGTTGGCTCGAATTGTTATGTATAAACGGGTTGCTGCGGGTTGAACTTGTTTGGACCAAAAAATTGAACTTCGTTTTTTGAAGCCCAGATTTTGGTCCTTTTGAGCCCAAAAAACTGGGCTTCAAAAAAACGAAGTCCAGTTTTTGGTCTCAGCCCAAAAAAAACTAGAAAAAAACTGAATGAGGATTAAAAAAAATTGGGTTTCATTTTTTGAAGTCCAGATTTTGATCCTTTTGAGCCCAAAAAAACGAAGTTCAGTTTTTGGTTCTAGCCTAAAAAAACTAAAAAAAAATTGAATGAGTATTAAAAAAAAATTGGGGTTCGGGTTGGACGGGTTTTTTGAACCCCAACCCGACCCGATCAACGTTAACCGATTTTCATATTTTTTTTAACCCATTGCAACCCAAAAATTTAATTTCCTTCACCCGAATCTATATATTTCTATTGCTTTAATTCGGATTCATTCGGATTAATCGGTTCGTGAACGCCCCTAGTTTTAAGTAGTTAATATAGTATTATGAAACAGGGATTTGCTTTGCTTCTCTTCGGAGTCACAGCTAACAGGTAATTAAGCATGTTCTTGAAACTCTAATTCGTTGTGTAATTATAGGCACATCCGGGACTGTTGAAGCAAGAAAGGAAGGGTCTGTGTAGGCTGATTGATAACAGGAAACTCACACTTGAGGCCTCACTTCATGCAGCTCAGAATGAACGCTTGCCTGTGAGAGCTGTGATACAGGTGCTCTTCTCCGAGCAAACCAAACTCAACCGACATATAGATTGGAGCGGCACTGGCTCCTTCAGTGGTATCCGCAGCCCAAATGGCGGTGGGTTTGACCGGCCGGCACGGTGTCTATCTAAGCGTGAAATGAACGCTCAACAAATGGAGATAAGGAAGCTGAAAGAAGATGTTTACAGGCTTCAAAGCCAGTGCAATGCCATGCAAGTGCAGATGGAGAGGATGATGGAGAAGAAGAAGGGGATCTTCAAATGGAAGAAGCTTGGGATTTTGCCTACCTTAAGTAAAAGTGTGACGTCGGTTGAGAAGAATGAAGACGATGGAATTGAAGAGGAAGTTGGGCTTGGAAGACAAACACCAATGGACATGAAAACAAGGTTAGTAAAAGGTAGAAACCCTCGCAAGTGGAGGAGATCCATGTCCTGAAGCTGCTGGGAAAGTGTTGTATTTAGCAGATTGGTTTAGTGTCTAAATTTGTTTATTCTGTTGTTGTTAGAATTAAGAAATAATGTAACCTATAAATAAAAGTATAAAATCAGCTCTGTTGCATGTGGAATAAATTCAATAAAGAATGTAGAGCAGACGAAAGAATCTACAGATAGGTAGTATCTAAGGTCGTTTATTATGTTTTTGTGTCAGCCTTGGGAATTAATGTAATCCAGGAACAAGATCAGTTCTGTTTGTTTGTGAGTCAATTCAATTAAGAAATGAAGAAATATATTAACGTAAGTATGGTTTTTGGTTTTGCTTAAAACATGAGCCAATATATATAATTAAAGTTCCTCAGAAAAAGAAGAACCAATTTACCCCGCCAAGCAGACAAACGGCAGAAAATAAAGCAGAACAGAGGATTTAAAGCATCGAACTGACAATAAAAACAGGGCAAAAGAAGGCAAAAGAGGTTTTGGCTAAGATGAACATTATCGTTGACAAATAGAGGTAGATGGTAACAACTGAAAGTTCAAGTGGGTTCGGAGTGTCCCTTACAAGTAAACATCTTTTAAACGGTATTTTCCCTCTAGCTTTTTATGGTTAAACCTCAGTAGCTCAACCAAAAACCTCCGCTCTTTCATGGAATGGAAGTGGATGTTTCTAATGACAGCTTCCCATGGCTGCCTCGTCAAGTGCAAGCGACGCAAACCTCAGAGATACAATTGTTGCTGTCTTGCTCAACTCACAACCAGTCTCAGCACATGAAGATGGGAGATTAAGGGGAAAGACTTCAAATGCGATTTCAAAGAAACATAATACGGAACGCTACTGTTCTGAGCTTGTCATTTTAAAGCAAACACCTACATGTGCACCACAGGTGCCACTGCAAAGGGTTTTAAGGGTGGCTTATGGCTCCTTAGTCCTATCATATGTAAAGCAGCAATCTTCAGATTTAGCTGTTTAGACTGTTAGCTGGTTTGACTGTGGGTTGGATAGTCGCCAACTACGTACGTCGTGGCTTCAGGGTCTGGGTTTGGTTTATTATTTTAACATTGCTGTTGCTGCTGTTTTTTTTCTGAGGTTTTACTTCATGTTAGCCAACATCTATCCTTTGTATACTAGTAATCTGTCAATATCCATGTTCTGAGTAATAATACTAAAAAGTATTCAAGAAAAATCTTTACCCAATTGTAATCCATGCGGAAGGTGTTTGTCATGAATCTCAGCAAAAATGAACCTTTTATCCACCTAATAGTCAACGAATCAGTTCTCAGATAAATGCCACTCATCCAAGACTTGAATTTCCATCAGTATTCTATTTAATTAGGTGGTACCGTCCGGAACTCTACTTAATATAATATCATCAAAAAATGGGAATAAAGTTCTAATTAACTGGAAATAAGATATGATTATGGATTCGGATTTATACTTTATTAAGGACCTTCCTCCTCACTTATGGATGCTTTAGTTTTCACTCAAAAGAATGTGTAAATCTAACAGTGAACGCTTAATTAAACAAGCTATTGTGGTACAGTGGACTAGAACTGAAATGCGAAAATTTGTTGTTTCTTGAGATGCTCAACCATATAAGAAGGTGAAAGATTAGACTCTAAATTACACACAATGAGGTTGACAAAAACTAATTATTAATTCATCGCTGACGGACCCAATCTTAAGCCATCGGTTTTTCATTCTTGCTTTGGTTAAGATTCAACAATGTTACAATTTTCCCTTAAACCAATAAGCAAATAAAACAGACAAATGGCTGAAAAAGAAAGAAATTGAACTTAAAAACCCATACGTAACTCACCAATCGCAGTCACCATTATAAGTTTTCATTTCTGGGAAGAGCAGAGACCCGGCGAGCCAAGTAAACTAAGAAAGTTTCCGCCCCCATTTCCTTCATACCATGACACACTCTCCCTCCGATGACCAACCCAACATGTCAACCTCCACCACGCCTCTCCTCCGCAACCAGTGGCGCCACCCTCGCCTCCCCGCCACCATCAAGCTAAAAACTAGTCTCTTCTCGGAGGTCTCTGGCGCCGTCGGCGATCTTGGAACTTTTATCCCAATTGTTTTGGCTCTCTCTTTAGTCAACAGCCTCGACCTCACTACCACTCTTGTCTTCACCTCTATCTACAACATCGCCACCGGCTTGCTCTTCGGGCTTCCCATGCCAGTCCAACCCATGAAGTCCATCGCAGCCGTCGCCATCTCCGAATCACCTCCCCTCACTATTCCCCAAATCTCCGCCGCTGGTCTCTCCGTCGCCGCCGTCCTCCTCTTTCTTGGCTGCACGGGCCTCATGTCTTTCCTCTACCGATACCTCCCACTCCCTGTAGTTCGCGGCATCCAACTCTCTCAAGGTCTGTCCTTTGCTTTCTCTGCCATCAAATACATTCGCTACAACCAAGATATTTCCACTTCAAAGTCCGGTCCTCCTCGCTCCTGGCTCGGTCTTGATGGGCTCATCGTGGCTCTAACCGCTACTCTGTTTCTAATCTTAACCACCGGTGCCGGCGTTGATCATACCCCTTCAGGCGATCATGGTGGAAGTGTCAGCGAGGAAGAAGAGCTAGGTGATCGACGCAACCAGCGACACCTGATTCGGAGGAGATTGCGGATTTTATCATCGATTCCTGCTGCTCTTATTGTGTTCTTATTTGGGATATTGCTGTGTTTTCTGGGCGACCCTTCGATTATCAAAGATCTTAGATTTGGCCCATCAAGGATCTCTTTAATACCTATTACGTGGGAGGACTGGAAAATTGGTTTTCTTCGTGCAGCGATTCCGCAGATCCCATTATCAATTTTGAATTCTGTGATCGCAGTCTGTAAACTGTCAGGGGATTTGTTTCCTGAGAGAGAAGTTTCAGCTATGAAGGTTTCAGTGAGTGTGGGGATTATGAACTTTGTGGGGTGCTGGTTTGGGGCTATGCCTTGCTGCCATGGTGCGGGTGGGTTAGCTGGGCAGTATAGGTTTGGGGGTAGAAGTGGTGCTTCCGTGGTATTTCTGGGGATTGCTAAGTTGGTGATTGCTTTGGTGTTTGGGAACTCTTTTGGGAGAATCTTGGGAGAATTCCCAATTGGGATTCTAGGAGTGCTTTTGCTGTTTGCCGGGATTGAACTGGCTATGGCCTCTAAGGACATGAACACGAAAGAAGAGTCATTTGTGATGTTGGTTTGTGCTGCTGTTTCTTTGACAGGGTCTAGTGCTGCTCTGGGGTTTGGTTGTGGCATAGTGCTCTTTCTATTATTGAAATTGAGGGAATTTGAATGGGGTGGTTCAGGGTCTTCCACATCAAACAAGTACAAAGCTTCCCTGGACGAAGAAACTAGCTTAAGCGCCTAAGCGATTTGGCTCCTTCTGTCTTAACCCAAAGAGAGTACAAGTATGGGTTATTGACCCTTTAAATGATCACCTCATAGCGATCATAAAGGTGCTACCATTTCCTCTTTTTCTTTCAATAGGATCCACTCTATACTTAGTTTCGTGTAATATATTAAATGAGTATATAAATGTAATAATTTGATCATCTTTATCCATGAGTGAGTTCCAGTTTGCCTTTTACGTTGGGTTGTCAAATCATCCTGGCGTGGCAGGGGAATTGAGGACATCACTTGGTATTCTCTGTTGTAATGGATATGCTAAATAACAAGTTGTCTCTCTATAAAATTGTGTTTGTACGTTGATTTTGGAATACTGGCATTTTATCAGGTAGATGGATAAGTTTATTTCAACGTGTTCAACAAGAAAATAATAGTAGTTCAGAACTAATAATAATTTTTTAAGTATGATATGAGATGGTGTTTTTTTGGTATGAAAAAACCTCAATCTTTCTACATTACTTGATATTTAGATTTGTTCCAAATTCTTGGCTCAAGTAACACCTATGTAATCAAAGTGTTAGATGGGGTTGATGCATGGGGTTGGATTTTCCATGCCCCTTCTCTCTTTGTATCAATATTTTGGTAAATAATTGATATTTAAATTTTCAAGGTAGTTTATTTTGGCAAAACAAGAAGGATTGTTATATTTTCATTACATGTGATTTTTTTTTTTCTTTTATATGAATCGTTAGGAGGAATTTTGTCTTTCCAAAGTTGGGTTAGCAATTTGGAAGCTAATCCGGCGAAGTCATGGAAGTAACATTACCCACTACGAACAAGGCTACAAGAAAAACACAGTGAATGAGAAAGCGCTACCCACACACTTTCCAATAACCCATCGACTAAGATTAATACAAGCAAACAAGAGCGCACCGTCAGTTTCAGCGACAAGAGAGAAGAAACTGATCAACACTTCGGGTCAGAGGCCGAAACCAAAAGCCAAAATTCTTGCAGCATCCCTTCCACAGCCTATGTTGCTGCTGCTGCAAGAATCACACCATCATCAAAGATTTTTAGTTAGATTAAGCTAATAGAAAAAAAAATGTTAGATAATGAAGAAAGAGCCTTCTATGATCTGGCCTGCTCAGCTTGTTTACATTCACAAGTGTTTTTTTTTTTTTGTATTATGGTCAAAATTGTGTTTAGATTTTGTCTAAAAATTAATTTTTTTAAAAAACAAATGTTAGTTTCTGAGTGTTCTAAAAGAATCAAATTTAAGTTGAACGGAAGAAATATTATTGATCCTTATAAAATGGGGTAATTTTTTTAATACCAAGTTGGATTGAATAGTACTTGTGATTCTGGGTTGTTTAGGGGCTCTCATGAACGAAGGATCTATTCTTAGAGAAAACCAGTGTCAATTGTTAGCTTAATACATTTATCAAATTACAAATACAAAAATGGTTTCACTGAAGAAAATTATATATATATAATTTATTTATTTTTACAGATAAATTGGCCCTATAATGTCGGTTGAATGTTGAAACATCGCTGCTAAAGATTTATTAATGGAATACTGGACCAATAATCATCTTAAAAAAAAAAATCCCGTTCGGCACCTACTTGATGCACGACCCACGCGCGACAGAGGCCACATTTTACACACATGGAGAAAATTAAAATGGCTTAAATTCACCCAAATTATTTGTAAATGAGAGTTATTATCTATGAACTATAATTATTAGATTTGAGTACAGATTTCATTCTATTGAAACAACTGCACTCGTAATTAATAAATTTATAATTTTTCCAAATAAAATTACATTCTTTTATTTATTAAATTCAAACTAAAAATTTAAAAAGATACATGTTTAATTTTTAAAATTTATGTAAAATTTAATAAATAATTAATGTATTTTCTTGTTTTTGGAACTCATTTTTATCTATCACTCCAACTATGAAAATTGAAATTTTCTTATTATGATGTCTGTCGACTGTTCTCACGCGTTCGCGGTGTTAGGAGGAAAGACACATCATTAACACAGGGACTCTTCGACAAATTACAATAACCACCAAAATAGGAACGTGAGGAGGACCATAACTTATTGGAGTCTTCAACTTCACTTCAAGTCCACTCTTTGCCCCAACCAAGATCCAAATCCTTGTTATATTTTCTACATTGCATCCTTCCTCCATTATAACATTCTCAAGTCGAAATTTTTGGAATTGGCTTATCAAACATCAATTACTGGAAATTTGGGACTATGATTTGAATCTGATTGAGGTTAGTCTTCCTATCTCTGATCTCTATAAGCCTTATGCCCCGGTCGCCGACCAGAAGCTTCAGACCTCGTATGATTTGTTTCTTCTTTTTTAATCTTCTTTTGAATTCTGTAGTGGCTGCATGTTCATATGTAGTGGTAATGAAGCTTAATTCCATATAGAAATTTCAGGGCACAAAAAAAAAAAAAAAAAAAAAGCAACTGGGTATACGAGATTTTCTGAAATTCTAAAGAGAGTGATCGAATTTTGTCGGTTGGAATCATGAAGTTTTTTATTTCTGCTATTGCTCTTTGGTCTGTTTGTGGCTTGTTGGTTATTGGAGTCACAAATTCATACCTCCCTGAGGCGGAGTTTCATTTCGAAAGGAATTCTCATGTAACCTACAATTATGACCGAATTGACGAAGTTCTGAGACAATTTGCACCTGTCTCATCTGCTGCCTCTGAACTGAGATCTGAATATAGTAGGGTTAATGGTATGAAAGAAGAGCTTTCCTTTGTCAATGGGGATTGGACGCAGGATAGAGGTAAGTTTCCCATCATGCCATTTGATGCTGGTAAATCTTCAGGGACCTTGCCGACTGAAGATCGGACTCCTTTGAACTTGGTCTCTTTTTGGGTAACAGACGTTGATCATACCCATCGATTGAAGAAATCAGTTTTTGTCAGTGGCTTCTTGATAATGGGCATTACTCGAGATGGTACTTTTGTGGACAATGCCAATGATGGAAATCCTGATTTCCATTTGTGGCCCAGCCATTCTCAGCTTTCAATTCCCTTTCAAGGGATATACACTGAATCAAAGAAAAATGGTGGGGAAAGGGTGTTGTGTTTGTTAGGCAACACAATTCTGCCAACTCGAGAGCCCAATCCTGCCAATCCATGGGAATGGATGAAAGCTTCTGGTGAAAAATATGACCAGATACCTCTGTCAGAAGATGATCAAATTATGCTAGTTCTTCACTATCCCATGACATTCACATTAACAAACAGGATGATCAGTGGGGAGTTGAGAAGTTTAAACCGTGAATCAAACCCTAAATACTTTGATGTGGTTCATATATCATCACAGTTGGGCAAATCAGCAAAGTACACGTTTGGCTCACAAAATGTTGTATCCAAAGCTTGCAATCCATACCCGTACAAGGATAACCTGACAAGTGGTGGCATTAGAATCTATGAAGGCTTAAGATTTTGTGAAATCCTTGAAGAAATTACTAGAGAGCAACCTTTGTATGTTGTGCCAAACTGGAGATGCAATGGCACAGATGATTTCTGCAGTAAATTAGGTCCCTTTGGGTCAGATAAGGAAATCAAATTAACGGATGGAAGCTTTCAAGATGTTAAGCTTTATATGCAGAATGTTAACTGTGAGCAAGCAACTACTCATGGTAATACTGGTTCTGCTAGAGTATCTACTGTTTTTAGAGCAGTTTCTCCATCAGAGAATCAGTATACTGCAGCAAAGAGATCTGGGCCTAGTAACATGTCTCTCGCTGCTGAAGGGTTCTGGAAGTCTTCTAGCGGGCAGCTATGCATGGTTGGTTGCCTCGGGTATATCGATGTCAAAGGGAGTAGCTGTAATTCTCGAATCTGTTTGTACATCCCTACCTCTTTTTCCATTACTCAGCATAGTATTCTTTTTGGAACTTTGTCTCCAATTAATGATGGTAGTGCCTTCTTTCCTCTATCATTTGAGCAGCTAGTGCAACCTACAGAGCTCTGGAATTATTTCAAGTTCTCCCATCCATATTACAGCTACTCAAAATTTAATTTGGCTGGCACTATCCTGGAAAAAAATGAGCCCTTCAGTTTTAGAACTGTCATTAAGAAATCATTGCTAACATTCCCTAAACTCGAAGATAACGAGGCATTCCACGATAGTCTATCTCTTCTCTCAGAAGATCTCACTTTGCATGCTTCAGGTTTTCCTGATCCTATGCCTAATATCCTGGCTCCAAGAGTTAACATTCAGATGGAGATTCTATCTGTTGGTCCCTTGTTTGGGCACTATTGGTATGCTCAAAATGGGTCAACATCAGAACAAGAAATTCCATATCATACTGAGGATAAATATACAGAAAAGCAGGTCCTTTTGAATGTATCTGCACAGCTCAGTCTTACTGGAAAAAATTATAATAATTTTTCTGTGCTTTTTTTGGAGGGTCTTTATGACCCTCATGTTGGAAAGATGTATCTAATTGGTTGCAGAGATGTCCGAGCATCGTGGAAGGTCTTATATGAGAGCTATGATCTTGAAGCTGGACAGGACTGTTTAATTGAGGTGGTTGTGGCTTATCCTCCCACTACAACTCGGTGGCTAGTGAATCCCACTGCTAAAATTTCCATTGAAAGTCAAAGGACTGATGATGACCCCCTACATTTTGATACAATAAAGCTCCAAACTTTTCCAATTATGTACCGGAAGCAACGCGAGGATATTCTTTCACGCAGAGGTGTTGAAGGCATTCTCCGCATCTTGACACTTTCACTGGCAATTGGTTCCATTTCAAGCCAACTCTTTTATATAAAGTCTAGCGTGGATTCTCTTCCATATATGTCTCTTGTCATGCTAGGTGTCCAAGCTCTTGGGTACAGCATTCCTCTGGTCACAGATGCAGAAGCTCTTTTCAAGAAAATGGATTCCGAATCTTATGATATGTTATCTAGTAATATGGAGAACAGTCAATGGCTTCATGTAATTGATTACACTGTCAAACTGTTATTGCTTGTATCATTGCTACTAACTCTATGGCTTTGTCAGAAGGTGTGGAAGTCTCGCTCCAAGTTGCTAACTCGTGCCACACTTGAACCACATACTGTCCCCAGTGATAAATGGGTATTTCATTGTACCTTCACCATTCATCTGATTGGATATATAATTGTTCTAATAACTCATACCACAAAGACCAGCCAGAAGCCTCTTGGAGCCAAAACATATTTGATCAATAAAGATAATTCTCATGGGCTATCAGATTGGGCAATGGAAATGGAAGAATATCTGGGTCTGGTTCAAGACTTTTTCTTGTTTCCTCAAATTATTGGGAACTTAATCTGGCAGATTGACTGTAAACCACTCCGAAAACTATATTTTGTTGGAATCACTCTGGTCAGACTTCTTCCTCATATTTATGATTACATTCGAGCTCCAGTTCCATATCCTTACATCTCTGAGGAATCTGAATTTGTTAACCCGAATTTGGACTTTTATTCAAAATTTGTGGATATTGCCATTCCCCTGACTGCAGTTGCCCTTGCATTTATAGTTTATAGTCAACAGAGATGGGGCTATGAGAAGCTGAGCCAAAGTCTGAAATTTGGGCAGTATAAGCTTCTCCCTTCTTTCAGGTATGAGAGGTTGCCTTCAAAGTCACCTGAAGCTGAACTTGTACCTGGTATTAATGGTAGCTCTGCAAATGACAAAGAGCACGATGATGTAGAATGATGTAGAAACTTAAATTACTGAAACATACTTCAAAAGTAGGTAGGAGTTTTGGTGGCTGTATTGTTATATATGAGAAGCTGGTTTTCATACTGAATGATTAATTGCAATGTGGTTTTCTTCTCTGCGGCCACTGACTCTTTGTTCTGCTGCAATAATGCATGCTTAATTCTCTACTAATGTTCTGTCAACTCCCACCTACTTTGATGTACTTTAAAAAAGGCTTGAGGGATATTGGATACATGAGCTTGTTTTTGTCAATGATGGGTGATGACCAATGACCATACATCTGTATAATCATGTGTTGTTTATCAGTGATATATTATTTCCACTGTAAGAAAGCATCCTTGTTATTTAGATCCCGCTTGCAGTGATTTGGCTGGTAGATTGGCACGACAATTATCAACATCGCTTACGATTATTCTTTTTGTTTTACATTTTATGACAGTTAATTTCTTTGCCATTGATTTAATATAAAATAATAAATAATATAAGTAACAATTTATAATCAAATATTACATATAAGAGGAAATACAAACGTAATGTAAATTTGATTGTGTAAAAAACGGACAACTTCATTGTCGGTATAAATGCATGGGGAGGCTGGATAGTAGCTGATCTTTTTACATGGAAGACGGTTCATTCAATGTCCGATATTGGCTGCATAGAGAAATTCTACTAAAAACAAATCAAATTTGTGCAGTTCACAAAACTAACTATTCACATGGCTTCGAAATCCAATGGGCTTCACATATATTTCTTGTCCTCCCGGCTTCAGAAGGAAAAGCTGAAAACACGCTGTTTATATTGCGGAGTTCGAATAGAGAAGCAAATTACAAAATATGAGAATGTTTGGTTGATGGATGGTAGAAACAAGCGCTGTTCGGCCTGTGTCTCTGGCATCCATGGCAGAAGTTGGCATGAATATTATGGTGCATGGAGGGATTAGCCTCTTGTGTAGTTGTGCTGTTAAATCCCTCACACCAGGCAAAATAAGCAGCGCTTTGCCTCAGTGGGTTCATCTCCACAGGCTTCATGAATTGCTCAATAAACATCTGCAATCATTTAGAAGTAAGGATAATCAACTTTGAGACTTGGGATCACACAATATATGTCTTGTTGATTTGTGTTTCCCAAATGATATCGTAGAATGTCATGTTTGGATTTGAATAGGCTTAGGAACACACAATATATTCTTTGATGTAAAAGTTTTATATTTGATAGAATCATAGAACGATTAAAAATTATCTCAAGTCTTCATATATTTGAACGACAATAGACATGTTACCTGAATCCCCAAGTATCTTAAGTAGTAAAGATGCACTACACTTGTTTGCTGCTATTGAGACAAGTACACCGGACCAACACTTTCAAAACAGAGCATTAAGATCACGCCAAGGGAGGAACATTATTAGCATTCCACCATCTTTGCTTTGAAAGTTGCAACCAATACAAATATAGATTCATGGATGAAATCAATGATGATGCCACAGAACATCGACTTCAATCTTAATTATAGAGAAGTCCAACGAATCTATTCCAAATCCTTTCCTTTTTTTTTTTTTTTTTAAAGTTTATAATTAAAAAATGTCGTGATTGATGATGCCCATTATATTAAAGTTAAAGCTTCGTCACTTTTTCATAAGGTGCCAAATAAGCGAGCCTCTATTATTATTATTTTTCCTCTCAGCAATAATGTCGATGCCCCTTTTGTTTTACACCAAACTCACATGTATGCATACAATATTTTATCACTCAATAATTTTCGAATTTATCAAATTTTTATGTTGAGAGTAATAATAAAAGCAGATAATAATCAAATTTTTGTATTTTTCTGTGTGTGCCTTTATATATATATATTATTGTAGTTTTTATTATCAAATCATACTATAAAGTGAATATGTATATTCAGACTTGACATGGAAAAAAAATTATTTTGATCGTAAATAAATTCTTAATTTTTCAATTAAATTATATTTATTTAAAAAAATTTATCTTTGAATGTCATATTAATATCAAAGTAATATTAAATAAGTATTAATTTATATATCCGATTAAATAAATATTATAAAAAAAGTATAATTTTAATAATAAATTTAAATTTATATCAAATTTTTAAGATAAAATAATATTTTGAATATTTTTATTTAAAAATAAATAAATTAAAAATTTAGATACCAAAATATAATTTTATGAAAATAAATGTTTTGTCCTAAGTCAATCAATACGACTTTCCTCGCAAAACGATATTCAACTTGAATCATACTCTGAAATCAAATCTCATCTCAAGCCGCAACCCTCAGCCTCGGGTCTCCACGCGAGGCGTAAAATATGGCGTCTCTCTGTTCTTTGCGCGCTCAAATTAGCCGCCTTTTGACCCAAACCAAAAAAGGACATAAAAAAACACACAAGTAGACGCCTTCAATATTGGGCGAAGATAGCCGCCGCCTTATTTTAATCCCATTATTGTGGATTAAAAGGCGATCTCCTTTAAGTACGCTCTGCATTATTACCTTTTTTTTTTTCTTCTTCTCTCATCATAAAATTTATTAATATTTTAAAATATAATATTATTTTTTTAAAAAAATCTAATATGAGAGTTAAAAAAGAAAAGAAGAATATAATTTCTTTTCTAATATTTCGATTAAAAAAATAAACGATTGAGTATTGACTTTGTAGGAGTGTGAAAGGTAGCTTTAAACATTCAATTCAATTATAATAAAATTATGAAGCCGTGGCATTTAGTGACCTTTTTTTTTGTATTTGTTTTTTTTCTGGGTCTTTAGCCGCCTTATTTTAATCCCAATGCGGTGCACATTATTGTCCACCTTCTTTGATTATTCAGCCTCTTACCTTTCTTCATCCATCAACGTCGGGATTTTCCACTTCTAGATAGCTTCGTGGCTATCTATTATAATTTAGTCTTTCCATAATTGTTACAAACTCTTCATCAAAGGCTATATTTATCTATAAAATACCTAAAACATCAATAATTTATTATATATAATATTTTTTTAATATTATTTGTGTCTACTGTAAGAAATTAATAAGGAAATTATATATTTTTTAAATTTAAGAATAATTTATCGGAATTTTTAATATCGCTAATTTAATAAATTTTCATATAGTTAATAATTAAATTGAATATTTTAATGAACTTCTGACATCTTTATTTTAAAAAGATAAGGAGTAGTATTTTGTTGAACTTTTCTCCGGACTTTCCTCGCCTGTTCATTTTCCTTCTTTCTCTGTTTTATTTATTTTTGCCTGAAATCAACGTTCTTTCTGTCATGATAGCATGTACTGTATAATCGTTGCCCTGCTATAAATTCCATTCATTTTGTCACGAAAGTGAATGCACATGGGAAGAACCAGATTTTCAGTATTCTCAGCGTTTGAATTCCATTCCTTTCGCTTGTTTGTGTAGAACTACAAAGAATCAAAGCTGGATTTTTCTGGGTTGCAGTAGTAGTTGCCATATAAGTTTGGAAATAAGACTTTAGTTTTGCCTTCATTTCCAATCTCAAAGAAGAAAAAACTTCTGGGTTTGAGCCGAAGTTGCAGAAGTTGATATTTTCGTTTTTCTCGGGTAGCAATGGATGCTACTACTATATATCAAGCAAGTAGTAGTATACGAGCAGGCAGTTCTACAGTTTGGAGAAACAGTGCTTCGGAAGTTTTCTCTATATCTTCGCGTGAAGAAGACGACGAAGAAGCTTTGAAATGGGCTGCAATTGAGAGGCTTCCCACTTACAGTCGTCTAAGGAAAGGGTTGTTGGCGACGTCCCGCGGCGGTGCCAATGAAATCGATGTCACTAATCTTGGACATCAGGAAAGAAAGAAATTGCTGGACAGATTGGTTAAAACCCCCGAAGAGGACAATGAGAGGTTTCTGATGAAGCTCAGGGAACGAATTGAGAGGTAAGAATACACTACTTTTTCTTCTATGGCGTTTCCTTCTCTCCTTTTTTACGAAGTAATTTGTCGTCTTGCAAGAAACTCTTTTTCTTATGGGTCTGTCTTCTAATTTCAGAGTTGGGATTGATATTCCAACCGTTGAAGTCCGATTTGAGCATCTAAATATTGAGGCAGAGGCTCGTGTGGGAAGCAGATCTGTGCCCACCGTCCTGAACTTTGTAACTAATATCGTAGAGGTAACAGTGGGCTGAAAATAGTTCACAAATTTTTATTTCGAAGTCATTGATGTTTTTTAAAATGTCACTTTGTCTGTAATTAGTCTGACAAAATCTCTATCTATTGGTCTTTCAGAGTTTCTTGAATTCTCTCTATATTCTGCCAAGCAGAAAGAAACATGTGACTATTCTTAAAGATGTTAGTGGAATCATCAAACCTGGCAGGATGACACTGCTTTTAGGTCCTCCAGGTTCTGGAAAGACCTCACTCCTTTTGGCCTTGACAGGAAAGCTTGATCCAAATCTAAAGGTGAAAGCAATTTCCTTAAAAAGTCATATTTGTCATTTGATTTCTAAGTTAATTAGAAGATTTAGTACTTTTCGTCTAATTTGGAAGCTCACATAATCATCCAGGTATCTGGGAGAGTGACTTATAATGGGCATGAAATGAATGAGTTTGTACCCCAGAGAACTGCTGCCTATATCAGCCAGCATGATGTTCATATTGGAGAAATGACTGTAAGGGAAACCTTGGCTTTCTCCGCAAGGTGCCAAGGGGTTGGATCACGTTATGGTTAGTCAATTTTCAAATAAAGGACTACCCTATTCACTTCAATATACCTTTTTTTCAATATGTAATATGAGGTGTTTGTAGCCTAAGCATGACTGCTTATTATTTTGGGGGTTCTACAGACTTACTAACAGAGTTGTTAAGAAGAGAGAAAGAAGCAAATATTAAGCCTGATCCAGATATTGATGTTTACATGAAGGTGAGAACAGAGAATCTAGTTTCAATCTTCGCTGCATAAAATAAAAAGTATTCTTTTTTAATTGGCCTCTGATATACCAGGCAACGGCAACCGAAGGTCAAGAGGAAAGCCTGATAACAGATTATGTACTAAAGGTAATACTATTACCAATTTATCTCATACTCCACAATGTCCTAAGATTTTCCATGAAACCACAAGGTTTTTACTTCTTGATTTGCAGATTTTGGGGTTAGATATATGCGCTGATACAATGGTGGGCAATGAAATGTTGCGTGGTATCTCTGGAGGACAGAGGAAGCGTGTCACTACAGGGGAGATGCTGGTTGGACTAACAAAAGCTCTGTTTATGGATGAAATATCCACTGGCTTGGACAGCTCCACAACTTTCCAAATTGTGAATTCTTTCAGGCAATATGTTCACATTCTTCGTGAAACCATAGTTATCTCCCTGCTGCAGCCAGCACCAGAGACTTATGACCTCTTTGATGACATTATTCTGATCTCCGATGGCCAAATAGTCTACCAGGGACCTCGTGAATACGTTCTTGAATTTTTCGAATCAATGGGTTTTAAATGTCCTGAGAGGAAAGGTGTAGCTGACTTCCTTCAAGAAGTAAGCCAAAATTCATCTTCTGTTTCCCTCCTCAGAAGTTTTCAATATAGTCTACGTACAAATATTATTATCCCTTCCTGCAGGTTACTTCAAGAAAGGATCAGCAGCAGTACTGGGTGCGTAGAGATGAACCATACCGTTTTGTAACAGTGACTCAATTTGCTGAGGCGTTTCAATCATTCCATGTTGGGAGGAGAACGGGAGACGAGCTTGCAATCCCATTTGATAGGTCTAAGAGCCACCCAGCTGCATTAACCACCAAAAAATATGGTCTTAACAAGAAGGAACTATTGAAGGCTAACTTCTCAAGAGAGTTTTTGCTTATGAAGAGGAATTCATTCGTATACATCTTCAAGTTAGCGCAGGTGGGTTCTAGCTTCTTCATAAGAAATACTTGTTATTTCATTTTGTTCAATATTTGACTTAATGATTTTTCTGTTGCTCCTGTTTAGCTTGCCGTCATGGCATTCGTAGCCATGACAGTCTTCTTTCGAACTGAGATGCACCGTGATTCTGTGGAGAATGGTGGAATTTATGCTGGTGCTCTGTTTTTCTCAGTAGTAAAAATTATGTTTAATAGTATGTCCGAGATTTCCATGACCGTAGCGAAGCTTCCTATTTTCTACAAGCAACGGGACCTCCTGTTTTTTCCCTCATGGGCATATGCAATTCCCTTGTGGATCCTCAGGATCCCTATAAATGTCGCAGGGGTTGGTGTTTGGGTCATTCTCACCTACTATGTAACTGGATATGATCCAAACGTTAGCAGGTAAAGAAGCTGTCTTTAACGGTTAGAGCCTCTGAAGACTTGTTCTGCATGTTAGCATCTTTGAAATGATGTAGGGTCCTGTTCTTGATGCAGATTTTTCAAGCATTACCTTGTGCTATATCTGATTAGCCAAATGGCTTCTGGGTTGTTTCAAACTATTGCGGCACTGGGTAGGAACATGATAGTCGCTAATACATTTGGGTCCTTTGCACTACTCACACTTCTTGCATTGGGTGGCTTCATTCTGTCAAGAGGTAAGATAGGTCTTCAGATGTATCAAACTTGTAAGATTTTTCACATAATGAAATCTTATAAATTGCTTATGAAACAGAGGATATCAAGGGCTGGTGGATTTGGGGTTATTGGATTTCACCTTTAATGTATGGGCAGAACGCTATAGTGGCGAATGAGTTCCTTGGGCACAGTTGGAAACACGTAATTTCTTGAACTAAACTTTAGTAATTATCTACTGTCAGCTATGTAACGGGATGACTTGACTAATTTACTTTCCAATTATAGTTTCTTCCAAATGCAAATAAGTCACTGGGAATCCAAGTTCTGGAGTCTCGTGGGTTCTTCACACACTCATATTGGTATTGGATAGGGGTCGGGGGATTGGTCGCATCTGTATTTCTGCTCAACTTGTTACTCACCTTGGCTCTCACTTTCCTCAACCGTGAGTATCTTGACATTTCGTGCTTTGAGTTTCTTATATTGATGCACAGATTTATCAACAATTTTGCCTGATTCTGCAGCTTTTGAGAAGCAAAATGCAACGATAATTGAAGAATCAGAAGGCAATACGTCTAATAACATAGCCCCAGAAGGAATTGAATTACCACCCATAGGTAATTGAAGTAATCTATATCGTTAATCATTAATAGTCATGCAATAACACTCTTTTCACATATGCAGAAGTGAGCAGAGCTTTACTGATTAGTAACTTATAGTATGCCTTCATATGCTGAATAGTTTTTCAATTTTCTTGTAGAGAGTTCAGAAAATAATAGCAGAAGGGCAGCATCAGGAAGAGCTGATGCTAACGTAGGGTCCAGCCACGGGAAGAAAAAAGGAATGGTTCTTCCTTTTGAACCACACTCCCTTACATTTGATGAAGTCAAATATTCTGTTGACATGCCACAAGTTAGTTACTTCCAAAGTTACAATTTAACAACTGGTTTTATTTATGACTATGTTTTGCTTTATCTATCTTCTAGTTTAGCGCTCATTGCTTTGATTTCAACTGGCAGGCAATGAAGGATCAGGGTGTACCTGAGGATAAGTTGGTGCTTCTCAAGGGTGTTAGTGGCGCATTTAGGCCTGGTGTTCTCACAGCTCTGATGGGTGTCAGTGGAGCCGGTAAAACTACTTTGATGGATGTGTTGGCTGGTAGGAAAACTGGTGGATATATTGATGGGAGCATCAAAATTTCGGGGTACCCTAAAAAGCAAGAAACATTTGCTCGAATCTCCGGCTACTGTGAGCAGAATGATATCCATTCTCCTCATGTTACTGTCTTTGAGTCCTTGCTCTACTCAGCATGGCTTCGTTTACCCCCAGAAGTTGATTCCAAAATTAGAAAGGTTAGCACCTGTAGCTTGATACACAATTTTCCTTTATAGTACGGTCCAAAACAATTTACAAAATTGATTAGTTTAACTAATAAGACGAGAGGGTTTTTTATCTTAGAGGATTATTGTTCTATAATTGGATCTGGTAAATGGTTGTAGATGTTCATTGAGGAAGTTATGGAGCTTGTGGAGCTGGAACCATTGAGGAACTCACTAGTTGGTTTACCTGGTGTGAATGGTCTCTCAACTGAACAGCGCAAAAGGCTAACTATTGCAGTTGAACTAGTGGCTAATCCATCCATAATTTTCATGGATGAGCCTACTTCTGGGTTAGATGCAAGGGCTGCTGCAATTGTTATGAGAACAGTTCGGAATACAGTGGACACAGGAAGAACAGTTGTTTGCACCATCCATCAGCCTAGCATTGACATTTTTGAAGCTTTTGATGAGGTGAGAGATGATAATGATCAATAAAGTTGGTTTTTTTGTAGCTTCATTCTCCATTGCACCTGAATCTTATATATATGGCTTGTGATTCCAGCTATTCCTAATGAAGCGAGGAGGACAAGAGATATATGTTGGACCACTGGGCCGTCATTCTAGCCATTTGATCAAGTATTTTGAGGTAGGATGATGCAACTCAAACTCATAATAGTTCAAGGCAAGCCAACAGTCATAGTTCTTCTTAGTTATTACTGATTTTCCAATATTTTTGGTCTTCTAGAGCATTGAAGGGGTTAGCAAAATAAAGGATAGCTATAATCCGGCAACTTGGATGTTGGAAGTTACAAGTTCAGCACAAGAACTTGCTTTAGATGTTGATTTTGCTGACATATACAAAAACTCTGAATTATATAGGTAAATTATAATACATATGGATATGGACTTATTTATTATGTTACCGTATTGTCATAGTTTTCTAGATCAATTAAAATGCTATTCATGGATTCAGGAGAAACAAGCAGCTTATAGAAGAACTCGGCAAGCCTGCTCCTGGTTCTAAGGATCTTCATTTTGATACTCAATACTCACAGTCATTTTGGGTCCAAAGCACGGCTTGCTTATGGAAACAACATTGGTCCTATTGGCGAAATCCACCATACACTGCTGTGAGGCTTCTCTTCACTACTTTTATAGCATTGATGTTTGGAACAATGTTCTGGGACCTCGGATCCAAAACGTAAGTCTACATTCAATAACTTATATTCACACACACACACATTTGATTTAGTAATATTCAGTTTTCCCTTCAATTCTGAATTTCTGATTCCCTTTTGTGACTTTCAGCTTCAAGAGACAAGATTTGTTTAATGCCATAGGTTCAATGTTTTCTGCTGTTCTCTTCCTTGGGGTCCAGAATGCTTCTTCTGTACAGCCAGTGGTAGGTATTGAAAGAACTGTCTTTTACAGAGAAAGAGCTGCTGGAATGTATTCAGCCTTGCCCTATGCATTTGCGCAGGTAACCAAAAATCACTTCTTTAGTTCAGAAACAATTTCTGGAGTGAGGTTTGTTTGCTCATGCTAAAACAAGTCACTACCTTGTTTGCAGGTCATAATAGAGCTACCTTATGTTCTTGTCCAAGCGGTGATATACGGTGTCTTGGTTTATGCAATGATTGGATTTGAATGGACTGCAGTGAAATTCTTTTGGTACCTATTTTTCATGTACTTCACATTGCTGTACTTCACATTCTATGGAATGATGGCTGTGGCTGTGACACCAAATTACCATGTTGCGTCAATTGTTGCTGCTGCATTTTATGCAATTTGGAACCTCTTTTCAGGATTTATCATCCCACGACCTGTAAGTGATGCCAAACTTTGAGCTTCGTTTGAACGAGTGTATATTAATTACTTACTATGTTTTCTTCTTTTGTCTTGACAGAGCATCCCTGTGTGGTGGAGATGGTACTACTGGGCATGTCCTGTGGCCTGGACCTTGTATGGATTAATTGCATCACAGTTCGGAGACATAACAACCATGATGGAATCAAATGATCAGACAGTACAACAGTTTCTAAGAAGTTATTTTGGTTACAAACATGACTTTGTAGGAGTTTGTGCAGGTGTAGTTGTCGGCTTTACTGTGCTCTTTGGATTTATCTTTGCTTTCTCGATTAAGTTCTTCAACTTCCAAAGGCGATAGATTAAGGGTCGGTTTCATGATGTTTATGTCATGCCATGTCCTTGTGTTTCATATTTTCTTGTGCCACTAGTTCAGATAACTCTTGGACAGCTATATAAAGTCCTAATTAGTACTGTTCATGGGCTATATTCTGAAAATTCAGAAAGAAGAACAGTTGATGAGAAGATGATTATGCCGAGGCACAGAAAGTTTTATAGCTATATTTTCCGAAACAAAGGTTGATAGTTTGGAATTTTTATTTATTTATTATTTTTTATAGCTTGGTGTAGAATATTGATGCATAACATTTGTTTCTCGCTATCAATTGGGGAAACGCTCTCGAGTCAGCAGTGCATTAATACGACGGTATGAATAGACGAGGCTTTCTTTCCTACCCAACTACTTCTAACTTTTTTCTTCAGCTTGTGTAATACGCTCAGAATTATATATTGGTTGAGTTCACACATATATTATCTATCATTATTAAGCGATAAATTTTAAGATTATTATTAGATATATTAGTAATAGAGTTAAAAAATTTATTAGCATCACATTAAATTATATTAATATTTTTAATATTATTTTATCACATATTAACATTTGATAGTGCTAATAAAATTTTTAACTTCAGTATATCTAATAATAATATTAAATTTGAAGAGTATGAGTATCATATTGTGATTATTAATAACTAATTTTATCTTAATTCTAATTTTAATTAAATATTCAAAAATTTTATTTTATGATAAATATAAAAATAACAAATATAGTATAAGATGAATATTATTAAAAAAAATTAATAAATTATAATTTAATTGACAATCAAGATATTTTAAATAATTTATTAACTTCTTTTAAAGTATAATAGAAATATTTTTTGAATGTTAAATTTCATGACTCTTAATTAATACTACACAAATTATGTAAATATATTCCTATCTTACATATAATTTATAATTTTTACACACTATTTTAAATACATAAATATTATTTCGATCTTAGTAATAAATTATTTAATTAATTGTCAATTAATTAAAAATATTATACACAATATAAAAATTTAATTAAAAAAATAATTTACACATTAAATTGATTAAAAGATATAAAAATTCATAATTATATTACGAAAAATAGAATTAGAGATGAAATTAAAACTTTAATCTTCTTTTTTTTTCACTCTAGAAATCTTCTTTAATAGGGTCTCTTTTTTTTAAAAAAAAAAATTGGCACAATTGAATAAGGACAACTCAATTCCAATTTGCTTCCTTTTCGGCTAGGGGTCACGATGCTCTCATTCTCGGCGTCGCGACGCTGCTTCATGCTTCTCCTTCACTGGCGTTGCGACTCTGCTTTTGCTGAGGTCGCGACGCTATGTCTTCCACTTGGGTTGGTGTGGCGACGCCAGCTCCTAGCTTCATAACACTAACCCATTTTTTGGCATTTTCTTGCTTTTCCTTCATATTTTTTTGCTTTCTCATCTCTTTTTTTATTTACATAAATTTAATATAAAATTAAATAAATTTTCAAATAATTTAGTATAAAATTTTTAACAACTTTCTGATTACTACGTTAAAAATTCACTCATCATCGTGTGTGAAAATGAGCAATATATATCACTTTAATTAGCGTTCTGAGTATAATTGGTTCCATTTTCTCATTTGTCGTAGTTTGATAATGACACTTTACAGTTGTTTCCAATTTTAACACGACAAGGCAGTTTAACTTGAAAATTTAATAGACTGTGTAGGATTACAAATGTTATGGTCAAATTCTAAAGAGTTGGAACTAAACTAAATTTTGACGAAACTGAAGAAATAAATTAGTTGTATTACGTAAACATTATTTCATAATAATACCCAAAAAAATGTTATCTTTTGAAAGAATAGCACCAACAATGCAATATGAAAAGAAGATTTTTTTAAAAAAATTATTATTTATCACTGTTGTGAGAAATAAATTCACTTATATTGTATTTGTATAAATTAAATACTATTAATCAGAGACAGAATGAATTGAAATTATCATAAAAATGTAAGACGGTGAGGCCACCGATTAATCAATGGTGCAGTTGAGAGAGAGTGACGTGATTATGCAGTTTCACACAACAACAGAGTCAAAGAGCAGCAACTCAAGATTCAGACGTAGTTGAGTGATAAAGGCAAAGTCTCTTACCACCACAAAACTGCAAAATTTACCTAAATGGACGGCCATGTGAGAAGGAAGGTCGGTTCGCGTCTAGAAGCTCCTTGACAAAAAGGATTTGCAAGAAAGGGTCTAAAGCATATCCAGAGTTCAATGCTTGTAGAAATCTCTTTTATAACATCTGCATCGCCAGTATCCATAATTTCAACTTGATGTTTGTCCTTAAATTGTACCTGAAAAAGAGGAAGAAGAAAAAAGGCATCGAGCATTATTATTGTTGCCTTTTTAGCGATTGGCGTATCTTTCCTTAAGTAAAGTAATTATTTGTCCAAAGTTAATTTTCGCGCAGAGTCGACCTCATCAATTTTGCCTTCCGTTTTTGAAAGTCAAAATGCGAAAGAGTTTTTACCCAACCAAAAAGCCAAGGTTTTGGCACTTCTTTTTGGTAATGTTTGCCAAGTGGAGACACAAATCAGCGAGGCTCCGACTCTCAAGCATACCTTTTGCTTCAGTCATTTTCGCCACTGTTTCTTTCAATATTTCCTTCCGACGTCATTACTGATGTTTTCCAAGCCTCTAAAATCCTTCTTTATAAAAAAACCTCGTAATAATTTTCCTTTTGAAATTTTAAAAAAAAAAGCCCCACTACCTTCAATGGGTTTTGACTTTGTGGTGCATAGTCGATTTTAGGATCCACTATCTCTGAATTGAGATTGGGATGTTTCCCTTATAATGTCTCTTTAACGTACCACTGAAATAAACTCTAGATTCAGAACCCAAAAAATGATAATAAAATTCTAGTAAAATAATACAGTTTGGAAGTTGTACGAACACTAGTAAAATAAACCCACGCCACGTGCGCTTTAGCCACATGTTTAAGCTTTGTATCTCTTCGTAATATGAAACCTGTCTGGCTGTCTCCATAATTTATATATTCGACCATTCTCGCCTTGCAAGTTGCAACCCATAGATTGGTTCATGAATGATATTATTGATGAAGCCACTCAATAACAACAATCACTTCAATGATACTACAATTATAAATTACATACACAATACAATAAAAATTAAGTTAAAAATATATAAATAAACTGGCATCAATTTTTTCAATTTTTTTTTCTTAATATCATTTTAAAATACTATCATAATTCTTATTTCATTATTTGTTTTCAATAAAAATTTTATATAGCTATTGTAAATATTTGTTATTAATCAAAATTTAATATGAAAATTGAAAAACTTTTACTAGATAAATTGTAGATAAGTCTCTGAATATGTTTGACGAGATAAATAAATTAACTTATAGTATATTTAATTAATTTATAAGTTTATTTGACTAAATTAAAAATATTTAATAAATAATTTTATTTAAATAATTTAAATTAATTGAAAATTTATAAATTATATACTTTTTAAAATAATATATAATTTATAAACTTTCAACTAATTTATAAATTTTAAATTAATTTATAAACTAATTTTATAAAACATATTCTTTATACTGTCCACGCCACGAAAACTCATCAGGTGTGAAGTCTTACTAGCGTTTGAAATAAACTTTAATAAATATGAAAAATAAAAAGGGAAGTAAACGACCAATTGAGTATTGACTCTGGGAATTCAAGAGAACCGTTTTCAATTGCAAAACAATGACATGCAAAAGTCTTGCAATTGGATGTTGAAATTACTATTTCCTGTGGGAACCTTTATAAAAGGTCTTCCTTCTTTATTACGGTAGGCACCACCACGTGTAGCCGTCTTGTTAATCCTATTTTCTGGAGTATTAATTTATCACCGGTACAATGAAATTTTTATTGAAAAAAATGAAAAACAGCACAAGTTCTCCCTTCGCTTTTCTTTCATGATGCTATATGTATAAATAGGCCCTGCCATGCTTTCAATTCTATCTCATTCCATTCTAGTGCCCCATTTTCTGTATTCTCAGCATTCTTACTCTAATTTGTATAGAACCACAAAGAAGCAACGCTGGAGTTTTCTGGGTTGTAGCATTTGTTCCCATAACGGTTTGGAATTACGACGTTAGTTTTGCATTCATTTCCAATCTTGAAGAAGAAAAAGCTTCTGGGTTTGAGCTGGAGTTTTCTGGGTTGTAGCAATGGAAGGTGTTAATATATATAAAGCAAGTAATAGTTTACGAGCAGGCAGTTCTACAGTTTGGAGAAACAGTGCTTCGGAAATTTTCTCTAGATCTTCGCCTGAAGAGGATGATGAAGAAGCTCTGAAGTGGGCTGCACTTGAAAAGCTCCCAACTTACAATCGTCTAAGGAAAGGCTTGTTGACGACGTCCCGTGGCGTTGCCAATGAAATCGACGTCACTGATCTTGGACTTCAAGAAAGACAGAAATTGCTGGAGAGGTTGGTTAGAATCACCGAAGAGGACAATGAAAGATTTCTGTTGAAACTCAGGGGACGGGTTGATAGGTAAGAATACATTGCTTTTGCTTCTATGCCCTTTGCTTCTGTCCTTTTTAACTCCTTTATTCGAAACTTTCCATTGCTACTAAAAGGGGAAAAGTTGTTTTTTTTTAAAAAAGTAATGTCTTATCTTATAATAAGCTATTTTTCTTATGTCTCTGTTTCTCAATTTTGTAGAGTTGGGATATATATTCCAACAATCGAAGTCCGATATGAGCATCTCAATATTGAGGCAGAGGCTTATGTGGGAAGCAGAGCTTTGCCCACAGTCCTAAACTTTGCCACTAATATTTTAGAGGTAAAAATGGCGACATTCTAGTTCATAAAGTCTATGTTTTTAAAATGTCTCTTTGTTCTGTAAATAGTCTAACAAAATCTCTATCTCTTCTTCTTCCAGAGCTTCTTGAATTTTCTCCATATTTTTTCAAGCAGAAAGAGACATGTGACTATTCTTAAGGATGTGAGTGGAATCGTCAAACCTCGCAGGATGACACTGCTTTTGGGTCCTCCAGGTTCAGGAAAGACCACACTCCTTTTGGCATTGGCAGGAAAGCTTGATCCAAATCTTAAGGTGAAAAGCATTTTCCTTTAAATGCCATATTATTTGCTTTCTATATCAATTAGCAGATTTAGTATTTTTTTTATAAAAAAAAAAAAAAACTAATTTGGAAGCTCATATGTCTTCCAGGTATCTGGGAGAGTGACTTATAATGGATATGGAATGGAAGAGTTTGTTCCTCAGAGAACTGCTGCCTATATCAGCCAGCATGATGTTCATATTGGAGAGATGACTGTGAGGGAAACCTTGGCCTTCTCTGCAAGGTGCCAAGGGGTTGGATCACGTTACGGTAAGTCAAATTTCCATATAAAGGCCTTCGCTTTTCGCTTCATTCTACGTTTTTTTCTTTTCATAATTTAATTGAAGTTGTTTGTAGTCTAAGCATTACTGCTAATTATTTTGGTTTCACAGACTTGCTAACAGAGTTGTCAAGAAGAGAGAGAGCAGCAAATATTAAACCTGACCCAGATATTGATGTCTACATGAAGGTGAGAAAAAAAAAAAAAAAAAAGCAAATATCAACCTTCATTGAACGTAAAAAAGCTCCCTTTATAGTAATGGATAAAATATCTCTGCATCTAATTGGCCTGACCCGACATGCAGGCAACGGCAACTGAAGGTCAGGAGGCAAGCCTGGTAACTGATTATGTACTAAAGGTAATTCTTCTATCAGGTCCTCTCAGGCTCTATGGGTTTCTTAAGATTTTCCATGAACCCCCAAGGTTTTCACTTCATGATTTGCAGATTTTGGGGTTGGATATATGTGCTGATACAATGGTTGGTGATGAAATGTTGCGTGGTATCTCTGGAGGACAAAGGAAGCGTGTTACTACAGGGGAGATGCTAGTTGGACCAGCAAAAGCCCTTTTCATGGATGAAATATCAACTGGCTTGGACAGCTCGACAACTTTTCAAATTGTTAAGTCTCTCAGGCAATTTATTCACATTCTTGATGGAACTGCAGTTATCTCTCTGCTGCAACCAGCACCAGAGACTTACGACCTCTTTGATGACATTATTCTGATCTCCGATGGCCAAATAGTCTACCAAGGACCTCGTGAATCCGTTCTTGACTTCTTCGAATCAATGGGTTTCAAATGTCCTGAAAGGAAAGGTGTAGCTGACTTCCTTCAAGAAGTAAGCCAAAGTTCATCTTCTGTTTTCCTCATTTGCAGTTCTCAGTGTAGTCTTTGTATAAATATTCTATCTCTTCCTGCAGGTAACTTCAAGAAAGGACCAGGAGCAGTATTGGATGCGTAGAGATGAACCATACCATTTTATAACAGTGACTCAATTTGCTGAGGCATTTCAATCATTTCATATTGGGAGGAGAATGGGAGACGAGCTTGCTACCCCATTTGACAAGTCTAAGAACCACCCAGCTGCATTAACCACTAAAAAGTATGGTGTTAACAAGAAGGAGCTGTTGAAGGCTAACTTCGCAAGAGAGTTTTTGCTTATGAAGAGGAATTCATTCGTTTACATCTTCAAGCTATCCCAGGTGGGTTCTAGCTTCTTTGTAACAAATACTTTTTTTCTTCTTGTTTACTCTTTAATTTGCATACATGGTTTTGACTTGTGATTTTTCTCTGGATGCTATTTAGCTTGCTATCATGGCATTCATAGCCATGACACTTTTCCTACGAACTGAGATGCACCGTGATTCTGTGGAGCACGGTGGAGTTTACACTGGTGCTCTGTTTTTCACAGTAGTAATGATTATGTTTAATGGAATGTCTGAGCTTTCTATGACCATAGCGAAACTTCCTGTCTTCTACAAGCAACGTGACCTCCTGTTTTATCCTTCATGGGCGTATGCGATTCCCACATGGATCCTCAGGATACCTTTTACATTTGTAGAAGTTGCTGTTTGGGTATTTCTCACCTATTACGTAATTGGATTTGATCCAAATGTCAGCAGGTAAGGAAACTGTCTTCATTGCTTAGAGCCTCTGAATACTTGTTCTGCATGTTAGCATCTTAAATATGATCTTGTGTCGTCTTGTTCATTATGCAGATTGTTCAAGCAATACCTTCTGCTATTGCTGATTAGCCAAATGGCTTCTGGATTGTTCCGAGCTATTGCAGCACTGGGTAGGAATATTATTGTGGCTAACACATTTGGATCCTTTGCACTACTCGCACTTCTCGGATTGGGTGGCTTCATTCTTTCAAGAGGTAAAATTAAATCTTGTACAATGGAATCAAATAGATGATTGCCATAATATAAGAGTTGTTAGATTTTTCACCTATTAGAATCTTATAGAATGCTCATTTTTTTCCATTGCTAATCAAACAGAGAATATCAAGGGTTGGTGGATTTGGGGTTATTGGATTTCACCTTTGATGTATGGGCAGAATGCTATAGTGGTGAATGAGTTCCTTGGGAAGAGCTGGAGCCACGTAATTTCTTCAACTAAAAATCTTAGAAAGGATCTACTTTCAGCTAAGAAACATGAAAGCTTAACTTATTTGCTTTCCAATTACAGTTTCTTCCTAATGCAACTAAGCCATTGGGAATTCAAGTTTTGGAGTCTCGTGGGTTCTTCACGCATGCATATTGGTATTGGATAGGGATTGGAGCTTTGTTTGGATTTATGTTTCTTTTCAACATCCTATTCAGTGTGGCTCTCACTTTCCTCAACCGTGAGTATCTTCACATTTCATGCTTTGAGTTTCTTATATTGATGCAGACTTTTATTAATAAATATGCATGATTATGCAGCTTTTGAGAAGCTAAATGCAACAATATCTGAAGAATCAGAAGTCAATACTTCCAAGGACAAAGAAGGAGTTGAATTAGCTAGCATAGGTAATTAATCTCATCCATCACTTATCATGGATAGTATTGATTTGTAATTTATAGTGTGCCTTCAGTTCAGATGCTGAGTAGTTTTTCAATTTTCTTGTAGAGAGTTCAAAAAATAATAGCAGAGGTAGTATGTCTTATTCCAATTCAGCGTCAGAATCCAACCACGGGAGGAAAAGGGGAATGGTTCTTCCTTTTGAACCACATTCCATCACCTTCAACGAAATTACATACTCTGTTGACATGCCACAAGTGAGTTTCTTTCAAAGTTGCAATTCAACAACTAGTTTTATGACAATGTTATGGTTTAACTAAGCTTTCTTTTCATTTCAACTTACAGGAAATGAAGGATCAGGGTGTACCTGAGGATAAGTTGGTGCTTCTCAAGGGTGTTAGTGGCGCATTTAGGCCTGGTGTTCTCACAGCTCTTATGGGTGTCAGTGGAGCTGGTAAAACTACTTTGATGGATGTGCTAGCTGGTAGGAAAACTGGTGGATATATTGATGGGAGCATCAAAATTTCTGGGTACCCTAAAAAACAAGAAACATTTGCTCGAATCTCTGGATACTGTGAGCAGAATGATATCCATTCTCCTCATGTTACTGTCTATGAGTCCTTGCTTTATTCAGCATGGCTTCGTTTACCCTCAGATGTTGATTCCAAAACTAGAAAGGTTAACACCTGCAAACTTGATACACAACATATTTTTCCTTTTTCCTTATAGTATGGTTCAAGATTATACACAACCGAGTTTTTTAGCTTAGAGGCTGATTGTTCTACTATTTGATTTGGAATATTGATGTAGATGTTCATTGAAGAGGTCATGGAGCTTGTGGAGCTAGAACCATTAAGGAATTCATTAGTTGGTTTACCTGGTGCGAATGGTCTTTCAACTGAACAGCGCAAGAGGCTAACTATTGCAGTAGAACTAGTGGCTAATCCATCCATAATTTTCATGGATGAGCCTACTTCTGGGTTAGATGCAAGAGCTGCTGCAATTGTTATGAGAACTGTTCGGAACACAGTGGACACAGGAAGAACAGTTGTTTGCACCATCCATCAGCCTAGCATTGACATTTTTGAAGCTTTTGATGAGGTGAGATGATAATATTGATCAATAAAATTTGTGCTTTGTAGCTTCATTCTTTATTGGACTTGAACCTTGTATATATTTTACATGCGATTCCAGCTTTTCCTCATGAAGCGTGGAGGACAAGAAATATATGTTGGGCCTCTTGGTCGTCATTCTAACCAACTGATCAAGTATTTTGAGGTAAGATGCAACTTAAAACTCATGAGTTTAAGTGAACAGTCATAGTTCTTCACATCAATTACTGATTTTCGAATACTATTTGCCATCTAGGGAATTGAAGGAGTTAGTCAAATTAAAGATGGCTATAATCCAGCAACTTGGATGTTGGAAGTTACAACTTCAGCACAAGAACTTGCTTTAGGTGTTGATTTTACTGAGATATACAAGAATTCTGAATTGTATAGGTAAGTTCGTATACATATGGATATCAATTTATTTACTATAGTTCCTACTTTCACGATTTTCAAAATCAATTAAATTGCTATTTATGAATACAGGAGAAACAAGCAGCTTATACAAGAACTGGGCAAGCCTGCTTCTGGTTCTAAGGATCTTCATTTCCCTACTCAATACTCACAATCATTTTGGGTCCAGTGCACTGCTTGCTTATGGAAACAACGTTGGTCTTATTGGCGCAATCCGCCATACACTGCTGTGAGGTTTCTCTTCACAACTTTTATAGCCTTGATGTTTGGAACAATGTTCTGGGACCTTGGATCCAAAATGTAAGTTTAAATTCACTAACTTAAAAATATAAACATACTTGATTTCGTAATCTTCCCTTTTCCCTTCAATTTTGATTCCTTTTGTGACTTTAGCTCAAAGAGACAAGATCTGTTTAATGCAATGGGTTCAATGTATACTGCTGTTCTCTTCATTGGGGTCCAAAATGCTGCTTCTGTACAGCCAGTGGTAGCAGTTGAAAGAACTGTCTTTTACAGAGAAAGGGCTGCTGGAATGTATTCAGCCTTACCCTATGCATTTGCACAGGTAACTAAAAATAATTTTTTTTCAGTTTACAAACAATTTCAGCAACAACTGAAGAGGTTAGCTTAGTTGGTAAGAGGAGATTACTTCTCTCTTTATCAACTTAAGTTCAATTCCTCTTGGAACACTCTGAGAACAAAATCCTAAATACACTAAGCTTATGTGAGGGAGTGCACCCTTAAAATTTACTCCTGCTAAAACAAGTAACTCCCCTTTGTTGCAGGTTATAGTAGAGCTACCTTATATTCTTGTCCAAGCTGTGACATATGGTGTCATAGTTTATGCAATGATTGGATTTGAATGGACTGCAGAGAAATTCTTTTGGTACCTGTTTTTCATGTACTTCACTTTGCTCTACTTCACATTCTATGGAATGATGGCTGTTGCTGTAACACCAAATCACCATGTTGCTTCAATTGTTGCTGCTGCATTTTATGCAATTTGGAACCTCTTTTCAGGATTTGTTGTTCCGCGACCCGTAAGTGATGTCATAGTGATTATTACTAAACTATTTATGAAATTTCACTTGATAATTTAAATATTTGAGATAGAGATTTAATTTGAAGTGGTGCTATACTATGGATTGAGTGTATAATGATACCTACCATGTTTCTTTATATTTTATTACTTATTTGATAACAGAGCATCCCTGTGTGGTGGAGATGGTACTACTGGGCATGTCCTGTGGCCTGGACCTTATATGGGTTAGTTGCATCACAATTTGGAGACATAGCAATCATGATGACATCAGATAATCAGACGGTGCAAGAGTTTCTATCAAGTTACTTTGGTTTCAAACATGACTTCATAGGAGTTTGTGCAGCTGTAGTTGTTGGGTTTGCAGTGCTCTTTGCATTTATCTTTGCCGTCTCAATTAAGGTCTTCAACTTCGAAAGGAGATAAATTGAGACTCTTTCACCCCTTCCTAGTTTCAAACAATTTTTTTCAAATATTTTGTACACTGTTAATGTTTGTATAGGAAATTTAGTTTCTTGGTAGTTTGTACTACCAATTCATATGAACAAGTTTTAAATTTTGTAAGGTCAAAGAAAATAATAAGTAAAACTATTAAAAATAATTTAATAGTTAATAATTTATTTATTGATCTCATCTATGATAGGCTACTATGGCGCCGTTTAATCCATGTAGCCGACTCCACCTAATGAAAAAAAATTTCGTTGTTGTTATAACTTATCAATCTAAAAGAATGTATTTAAGGCAGAGATTTGAGGGGGGTTTTTTAAATTATAAACTTCTTATTTGAAAAAAAAAATTGGTAAAAGAAAAAAACATTTAAAGTCCTAGCCTGCTGATGTGAATCTGTTCAATAGTGCCAGAGTACAATCAAGCATCCTGCCAAAATGGAAACACAAAATGTAAAATTAAATAAGAAATTTTAAAAAGTGATGCACTCGTTCAAATCACATGTTCCTGGTTTGTTTCCTCATTCTGATGCATAGAAAAAAGTTGAATTTTCTAATGTTCAGGCAGGGTCGTTTCCATATTTGGGAAAAATCCAGCGCTTTGTCTATTATTTTTATCCCCATGTTTATCATTGAGGAAATGGCTTCCTTTGGGCTTTTGCTTTGCAAATCATAAGGAATCCTTGTCTTTATGGTATAAAAATAGCTGCACCAAGTGGTTCTGTGTTTTGGTTCGATATCTACCCAAATCAAGAAATTACACGTTTCCATAGAATCAATCGTCTTTGCTTTTTAGCACATTCTTTGTGTTTGGCTTATGGATCGTACAGCAAGAAACCAGACTAGATTCCTCATCATTCTTTTGATAATTTATTATTAAATTTCTTGGTAATCTCAATTTTGGAGATATTTGGCACATAATTTTTTGAGTAATGCGTAGAGCTAAAGAATTTTTGGGTAAAGGTCTATATGTGTCATTGTACTTTGTGATGTACCAAACCAACAAGGATTTTAGGCCTTCGCTTTATGACTTTTTAACTTTTTGATTGGTTTTCCGACATAGTATCAATTTCTTGCTTTTTCCTATTCAATTGGATTTGCAATTGTGACCTTTCAATTGGAGTTTCTTTTATGTCTGAGTTTGAGTCTCTCCCTTCAAACTCTAAGGTCATATTTAATTGATTAAAATAAATAATAATAATAATAATAAAATTTAAAATTTTATAATTTAATTAAATATAATAGATATTTTATAGAATATTTTATTCTATTAAATAAAAAAAATTATTTTTTCACAAATCTTTAAAATATAAGATTTTATTGTTGCAATTGGTTTGAATTTTTAATTTTTTTTTTGTTATAAAAAATTTATATTGTAATAATTTAATATAATTATTAGACTTTATATTTTAATATTTTAATAATGTATAATCTTTTAAATCAATTAATTATGATAAGAAATTATTATGTTTTATTATAAAAATAGATGAAGTGATGAATTCAAGTAAAAAACTATTTATTTATTTTCAATTAATTTAATTTACATTAGAATACAAAAATTTATAATTTATAATTTAAAAATAATTTAATTTTTTTACTTACATGATCTATTTATTCTTTTAATTTATTCTTGTATCAAATAATAAAATATTATATTACCTCAATTTTTATTATCACAAATTAAATGAGATAATAAATTTTCATTCTTTTTTCATTCACACTTTTTTTTTATTCCAACTAAAATTCATTCTATTCAATCAAACGGATACTAATTTCTTAATTTTTTTTTATTATTGATTCTCTACCTCACAATCGCTTGATTTTAAAGATTTGCATCTCCCTCTATCAAACTACAACAATTCTCTACAAATCTAATCAAAAGAAGGGTTTTCAGGAGAGATTAAACCCTAAAGTGGAGTGGTAGGTGTGCTACCTATCCTATCCATCCATAAATGTTTCTCAAATATTCTTCTTGTACATTTTTTCAAGTTGTAATTGATCTTAAAGTGTTGAGAGTCTATTTTTATCAAATTTTAAGAACCTTTTTATTATGTAAAATGAAGTTTAATTCGTGACCCCTAAATTTGGAGCTTAATAAGGAGCCAATCTTAAATAGAGATAAGAACCCCTAAATCAGCGGGATGCTAATGAAAGATAACAAAAGGCAGTGGCACTGCATAGATTCAGCTGAGCTTTGGAGAAATTACAAGTCTTGCATTATAGCTTCAAAAATATCATAGCAAAACGGAATCTAATGGAAGCAAAGCCAAACACATAAACCCAAAAGAGAAAGAAAAGTGGGAGAAGGAAATGACTTTGATGATTATGTTTCTTATTAGGAGCCAGTCCGTGTGATATGATATGATTTGGGAATTTGGACCCATTCTCTTTCCAATCACATATTAGATTAGATAGATAGACCCTCGTGTAAGAAGGAGCTTGCAGGTTCAGCCTTCTTCACTCATACTGGTACCTTTCAATCTCTTCCAAATCCAAAAGCAAACGGCAACCCCATTTACAAATTTGAAAAGAAACTAGCTTAGAAAAATTCTTAAATACATCTTATTTTAATTCTATTTTTTATGAAGGGAATCTCTTTATTCATGTAATGATTAATGAAGGAGTGTATAGTATTATGATTTTATTTTGGGCCCCGAATTGCTCGTGCGGGTGAAAGAAACGAAAGGGCAAGATGACTTTGGAGTTAACACGTCAATTTGATTAAGAAAGGGTCTTGAAAATTGAAACATTCGTCTCATTAGATGCATATTGGTGTAAGTAAAACATCTCATTCACAAAATCTCAATAAGAGATCTAAGGTTAGAATATCATATATATATATATATATATATATTGATGTGATTGAGATGGATTCGGATATCATGGCCTATGAAGAAAGCTTGATTCTGATATTTGACATAAACACTTTAACAGAATGGTGATCAATTTGGGTTGATTGGAAGGAGGGAAATGTCAGTGTGTCATTAGCATTAACACAGAAAGATAGGTACAAAAGCTGTCAGTTCAAAGTAGGAATTCTTCAATCAACTCCCCTAAATATTTCACCCATATTCAGACACAACTTCTAAACTTCACCACAGAAAGAGGGGGTTAGCTTGACTCACCCTCTGCCCATGCAATTATTTGTTCAAAGTTGGGTTTTAGTTGTCTTTCGCTTAATTTGAGGCACTTCAATAATCATTCTCCTCACTCTCTCATGATGGACTCCTTCAAACAAACCTACCTTAGCTTCTACTATATCTAGCTCCTTCTGTCATAATCATATATGCCAGTGACACAAGCTTCTGTTTCTCTTCACAATTTTAAACTCTTACTCTCTTTCCTTTCATACACTCTCTAGTGAAATAACTTTGTCTGTGCTAAATCTAGATGTTTATGTCATGCCATCTTATGTTTCATACTTTGTTGTCTCACAATTTTTTTTTTTTTTTTTTGCCCTCTTATATAAACAGGTACTAAATGAACTTACAGATGACTATTTTCATATTTAATATTGTTTGTCAGGTATCATGGTTCAAACACAAATAATTGATATATGTGATCAAACTTCCCAACTCTCAATGATTTCTCCCAACTACACTTTAGCTTCATAACCATGACTTCGCTTTGATATTAATTGTCAGAACATACAGATCATACCAAATCAAAGACTCTGACTTTTAGTAGTTGCAATTTTATATTCTCATCATATGGCAAACATTAAGCACTACAGTTCAAACACAAGAAAAGTTGATAAATGTGACCAACTTCTATTTGTTAACAGTCTCCTCCTAGATATATTCCAGATGTTCTACTATATTAAAAATACTGAGTACAACTCTATTTTTCTGATTCACTATAAACCAAACATCAAGCGCTATGGTTTGAATAGAAAGAGAGCCAAGCTACTAATACGATATATTTGGAATATGCAAAAGCAGAGAGAAGTTGATGGAAAGATGATAATACAGAGGTACAGAAAGTTTTGGACAAGAGCTTTGTTTAAGATGTGAAACTAGCTACTATATTATCCTCTTGTTTCCAAATAATCATGCACCATTAATTTTTTATCAACAGGAGAGACCAAAAGCTATCTCATCATTATGTTAATCTCTGTCATATACCTTTATGTCATTATCAGAAGGTGGGATTCATTGATCATTGGATTATTGATTAGTTTACATACTCTTCTAATGTATAGTTCAGCATTCATTATCACTAGATTGAGAACTTGATTAATCATAATTTTGAACCTTGGCTTTTGTGAAAGGACAAATTCCATGAAACATTATTGAAAAAGGTTTAGAACTTGCTAGTTCCAAATCTTACCCCAATAATACCAAACTAGTTTTGGAAAGTTAATGGACATCTTTCCTTTGAATAATGACTTAAGAAAAAGTAACCTTATTAGGTTTTCTACAAGATTATTACCTGTATCATTTATTTTTTTTTTATAATTTTATAGATCATGTCATGATGATAGGACTTACCAAACCCAAGATAGTTAGTCTAATTTGTAAGAAGAAATAACATCTTTTTTTTTATTAACTTAGATTTAATTTTTCTCAAAAATAGTCTATGAATAAAATTTTTGAAGACGCCCATATAATAGCAAAGAAGATTAGTATTGCCAGAAATCCTAGATATTCCTTTGCAGAATGGCATGAAAATATCTTATGAATTGCTTATTGAAAACTACAGAACATAAACCAAAACAAGTTGGTTAAGTTTGGAATGAAAGGAGGTTCACTTATAAGGAAGTCAGTCAGGAACCCCACATGACAGTGAAGAGGGATAAAGGAAAAGAATATAGCCAAATAGGGAAAAGCAAGTTAGCAAGTAAGCTAGCTCAGCAAAAACAGAATCAAAAGAGCCTCATCCCTCCCATTGATAAGCTGTGGTTGTAAGGAACAGGAAGGGTAGCCAGTGCCAAGGAGCACGTGGTTTGCAGAGGGAGGGACAACAACAGCACCTTCTTCAGACAATTATTGTTATTTCTTGAATCAAATCATTGACAATTATTTCTTTCGTATTTGATTTTGGAGTGAAAAAGCATATAATACGAGGCTGTTCTGTTCTTGTTTTTACTCTTCTGTGTTCTATTTTCTATTCACTATTTTTATCACTTCTTACATCTGCTCTCGCGCCAATCCTCCGTTTCTCAGCACAACTTGCCTGCCCAGCTTCTCCATTCTCCGGTCATTTTTTACCCAAAATGATAATAGCATTTATGAATCAAGCTGTGTTGGTAGTTTTTATTATTCTAACCTTCAACTTTATAAATAATAATGATAATGATAATAACAAGAGAGAGTGACTGACTGAAAGAAGGGGTTTTGGGCGGTTGGATTTTGCTTCACATTTGGGACATATAAGAGATGTCGGTTTATGCGTCCTTTACTTTGAATATTTCAAAATGGGAAATTTCCCCCTATCTCTATCAACACAAAGACAAAAGAAACACCACTGAGATTATTTGTTTGCATCCTTTTATCATGATTTGATGGATCTTATCCTCATTCTCGTTTGGAATTGGAACCAACCCCAACCAATACAAAAACACCCATAAACAAATAAATAAAAATTGGGGTAGTGATTTCCATTTTTAATTTAATTTGCCTTTTCTGCAGGATACAAAATTGACCACGCAAAGCCAGAATCGATTCAAAATTCGTAATCTCTCTCTAGCCCACTTGTACACTATTAGTGCGAGTGCGAGTGTGAGTGTGAGTGTGAGCGTGAGAGTCGTTTCCATCAAACAAGACGTTGTGGTTCTTTGGTGCACAAAGCTGAACGCGTGAGAGTGCCTTGTTGAAATGCTTTGCTTTTGTGCCGAGGTATTCGTTCCATGTCACTGCCCGGTACAATGGAGGCTTACTCGGGCCTACTACTTTTGGATGTGGTGATATCTTCACACTCCCTGGGGGCCCATACAGATAGGCAACCGAGAATCTATGTCGGATCCGGTTGACCATCACCCGGTGCAGCACACTTGGGTACAACCCGTTTGATAGAATATGGAGCAGGTCCCCCACGTTTATCACAAGCCCCCCTTCAAGTGGTGGAACCGTTACCCACCCGGACCCCTCCTTTAGAACTTGCAACCCGCTTGTGGAATTTTGGTGTAGGATTGTGAGAAGGGTGGAGTCCGTGTGGGCGGCCAGACCCATGGCCCGATCAGGGTCCGGGCAAGTCGGGTAGGAGTTGAGCTGTAGGGCAGCACAAGCCCCTTTCAGTTGTTGTTCCCCTTTTGGGCCAGTCCATTGGATGTCGTCCTTTGATATGCCCAGGGAAGCCAAGATTAACCATGTTAGCTTTTCCGCTAGCTTTTTCATAGCTTCTTCGTAGAGCACGACAGTATCACTGAAGAGAAAAAGACAAAACCACACAAATGGAGTGCTTGAAAAATCAGTAACCACTATTGCATGATAAGAAGGACATTCGAACAAAGTAACAAACAGAAGCAAGTGGATTTTGGGGTATATACAAAGTGGGTCCATCTACAGCACTCTTCGTAAAGTTGTAATCTTTTCCTAAATATATAACAATAGGAAATATAACCAAATATTCTGACTAGGCTAGTTTTAAGCTAATAAAGACGTGCATGAGTACCAGTATTTGGGGTAATCTTGGGGCCATAGTTGGCGGAAATGCTCAAGAGGGGAACCAAGAATGGTGAAGCCTTCGGACCACATGAGCTTGGGGAAGAAGGTGGAGATACGAGCGAGGCCGTAGCCGGAAACGCCGTCAGGGGAACGAGCTGCTTTGAGCTTTTGGTGAGTAGGAAGAGAGAAGAGGGACTTGCCAGCAAACTCAATGTCGTCGAGAAGGCTTGTGGGGATGCCATGGTTTACCACTTGGAACACACCCCAAGTTTTGCATGCATGGCCTATGAGAGTGGGAGCATTTGGGTCTTCGAGATCGATAACGGGAACGAGGGTATCGTTTTGGGAAATATTATTATGTGAAGGGTGAGCATGGTGGTGGCAGTCGTCGAGATGCGTCCATGCGTAGGAATCAGGAAGTTCTTGGAGGGAGTTGAAATCAGTGCTCTTCTGGTGAAGGTAGACTGGGTGGGCTCTAAAGGCTTCTGAGAGTGGAGGCATAGTGGAAACTGGAAAGAAAGAAAAGAAAAGAAAAGTCTCTGGCTGTGGTGTATTGAATAGTGCTGGTAGTATGGTTTATAATTAAAAACAAGACTTGATATTATAAATGGGAACGGTGATAGTACTTGCAAGAAAACATAGGACATAAAGAGATAAAGATGAGATGAGAAAATATGATTGTGCTTTTGTGAGTATATATAGAGATCATGGGGGAGATAACGACGAGGTGAGAGAGAAATTGGGTTTTTATTTTTTTATTTTTAAATTTAATTTGTATGGTGGTGATTGGTGTTGGGGAGAGTTTTGAAGGAAGGAGACAAAAAACGAAACGAGAGGGTGTATTGTAATTGGACAAAGGGAAAGGACCATATTGGCCCCTACGTACAGATAATTATAATATATATACAAGTGAAGTGAAGTGAAGGAAGTAGAGGAATCTGAGCCTAGGCCTCCTCCAAATTCACAAAAACAAAGTGGGAGGTTCTTACGGGAGACTAGGGCCCCTACCCCTTCAACATGTGCCTGTGTCTTGTCTTCAAGTAGGAAAGACATCCAAATCAGAGGCTTCCAACTTGGTCTTAATCTCTCTCATTTCTTTTCGCGACAGTACAATACCCCCATTTGGGTTTGTTGGTTTCATTGACCAAATTGCCCATTTCTAATTTTTAAAGAAATCAGGAGTAGCTCATTGATTGACAGCAACCATATTCAAAAACAGTGATTTAGTAGTCCCTCAACAAAAAATTTATATTAATAGAAAAATAAAACAAGGAATCGAAGAATGCCTCCTTTTCACTTTGTATAAATATTAATTGGTCATTTCCGTCAAAAGCAGATAAGTTTTTTTCCTGCCCGTATCTCTCAAGTGCTCTCGTCACTTGGCATTTTGTTTGATATGAAAAACTAACTAATTTAATATAATTATACAATAATTAATTACTGGCAGTCTCGGTCTTCTCTTTCTCCATTAGACAAGGAGTTATAAAATGGTTCAATTTCTCTTGTTTTTTTTATATATATATATATTATTATTGTTAATTGTTTAAATTCAAAATTGGAGTGTCGCATGCAATATTATATAATAAGGTATAAATTATAAATATGTTTGTGATGTGATTATAATAAATAATATATAAGCATGGTTGAACAGTGATGGCCCTCTGCTTCTGAATGCCTCGTCAGACGAACATGATTCATGGGACATATCACATATGGGTTTGTATGTGTCCAAACATAGAACATTGAAAATACAATTTCTACATGCACATGTAGTTCACGTGGCTCAAACATGATGAGGTCGGGACCCTTACCTCCTTCCTCAACCATTGCTTTTTCTTTTTTATTCTAATCTAAATTTACCCTCAAATGTTTCACAGTTCCATGCATCAGCATGCGCGCACAACACCAACAATATCTTATTTTCATATTCAACTATACTTCACCCACTAACATAATAAATCTGAGGTTTAATTTATATATAGTCTTTTTTGTGATTCATTTATTATATAATAATATGAAAATTTTAAATTTAAGATCTTTTCTAATTTATAAAAATCACCCTGTAGCTAGGCACCACAAGATCAAAGATACGAAGACTTTTTCAGAGATTTGAAATTGTTTCCGACAATCAATCTTCGAAAGCCTTTTTATTGTTTTTGAAAGAGAAGACTCATTATAACTGGTGGGATATCTTGGATTATAGAAAATCTCAAAATTCTAATTAATCTATTTAAAATTAAAAAGGTTAGAATATTCTGCATGCATGCATCAAACTTTGCCCAAAATAATTATAAATCAATGGAGCAGATTTTATTAATGGTCGTGAGCTCTTTATTATATGTATCGTTTATAATAAAAGAAACGCTTGTTGCATTTTTAGTTTGTAGTTTGCTTTACTCCTAAACTCATTTTTTATTTAATTATTATATTTAGTAGCCAATGCACAAGATAACATCGAGCACACCCAAGATTTTGACCCAAAAAAAAGAACATACCCGAGAAAATTCCAGAGCAAAAGAATCTAATTATGTCTAGGTTCCTCATATTCAATTTAGATATATTATTATTATTCTTGGTTCATATCATCAAAAAATTCAAAAAATTGCACGTAAAATAGATCTATAGCTGATCTGAGAATCATATGTGCATGGGTGGCAATTATTTTATAATTGTTTATTTTTATTTGCAAAGAAGTTCAATCAATATGATTCCTAAAAGTCCTTTGAGTCGTAGACTATCTAAATTTGGAGAGATTCCACTTTGCTTAGGTTTTTCTGCTTGCAGATAATGACTTTCATTAATGTAGCACCATAGAAGCAAGATGCTTCCTGTTTCAACGTTATTGGGTCGCATCGTTTTCATCTTCAGTCATGACCCTATGAAATGAATTACTATTGCTTGCTTAGGATTCATGATTACTTTATTTTCTGGTAATTACATTTATAGCTTTTCCAAGTAACGACAATACAAAATTAATCATATCGCTCCAAACTTTATTAATTAAAAAACAACGTCTTAATTAGCTGAAGTAAACATTAATTAAAAGGAGATATCAATAACTAGTAACTAATAACACTTTACAGCATATACCGTTGTTCATGACACTGGCGAAAATGGCATAATATTTTTTTTTTCCTGATTTAACCTCATCACAAAACGTGTATCTCAAATTTTAGATGAAACTTTTGGTATACCTCCTTAAAGGCGCCCAACATACATGTAAAAAGAAGTATATTTTGAAAGCTTCAAGGTATAGTCTAGCAAGTGAATTTAATCCTTCTATATATATGTACCCAAATAGCTAAAATTATGTAAGAGATAATTCCGCAATAAAAATTGTAAAATAAGTAAAATTAATAGATAAATATTTGCTTTAATGCCCCGAAGTCAACATATTTTTTGTCGTGATTTACAAACCCTACAAAGTGGAATGGAAGGAAGCAAAGTTGTCCTTTCTTTATTATTGGAAGAACACCCCCTCTTTTCAAAGCCCACTCAAGCATCATCGTTAAAAGCAAAAAGCTACCAGTTTTTGGCGGCACAAAAGTGCATACAAAACATGTTTCCGTTAATTAATATGAGCCTAGCTTCATATATAAAGCTATTAATAATACACAAAGCAAAGAATTAATTAAGCATTCTTAATTAGAAGACATAGATGGACCTAGCAAATTATAAGATTAATCTTATTAAATTTGATCTTATAATAAGCACCTTTGATTAAATTGAAAGCCGTTTTATAGAAAGGTGAGAGTGAGGTCCAAAATGATCTCTTTGCCTCAACAAAGGTTCGTTTTAGGTACGTCAATATCACCAACCTGTTGTACTAGAAATTATCACAGCCTAGACAAGTGCATCTTTCATACGCTAACATATTGTATCAACATATATAGATGGAGAGAGTCAAAACCTTGAATGATTCATTGGTTGGTTCTGATTTTTGTCGTAGTTAGGCTATATATAGCAGTAGAATAGCGGCTATCATGAAGGATATAACTCAGGGTAGTAGGTTACTCCATGTGTCTTTATGGAGTTGGACCGTCCTATATATACCTAGTTACTCTAGGAAACTCCCTACTACAAAGCCTAAGTCGTATAAGCAAATGCTGCCTAAATTGGTGTCTTCTTACCAATTGAATGGTCATAATATTGTTTCTGCATTTTGGGTTTCAGATTAGTGATGCGTCATTTTTTTGAACAGTACAGTTTGGCCATCCCATGATTGAACATCATGAATTATTAATATATAAATAAAATATATACTATGTATTCAAATATAATTCAAAAAGTCATATCTGATACAAATATAAAATTTGTATATTAGATATGATATAATTTTTATTTTATAAATATAGATGAGTTTATCTACAAACTTCTAGTTAAAGTAATAAATAAATTTAAATTTAATAATTAAAATATTTTTGTAATATTCTAAATTTGAATTTATAAAAAAATATTTGTAGAGACAAATAATTTTAATATTTTAATCGAAATTAAATAATTCTATATCCAGAAGTTACAGAGATAGCCATGTCAAAATTTTTAAAAAAATGGATGAGTTTAGCTTTCTTTCAATACCTGGACATTTCATTAACTATTTCAGTGAAGATTAATGATATTTTCAATGGTTCTCATTGTTTGTTACAATAAAGTTAAATTAAAGATCGTCCAGTGATTGAACTTCGCTCAGCAACTAATTATCAATCAAACCCTAATGAATTGATGAAGGACATCACGATTTGACTTAATTATATATTCGTTCTATCTTCTACCATGCATGGACAAGGTTCATCTAATTTGTCGTCTTCTTCTTCTTAATTATTTAAACCAGCATGTAGATAATTCCTTTAGTTTGAGTCTTTTATAAAAACTACCAACCTCAGGAGACGAATTGAATCTCAATTATTATATTGGTAAGTTATAGTGTCATTTTAAAGGTGTAGACGTTACTTAACTAGCAAAAGCTTTCTCTCTACCTTAAAACCTAGCTATATATATACTTTGATTTTATATTTTTATTACGACTATAAAATATTTCATCGGCCAATGATCCTTAAGAACTCATCCACATATACAAGAAAAAAAAAACAATTACCAGTTAACTAATCTAAATGAATTTTTTAGATTTATTTTCTTAGAATATACAGAGTGCTTATATAATTAATCTTATGAATTATTAAGTTTCGTCTAAAATTTGTGAATATTAAAATATCTAACTTTCTAGTGATTGGGATTTGTTCTTTTTGTTCAAGCACTAGCAATGGTGGTGTTGTGGTATCCACGGAGACTTCAAAGCTCTGGTTCAAATTCTTATCAATGACTGTACCAAAAAAAAAAAAAATCTTATCAATGAAGAGACTTACACGTACAGATCGCCACACTATTATATTATTTATCATGTTCGATAAAATGCCGTAATTGAAGATTAGGAAGGGCTGCCCCCATACTGATATGATCTGCTATATAGAAAATGGGTTCCCCAAATTGAGGTGTCCATCTGTGTCACCTCATGTTTCCTTAATTGAATATTCAAAGAAAGCAACAACACGTTACTATTATAATCTTTTATATATATCCTCAGTGTTTGAACTTACAAATATTTATTTAAAAAAATGAAAAGATGTGGGAACTTTTTGAATTCACTATGCGATATCGATGATTTAGTATGTAGTTTGTTGCATTTGAGGATTGCCTTATAATTGTTTTTATGTACTTAATTAATTTGAACCAATCACTTAGGGATGGAAGACAAATTTTCTTCATTCCCCAGATTCTCTGCAAATGTACAAAAATTTACGGGGTTGCTCACATTTGTAGAATTTTATAAAAATTAAAAATCTTAAAAATGAAAATATAGTAAAATTATCAATATAAATTAAATATATATTTATAATAAAATAATTGAATAAATTGAGTGAATTTTAATAATTTCAATGTAACTGTCGAAATTTCTCGAAGCAGAAAGTAGAATCCCCATATTTTCCATATTTTTAAACAGAAAAAAAAAATTAATCTCATCTTTTGTCTCCTGGAAAAAGAAATTCTTTCACAATACGAATTCCCTCAAAAAACTCCGTGAACAAAGACATCCTCACAATCACTAAATATCAATATCATTGGAAATCCATAGAGATATGAGAGAAAAACAAGAATGGGATCAAGACAAAATGGCTGCGTTGGGTCACGACTTGATGCCTTGGTGGCAAATTCCTTATCCGATCATAATATTTTATTACCTACAATCGTACTCGAGAGAGACATCAAGCATTATCTTCTTCAATCTTCACCACTACCAATAACTTTTTGTTTATAATTAAAAAATAAATAAAACGGAAAGGTTTTCTGTGTTTTTTCCCTTTCATTTACTGATGGAATTGATAATGTCTAATGATCAGTAAGACATAATACAGTTAAATGTTTCAAAACCTGTAGAATAAAATAAACTCTATCAGCATATATATTGTAAATGACTAATCAATGAGGAGCTCGGAGTTAAATATTTTAATTAAAGGAATTCAATGAATCTATATCTAACAAATTAGTGTGTAGTTTGGCATGTTAATTGCATTTTATTATACAAATTTTGAATAAATAGGAGCCAAGACCTTCTCTACTATATCTGTGAATACTAGAGATTGCCCCGAAATAGAAATGACGGAAGATGAGGATGAACTTTTACTGGGTTTTGTAAGGCCTAACAGGCTACCTAGCTTCCATGATTGGAATTATTCTCTATCACATATACATGGAGAATCACGATTAAATCATATATTATTCCATATAGATAACTATAGAAATTAATCACGAAACACTTTTCATTGACGTGCTTCCCTTCAGAAGCAAAAGCTACTTGGTTTTACCCTCCATGTTCCAATGTTTTTTATTAGTGACAGTTACCATTGCGTAGAAGCAACTAACTAATTAATGTTATAATAATGGGTGTCTAGATACCCACAGTAAGTGTCCATTCAGACAGGTGTCTCCAATTGGTAGAGTTTAGAAGCATAACAATGGACCATACGGCTACTCCGTCTTTAGTTCATTATTGTCAATTTTTTACCCAAAAGATAAAACACCTTTTCTAGCGCTATTTTTGCCTTCTGCCGGAATAAGAAGCAGGCTATAATTATGATAATTACCAATGGAAAGAAACAGTTTTTTTGTGCATGAACTTAGGCCACAATAACACAAGTTCATCAAAAAACAGCCTTGAAGGATAGGTAAGAGTTGCATTACGATAATTAATGACAGGTTAAAGTTAATTCATTCCTCTTTATAGGAATTTATTTGGCATATTAAGCTAAATTAATTATATGGAATTAAGCATAAAATTACACTACGATTTAAGAGAGCAAGCTTTTTCTAAATAGGTATTCTAAATTAGTAATTCTTGGCTTGCACTCTTTTAAAATTGGACTTTTATTGTGTAATTAATAACCTAATTCTAAACCTATTAATTATAACTTTGCGCACATAAGTATATGTTAGAGATATTAACAAAAATATAATAGAGAGCCTAAGTAACGAAAAATTAATATGATATATATTCAAAAAAGGCTTCTATTTAGCTTTTCACGCGACCTGTAGTAATCATAGGAAGCTAGCTAAAAAATGTATGCGCATCACAATCGGCAATGAATATTATATAAAGATGTAGCTAAATACGTATTGTTTTATTAATTTATTTCAATAATTCATATGTCAGAAGAATATTTTGAACCACGTATATATTGATTAAGAATAAAACAACGGAGACAACCAAAATACAGATAGCTAAAGCATAAACCTTAATTTGGCCTCTGATGCCACATATGTTTTTTTATGTTCCTTAAGCACATGCCTTGTTTTCTAGTTCGGAAAACAACACCCATGACATAATTGATCCCTGTCCTTGTACTCTGTCTTGTTATCTCCTCACTTAATTAGTTTTTGTACCTCTCTCTGCTCCCACTCTTTTTCCAATAATGGAAAATAACTACTAATTTATATTTTAATTAACTTCCAAGGACAATCTAACTCTTGGGTTAAATCCAACATTAATTCTTCGAAAGTGATCATTCGCAAGGGCACCTCAATAATTGATTATATCTTCAAATCTCATTTGAAACAAAAAGAAATTGACCATGCTATTTTCTTTTTCTTTTTTTGTTACAAAGAAGGCCTAATTAAAGCTTTAAGAATGGAGAAAAAAGTAGGAACAAATTAAAATTGAACTCTCAAAGCTAAACTCACTTCAATTTTAAAGATACAGACCGGTATCAGATGAAATATATATTGTTGCAAATATACATATATAGCCAAATTAATCAGAAGCCTCACAAAAGTTTATCTCAGGTCCTAGAAAAGGGTGACTCGACGCCGCAGGATGTGCTCTTGAATTTTAGTACATCGTTCATTTCATGAAGCTAATGAAAAGTTGCTAAGACATATTATAACCATATTTAATCATCCACACCATTGTAAAATGACAGGGTCACAGGAGAAAGAACAGAAATGCATAGAAGAAGCCAATTTAAAACTACATTCCCGATGTTTCTGATTGTTGCACATTCCTTGAGGCTTTTGCAGTTTGCACAATACTTGTTCAGTACAGAATAGTGAATGTACATAGACATTTTCAAACGAGACAAGAAAATGAAACAGCAAAGTGGAGAAGACAAGACAGTTCATGAGTTACGTACATGCAAGATAGACGTATCTTCATCGGCCAAATGGTTAATAGCATCATACATATGAAACAACCAAAGCTAACATATGATTTGTTCTAGTGAGACAAAAGAGGGGGGAAAAAACACATTTATATTCATTCGAGAAAAAGACAGTATACAGTGAAGACGAAGAAAAGTTTCTATAAAGAAATGGGTAAAAGTACAAATTGTCTCTCACAATAAAAGCGAGGATTATTATCACATGTTGTTCCCAAGTATTTATAGAAGAAAACAACGATGATACTATAGGAACACAGCTAGTTTACAGTAACACAAATCCGTCTTTCTTTTTATTTTATTTTTGTGTTCTATACATAGAACCTAAAATAAACCAAGAGTTAACATGGTAATTTCGATCAAAATTAGCAATTTAAAAGAGGGGGGGGGGAATAATACGACACCATTTTTCTCCAAAAGCTTCCTCGACTAACAGTGCCAAGAAGCAAGAACCCTATTTTTGAGTTCGGTTTGTAGTTGCATTTAACCTTTATGTCTTAATGTTAACAGAAATTATAATTAAATACACTTACTGATACTTCTTATCATCGTGTGCGCTGTATAGAAAAACAATGAAAAGAGTAGAATTAATGGTAGACAAAATGATATATTTAATTAGCCTTCCATAGGAAAACTTTTACGTACATTTCTTTAACTGAAAATGAAAAAAGAATAAGAAAAACATGTTTCTATAACTCTCGTTAAATTGGGGTTGATTATATATTTTATTTTGTTGTGGAAATTAGTTTTAAAAAAACATATTTTAATTGCTACTATCATAAGCAATATCTAATAAAATTGATATTTAATCTATTGTTGATATAGAATTTTTTATCTATCAATAATATTTAAATTATGACATGTGATAAAAATAATTTTAAAAAATACTATTTTTATCAAGTGTTATGATTTAAATACTGCAAATAGACAAAAAATTATTTACCAGCAATTGACTAAATTATTTTCTTATATGATATTAATATCATGGATTTCTTGGCGATTTTGAACGTTCTGTTTTATATCTATCTTATAAATACTGTTGCTAATACTATCGTAATTAGTATGTGGAGTTTCCCCGATCCCTTCAGCATGTCACCTGAAATGTTCACGAATTCAATCAGGACTTTTAACTGCAGATTAGTTACTAAAATTAAAGCCACATGAAGCTATTTATTAGATCGTGAAATAGCTAGTAAGGTCTTGAAACACGGACCACAATCCACCAAAAAAAAAAGACTTGGGCCACACTATTATTTGATGACAAATATAGGCCCAATTTTATGTACTCGTAAAATTGTTATTATCACTAATGGAAAAGAAAAAAAAATTGTTAAATTGAGAATGTAATAATTCTAAGATTTTAGTCCCTTGGCGTCACTATTTTGATTCCAATCGTACGATGGCAAAAAAAATTGAGAAATATTTAAAGTAATAAGTTGAGTGGGCATGCAATTAATTACCAGTTCCTGGGGAGGGAGAATTTGCCGGGGGTGGTGGAGACGGAGGTGAAGGTGGAGGTTGATTAAATCCAAGATCAAGACCATTACAGTCTGCTCCAAAATAGCCTGCCAGAAAAGCTCAAGTAAATATATCGTACATTGATATCAAATATATAGCAACAAATACTTATTCAGTCCCCTATAAATTCTAAATAAAGATTCATATATATTTTCAAGATCGATCTAAAGAATATATATACTTTGGCAAAGAGAAGATCAAAATAAGTAGGCAAAAGAAGAAGCTTACATTTCTTAAAACAAGGGAACTTCGGATTTTTCAGTAAATTTGCGGACCCTTCGTAGCATTGGCACTTAAATTCAGTGCCATCTCTCTCGCAGGTTCCATCCAGACATAAATTTATTATACAAGCTGCCGCGAAACAATAAAAGCATGAGAGTCTTGTTTCGATCCTTATGGGTTCCGTACTCGAATTAAAAACAGTGAGCTTACGATTAGAAAAATTTATGAAGGACAGCAAAGACAGAGGTGTTGGTGCGGGTAGCGGTGATCCATTTCCACATCGGAAGTCAACGGTGCCTGCAAATCTCATCCATAAATTCATATTTTTATTTGGAAATATAAATCTTAATTAACTTCTAATATGGTCGAGATTAATTAATTAATGTTGAAATAAAACGTCACATTACGTTGGAGAATTGTTCTGTGTACGTATAAATATACTAGAAATAAGTGGTGACAGCTACAATGTGCTCTGCAAATAAAAGAAATTGAGAAAAAGAGAAAAATAAACCAAAACAAGTATAGAAATATGTCATACTATATATATATATATATAGAGAGAGAGAGAGAGAGAGAGAGAGAGAGAGAGAGAGAGGGTGACTCACAATTAGGAAGAATGCAGGGGGGAAGAATACCAGGCTTCATCCAACCAGGATTACAGTTGCAATTAAACCCCAATATATCACTGGTAGAACTTTGGCATGTTCCTTCCCCACAAAACTTATCTTTGCAGATATCATCTAAACACAGACAATATTACTCATCAAAACCCAAATCCCATTTTATCCAAATATAATATAATAGCAAAAACCTAATAATAATCAGAAAATCAAACACACGTACAGTACATCATATGAAACACAGGCGGTTGGTTACCTTGTAATGTGTCGGACATTAATTGTGTAGAAGTAGCTGCAGCGAGGTTGCTATTGAAGAATAGGAGACCAAAAGAAATAAGAGCGAAACTTATCCATTTGAATGTTCCCATATTGTTGTTGAGTTGGGTTTAAAGGCAAAGGATTAATGCAGGTAATTAACGGTGAGATAATTTTTGCTTACAATGAAGGATGTGTGATAAGGGACATATATATATATATATATATATAGAGAGAGAGAGAGAGAGAGAGAGAGAGAGAGAGCTTAGATAGAGACTATTGACATCACCAAATTTCATTTCCATTCTTCTTACATCACCTCTACATTTAATATTTTAACCAACAATTTGTTAATCTATTCTTTTTTAGTTGATTACTAGTTTCTTTGCCTTTCTTGAGGTGCTGAATAGGGTTGCATATTTTTTCAATAAAGTTGTAGAGATATATATTTATATATATCATTGACAAGTTCAAATGGTTATAAAACTTGCACAATCTGTAGCGTAAAAAATTCTCCCTTGAATGGGAAAACACTTTAGTTGACAATATGAGTTAATTCTAACGCAAATCAATAGGTTAAGCTTTCTTCGCTCTTTTACTATGGACCCTCAAAATTCCAACTTTATTATTCATCTTGACTTCATAAATGGTTAAATAGGCTTAAGAGAAAGTATACAATTTGTTAGAAGAAAAGGCAGCATATTATCCAAGATGGGAATACACATATTGCTTAATAAATTTTAACAAAGACAAAATAAGGCCACTTTTTATTCCGTTAATTTCTCTAGCCTTTTTACGTCAGCGTGGCTGCATCCTAAAGGAGGCAAGCAAAACAAAAATGAAAGTATTATAATAATAAATATAGGTTAGGGGCGAGTTCGGCAACGGTTGGAAGTAAAAAAACGACGTTCACAAAAATCCGCCATTTCGATTTCAGCTACAGAAAGCTCCTTGGTATTGCCCCCACACCGGCCCAGCCGTTTCAATCAATGCATAAGTCATTCGTAAGCTTAGTCATCGAATTTTTGAAACAAAAAAAAAAAACAACACTTCAATTTTGATAATGATAAGTTTTCGTTTACTCTTCAACAGTGTTTGGTTGGGGAGGGGAGGGGAGAGGAGAGGAGAGAGCTTTTTTTATATAAAAAAAAATTATTTTATTTGTCAGTCAGTATCTTAAAAAGAATTGAAAGAAAATTAGAGTTGCAAAATCTCTCCCTCTCTCTAATTTTATTTTTTTCTAAAAATGAAGAGATTTAAAAAAAAAAAAATAAACAAAAATATCATCAACTAATTTTTTTAATAAATCATTTCTATTACTTCACTTATTTATTATTTGAAAGATGCATCTTAACACAAATAAACCAATTGTCTCTTCAAATCCTTTTCGGGTTGTTTTTTTTATATTATTTTATAGTTTTTGACTATCTTTAATAAATCATTTCATTTCAGAGACAATAAATATTCAACTATAAAATAATACCCAAAAAAAAGACAAAGATAAAAAAAAATTAAAAATTTTTTAGTAAAAAAATAAAAAAGACAAGTTAGAAATCGATTAAAAATAGAATTTTAATAAAATAAATTTCTAAATAGTTTTATTTTATTTTACTATATATTTGTCAAAAATTAAAAAAATTATAATTATATCATTTTATTTTATTTTTTTCTCTCCTCTTACAAACCAAATAATAAAAAAAACTTAATTTCCCCTCCTTCTCCTCTCCTCAAATTAAATCAAATAAAAAAAAAATATTTTTCTTTCTCTTCACTCTCTTGAACCAAACAATACATTAGTGTACAAAATGTGTGCTTTAAGATTTTCTTTACTAGCAGTAGAAATCTGAACACGTGTATATATGGCCATTTGCTGCATGATAATTAAATCGGTATACGAAGAGAACAAATGATTTGAAAGAATATCAAAATTACATTACATCAACGGTTACAGATACAAATGAAGACCCTTCCCGGACTTCTAAAATTACAAAGAACAACCTTCACAAGAAAAGTGAAACATTAAAAGAGAAAGAAACACGCAGCTGGGGAACTGGTAATATTGGTGTGAGAGTTCTGAATCTCGTTAAGCGGATCCAAATTCAGCAAACCACTTCTCATGACGTTCAATGTCAGCCTGAGAAACACTTCGTTGGACCTTCGCCAAAGCTTCTTCAAAATCACACATGGCAACTGGATCCTTTGAAATCTCATCCTTGGACATGTTCTTGATCTCATCCCTAGTCTTTCCTGCAATCTTGCGCCTCATACCATTCAAGGAAGCATCCCGACAGACATTTGTCAGATCATCTCCACTATAGCCCTCTGTCCGGCGAGCCACCTCATCTATATTTACATCAGGAGCCACCTGATGCAAGACAAGTATCATCAGCCACAATAATGTTTAACTAGCAATGACATGAGCTGTTTTACTCAGTTTAGTGACCCCAATAACCACGAGTTGAGAAGATATTCACAAACCATAACATTATTGTCTCGACACATGACCAGAAAAAATAACATGAGATGTGATGGTTGATGTATCATGAAGAAACTAATTAAAGCTTTTGCACACTAAAAACTTGTATGGAAACGTGGGACCAAAATCCTATACAGTCAAGATATTAATATTAGCTCTCAACTTACTTCTACAGTCTTCAAATTAATCCGGATCAGCTCTTTACGGCTCTCAAATTTTGGAAGAGGAATATATATACGCTTTTCCAGCCTTCTCCTGCATTTCATTAACATCAAATCAGATCAGCAAGAATAGATTAGCACATCCAAAAGAGAGTATCTCAGAGATGTATTTCTAATCACATGTTTTTATCCCTAACATGTGACGCGAGAAAAGAATGCAGGAGATACAAACCTTAGTGCCTCATCTATGTCCCATGGGAAGTTAGTGGCTGCCAAAACCATTACTATTTTACGGCTACCATCTTCATTTGTGGAAGTATTGTTTACACCATCAACCTGAACTAGAAGTTCAGACTTCACCCTTCTGGAGGATTCATGCTCCCCTGATGCCCTGATGAAGTTAAGTTAATTCAATTAGAGTTCAAGTACAAGAAGCAGAAGAGGAATGAATTAGTTGTATATGCTACAGGTCAAGGGTGAGACCAAGGGGCAATAAGAAAGAAGCAACAATAATTCTTTACTCCATGATCCAGATAAAATTAGAAATAAATAAGGTATATGCAAAATGAAAAAAAATTGACTATGTTGGGAAAACATATAAAAAATATAAAAGGTTATTACATGCAATGGACATCTAAAAGAATAATAAGAATTACCCCCGAGCGTTGCATAGAGAATCAATCTCATCAATGAAAATTGTACTTGGTGCATATGCTCTTGCAAGATCAAACAAACACCGCACCATGCGCTCACTCTCTCCACGCCACTTTGAAGCTAAAGTAGCAGAAGAAACATTGAAGAAAGTGGTCCCACATTCAGTAGCAACTGCTTTAGCTAGCAGTGTCTTCCCAGTTCCCGGAGGACCAAACATCAGAACACCTTTCCATGGTCTCCTAATTCCCTGAAAACACAGAAATAACAAGCTTAACAGGACCCATCATCTATATTTACAGACAGTATTATCAGAGAGAAGATAAACACTTAGTTCACTGAGATTCAAAAATGCAGTGCAGATACAATAGAGCTTGCTTAAATTAATAGACCAATTAAACATATGTTTACTTTAAGAACAACTTTTAGCACATCCTATGAGCGTTTAATTCAGCAGGAGAAATTCATGTGGATAAACGTACTTTGTAATCATAATTTCACAAATAAGGATGAATCCCATGAAAAAGCATGCTTATATGTAACAGTACCCCAGATTGCCAAACTAGGGTCTAAATATAGCTGCCACAATTACAATTATAAATTGAAAATCACATACACATTAGAATACCAATTTATTACTTATACTTAAGCCTTGATATTCTATTGTAACTAAAATTTATACTTTAGGCAAGCTGATTTTTAGAGAATTCAGAGTTAAAAATATACTAGAGTACCTGGAAATATTCAGGCATCCACAAGGGAAGCACGACAGCTTCTTCTAGAAGTCTTTTGGCTTCAGTCAGCCCTGCAACATCATCCCATCTCACCCCAGGAGACGTTTCTAACACATCCCTCTCAAGCATCTCGGCCAAGTCAGGATCAGGACCCTCATATTGCCCTTTCTTTGATTTACCATCTTCAGCATCGCCATTCTATCCATTCAGTACACAAATTGTGAGAACACAGCAGCAAATATAAGAAGTTAAATGTTTCTAAAACTGGCTAAAGAGGGCATGCTTTCTGTTCAGGGACATCCTAGATATTTCAGCTGCCAAAAGAAAAGAGTAAAGTCTAACAAGCAGTGATGCTTATAATTTTGATGGTAATGTGGACGCAGACACCCCCATCAACCACAAAAGTCTACATATTAAAAAAAGAAAAGAACTTCATCTATTGATACTGAAGTATTTGTTAAACAAAAATATGAATATGAAAATTTTATAAATTTCAAGAAAAATTAACTAAAAGAGCACTTAGAGAGAATTGACCATTTATCCAATTATTCCCTCTCATTCAAAATTTCTCTTCTGTGACACAGATGAAGATCAACCCATATCCCATGTGATGATATAAAACCAGCTTAAAACATCAAGCACCCATGCATCAGCAGTATCCTAAGAAGAACACGTTCTACTAAGGTGATATAATTTCAACCAAATTATTGATATTTGGTTGACTCCACTGACAAAACTATATTAGAGATAGCTTCTCCAGACAATGAAATTAGACATTAAACTTTGTAGAAGAATCCACATTCAGAACAGAAATCGCCTCATAGAACTTACAACTGAATCTGCCTTGCTTGACTTTCCAGAACCAATGCTTTTCTTTCCTGTAGTTGAAGCCCGAGCTCCGGAGTTAACCCTACTTGTACCACCACTCTTTGCACCACGCCCAGTTGTACCAGTTCTTGTAGCACCTCGAGCCCAAGTCCCATCTTGTGATGACTTCCGAGTACCCACTTGACCAGGCCTTGTGGGTCTTCTACTTGCATTATCACGACTAGGTGGCCTCCATACATCAGGATCATCCATGGAAACACTTGATGAAGTGGGATACTCATCTAATGGTTGAAAAACAAATGATGATTTAGTAGATATTGGAGGAGAAGGGGGGCGTCTGCCTGTGGGAGTTTCTTTAAAAGCCCTTCTCTCTGCATCCAGTTGCTTTACAACTTCTGTTTCCTCAGAAATGGCTTTCTTAGCATTCATCCATTTTGCACGAATTAATGGGTCATCAACAGTGCTTAGGTGCCTGAAATCATGGTTGAAATTTCACCAAGTGAAAAACATTACACATCAAAATAACTTATTACAGCACTATACTTGACCCATTATGGATAGTCACAATTTAATACCAACGTGATATCTTCTTTATGTTTCAAAACTAATTAATACCAAGACAAGTTGCCCCGTAAATATATGAATTTCCTTCAAACCCATGTGATAATTTTCTTTTTAGATTAAGTTTTCCTGATCAAATGATGCAGGCAGGATCCAACACTGGAAACCATTGATTTCATTTATCTCGGTAGGCCTGCAATTAGTCATAGAGCTAATAAATTAGATGATTACTATGGTTAATTATGCAATTGTTCTTTACAAATTCAACCGAGCTAAATCCAGAAGCTTTTCTTATGCATTCACCTGGTTTCATTCACAAGTGATGCTCTTTAATAATTCGTTACCTCATAAAAAAGGGGGGACCCCTTGCATTTTTATACACATTGTTGAAATGAAAGTTCACCAGATGACAGATTAATAAAATATTTTCGGTCAGAAGACAGACAATTTAGCTCATCAAACCAAATCACAATAACTAACCGCAAGTTTCAAGGACCCTGAAGGATGAAATTCAAAAAATAAATATAGAAAACTTGAAATACTTTGAAGGGGAAGGAAAGAATACTTGTTGATCTGAGCAACTGCGCCATCGAAGAAGATGATAGAGGTATCATAGAGTCCTTCAAGAGCATAGTCTCTCGCCAATTTGATGTGGTCTTGCAGGCCCGCCAACGAAGTCCCCATTTTTTCCGTCACAATTCTTCGAAGGATTCCCAAAGAGTCGAAGGGAGAGTTCAGAAAAACTTCGAGTTCATATGGAAGAAGAAGAACCTTAATGGATCCTAGTCTCTCTCTCTCTATCTCTAGAACTCCTTTGGTTTAAGCAGCAGTGAGATGGAGCTCGACGGCGGCGTTTAAACGCCGAGTGAAGTGACAGGGAAGGTAAATGCAATGACGAAACAGTCCCTAGGACTTTCCGGTATTCACAAGTCGGGAAGAGAAAGGTTTGGGTGGGCTTTGTATTGTGGCTATGGAATTTGAGTGAGTAGAGTCGTTAGGAAGGGCCCACCTGCCAGCAACAACTTTGCATATCGAAACCGAAATCACAATGGGACCTGCCCCACTTTACCCCAATTGTACTCATTTTGCTCTCCTTTTTTTCTTTTTTGGTTCTTCTTTTGATTTGAATCCTATAGGTGGTGGATTTGGGACGCCACCCTAGAGATTCATAAGTAAGAAATAATGAGAGCACTACCAACGGTTGGGAGCTATATACTTCAGATGCCGTCTGTTGCCAATGCTCTGTTCTAAATTCTATCTTTATTAATAAATGTGAATTTTCTAATTTTAATAAAATGTTTTGAAAAGCTCAACCTCGTCGTTGAATCGTTATTTTTGTTGACAGGAAAATCAAAACATGCTAGTCACCATTCTTTGATCCAACATTGTTCTTTACTCCACACTTACACTTGTTTCGAAATCTATCTTGTGTTAAATAGATAGTGCTGAAGTAGAAGTGAGGTGTTGGAATGGTGTTATTACCTACCATGTTTCATTCATAGCCTTTGCATGCTTAGTACAAAATCTACCAGCCATACTTGCATTACACTCCAGTGAGTTTAACATAATTTCATTTTATTAATGGAAACAGAAGAAAAAGTAACACTATTATCAAGCATTAAACAATTTGCATGTATTAGAATCCAGACGGTATAAAACAAGTACATGCATCTATTTAGAACCCCTTTTGAATGTCAGAATGATAATGATAAATCCTGGCTACCCTAAATCTTAACTGGGTAGAAAGTAAAACCCTCCAATTATTTAAATCTTAACTGGATTTTCTTTATTTTGATTTTTTTTTTCTTTTGGTGTTCGCTGTGGATGAGGAAATTTTGTAGAGTATGAGGAGGGAATGTACTAAGATTAATTTCAGTGTTGGAGAAGTCATAGTCACTGCACTAATCCATCTCTAATAAGTTCTTCCAAGCCCCTCTTCAGCTTTTCTGCAGCTTCTTTGCAATCATTCTCTGTCAAGCCTCCAAATGAAATTCTAAGATTCCCAGCACAACCACATGCACTTCCCGGGATTACAGCGATCCCATGCCTATGAGCAAGCCAGTGAACAACTTTGAAATCATCGGCATGCCCATCTGGGAGCTTTGCCCACAGGTATATAGCACCTTCTCCTCCTTTTACAGACCCTTCTCCGAGAGGAGACAGTGCCTCTAAAACAATTTCCCGGTTCTTGACAAGACTCTGTACTCTGTCTGTAACCCATTCAGGTCCCATTTCCAATGAGTAGAGGGCAAGGTACTGTGAAATTATTGAAGCACAGATGGGAATGTTGTCTTGGACTTTTAGAAGTTGGGCAGAAAACCCCTCAACTTCAGATGGATATGCGATCTGGAATAACCAAATATTAGTCCAGAGCTGATTTTTGAACATTAGTAAACCTATAAAAAGTTTATGTACAATGCAGCTGATAAATGTAACTACTATGTTGCACTGAAGAAGAGAAACAGTGGAAGCAATATAGGTTGGGTTTCATCATTTATAATTTTATTTTAAAGGAGAAGAAGAAACACTTATCATGATACATTGTTGAAATTGTTACCTAATTTTCTTAACCTATTCTATGTTTCACCAATGTCCGAGAAATCCAACGTTTCACAAGAAATGGGCATAAAAATTTCAGTTTTTTTCTCTTCTGCAGATGAAAACAATTACAGATATAAGTACTACTCACATATCCAACCCGCCACCCCATCATTCCGTATGCTTTCGAGAAAGAGAAAACATTAACAATGTGATTTCCCTCCACACAAGAGTGTTTCAGACCGTCAAACATAAAGTACCTGCATGCATGTTTTTATGGATTGAAGAAACAATTAGAATATAAACTTGCAATGCAAATGAAAAGATTCAGAGACAATAGTAAAAGAATCTTCATGACTACTCTTAAGAGAACGTCACTATGACTGACTTAATTATTGATTGGCATTTCCTCACCTGCATAAGATCTCAAGGATGTTTTAGAGACCCCACAAGGGGCGGACTCAAAATTTAAGCGAAACTAACTCAAAAATATGTCTGAAATGATAATGAATGGATAAAACCATTGATAGAATATGCAACTCTTTATTTATATGGTGTTGTCATGGTGCTAGACAGAATAACCGGTATAACAGCAAAGGTGTGCTGGTTGATCAACTAACAAAATCTCTCTCAGGGAAACATGTACAAGTTTCTTCATCTTTCCCAATCATCAAAGAAAGAAATGAAGTTGCTGCTGTTAGGATAGGAACTTAACAGACTTACTCATATGTATTATCAACCACAAGCCAGGAGCCAGAATTCTTGCAGAGATCTGAAATCCTCTGGCCAAATAAGAGAAAACAATTGCTTAGAAATTTAAAAAACAAATATGAATGTTAGGATCAATCAACATATTCATTGCAACTATTATCTGACTTGGACAGATACAGGCATACTGGCTGCATTAGAAGATTTAAAAAGAAAATGAAAAAGAAAAAAATTTGAATGGAAAATCTCCAAAAGTTCAGTTTGTCTAAAATCAAAACAGTTATAGGTATATGCAGTCACATAGGTAGAGAGGGAAACCTTTAGAAGAGGCTCCGGAATGAAGGTTCCAGTTGGGTTGCCTGGATTTACAATAGTAACAAGCTTTGGCGCTGGTTTAGTTTCTGATAATATCCTTTCCAACCAGTCTGAAAATCAAGAAAATTCTGATAAATTGCCAAAGAAATAAAATACCAGAAGAAACTTCACACTCACAGGACTGAAGTCTGAAAGATATTTATCAGTCTTCCAAGTTTTTTTTGCAGGATAAGTAAGGAACTGCATTGCATAGATAGTTGCTTACCACCACACACTCTTGGATTTAGAAGTAAATAGAATCACAGAATGGAGTAAGCTTTATCACCATTCTGTAAGTCACAAGAACTTGAAACTGAAACTCATTTGTGTGAGAAATTTATAGAAACCTGAGATACCTTTTGTAAAGAGGGTTCACATAAAAAAGGCTTACATGTATCTGACAAAATGCTTAGTCAGTTAATCTTAGCATAGTGGTTCTCTGTTATCAGAGTTCATGGGAATTTAACATATCCAGACTTAATTTCATTGACAAATGACCAACTCTGAAGACTTTGAATATCCAGATTGCCATTTCTGGTTTCCAACTTTATGTCAGTAATAACACATTGCCATGATCAGATCAGGCAGCTTCTTACCAGCATCTGGATAAAGCGTTTCTGGATTACCAGGACCCACTAGTATATTGGTGACGCCAGTCATCTGGAAGGACATGTAGGCATTGAAATAGTAGGGTGCAAACATAACCACAGAATCCCCCGCGTCACACAGTGTAAGGACTAAATTCACAAATGCCTGCATTTTGTAAGCATAATATTACAGCAGATACCTTGGAACGATTTCCAAAATTGTTGAAAGATCCTAACTACACAGATCAAGCAAAAACCGAGTTACTGTAAAAAGTCATTAGTCATCAATCACTAAAAGCCAGAGGCCTGACCGACATAAAAATAAAACATCAAGCATGGTAAAAGCTAACAAACTGTTACTCTCACTCGTTTGACATTATTCTATGACAAAATGGAGACAAAATTTTAAAAAGAAAATAGATTACCCAGAAATGAAAAGAAGACTGTAGTAATCCAGAAAAAAAAGTTCTAACTTTTATCACCCTGTCTTACGGTTTCCAATCCATGAAGGAGTTTTTATTTTAACTAATAAACAATTAACAGTAGATCTAAAAGAACTAAATCATAATTATTTTATATACCCCTTCACACACACACACACACTTTCTCTGGGGATGAATGAAGAAAAAACAGGATGCATTAGATCAAATATTCATATTGGATCTGAAAACTAATAATGAATTGAACACACCAAGGTATCACAGTTACGAAAACCTTGTCTCGCCTGTCAGATACTAGGCCTATTCAAGATGCTGTAAAATACAGCAAGGAGAAGCAGCAATACTGTGCTGGTCGTAAATAGGATTTTAGGCAAGAAAGCAACAAAGCCACTTATACACTTTAAATGGGTAAATATAATGAACATATAATGCAAATTATATAATAGGGCATAATTTGTCACCTGATTGGCACCTGCAGTAACCATCACCGAAGACTTCTGTAAATTATTTTCACGGTACAACTGCATGACAAAAACAAGGGAATGAATTGCACGATGACCAGGATCCAATTTCCGATTGCAACAATTTTAGTAACTGAAAGCAATTAAGATGCAAATGGCCTTATAACAAAAGCAATTCATTTAAAAAAAAAAAAGAAAAAAAAAGGAACATTCAAAACGTAGATGGGAGAAAACTGGCTGGAATAGAGCCATATGAAACAACAATGACATGATTGTTTTAGCTATAGAGAAAGAGTTAAGACCTAACTCTGAACAAAGAAAGAAACGAGGAAACCAAAAAAGAAGAAGCAATCAATGCAAAAATTACAAAGCAAACTAAAACCAAATAGCTAATCTCATACTACTAGGAGAATAATTCATTATATCAAGTAGATTAAAGAGGTAGATTCAAAGTCAAACTACATTTACAGGCTACAAAAATTATTGAGTAAGTCATTTATTTCATCTAACTCAACCCCAACAAATTAAGAGGCAATAGACCTGCCTTTGAATTTGTATCAAGTTAACTCAGCCCAACATTATCTAATTGGATATGCCAAGGCTGAATCCATAATACTTGGTTAGTTTTTCTACCTAAGCTAAAGTTAATGATCAATCTTTATAAATGTTTCCATTAATATATGCATATTTCATTAGCACCAATTTTTGAAAGAATTGCCAGTATGATAGGTCATCAGTATATATCATTACAGATTCTACATGCTATAACATTATTATATATCCCGAAAGGTATCACAAATCACAATTCACAAGCGACCTCATGTTGATAGTATATCTACCTTTTAATCTATAAATAATCAGTTCAATTGATGGTTGAATAAAATAAAGCATATTACTTTAAAAGGTTATGATCCTTAAACATAATAAAACCATCACCAATACTTTTAGACCATCTTGGGTGGACCAACTCAACAGCTAGAGTTGGCCTTGAATAAGCTTTTGACCTGATGCAAGCCCCAAGCTCAATCCCCAAATGAGGAACCCCAATCAGATACGCAGAGTTTCCCACAAGTTCAGGCTGTAAGAAGAAACTTGACTGTTTACCTTTCTGACTAATGCCTCCCTGAGTTCAGGAATACCTTCATCAGCACCATAGCGACTAATTGAAGGCTCCCATACAAGTTCTTTCACCTTATCCAATGCTTGCTTGGGAGGTTGCCAATGAACCACCCCCTACAACAGATAAATTTCATCAAACCCATTAGAGAATGCATTGTGGACGCAACTTAGGGGCCAATAATACATAAAAAGCTAGTAAAAGACTGTTAGTGGTCAGAGCAATAAAACTGTTGAAAAAACTCCATTTGATAACTAAAAGCATGCAGACCCATGACATGAACCAAGGTTGGTAAAGCAAATCAGGAATCATATAACCTTCGCTTTCAGCACAAACTCCTGTCTGTAAGCTCTTTTAGTATTTTGGCAAGAATTATAATATCATATTCTACAAGCCAGCCCTCGATAAATTTTGGAGTCGTCTTTAGGCGGAAATAGCCTGTGACAACTTGGAGAAAGCGGCCTCAATATTACCGTTTCAGGTTAAGTCGCCCAAAATAATAGCATGATATGAAACAGAGAATGCACAAACTATGTAAGTCTGTCTTTCTTGTCCGATTTTCTAAATTAGCGTCTTTTTTTGGAGACTTGGGATATTTGGTGGCAAATTTTTCATGACCATGCCATTTTATCTCATTTTCTGTTTCTCATAAGAAATTTGTAGATAAGTGCAGAAAGCAACTTTTAAAGTTGCAGCAGATTTTTAATATATAGTTCCCAGTTGCCATAAGCACGCTCAAACTGGCTTCCAAATTTCCAGATTCCGAAAAAGAACACCACCATCAAAATCAGCACCAACCACGCACTAATTCTTGAGGAGTAAATAAGAACTCACATTTCTCGATATCTCCATATTACTCCAAACTCCCAAGCTAGACTAAATTATAATCAGACATTGGAAACCAAAACCATAAAACAGCATCTGTTTTTCTTTTCTCACTACCTCCCCAATCATCGCCAAGAAATTATATTAACAAAACAATCATTGGGAACAGAGAGAAACAAACCTGAGCCAAAGACACAGCATTCTTGGCTCCTCGGAGCAATTCCTGCATCTGCAAACACGGATAACTTCATCATTAACAACAATTTACTCTAACAGGTCAACTTCCAAATGAGAGAAAGAAAAAACCAATAAGGAACTTGCTTAAGTACCCGAACCATGACTGGCATCTCGGTTTCCAAAGCCCTCCTTGCAAGATTCCCGTACGAACCCATCTCACCTGCCTCCTTTCTCACCACCCAAGATGAACTCCCACAATTCTGTCTTTTGTTGAACACCCAACTCGCTTGTCCAAAGGCAGAATGTCAATTCGTACGTCTTGGACCTACCTAACCAAAAGGAAGCAACTTTCAAATCCTAAGCTTCCTGAAAGAAATGAATAATTTAAAAAGGTAGCTTTTTCATCTACAAGAAATCAACTTTGCCACGCTTCGACAACCCCCATTATGTTATGTGTAATATTTAAAAGGAAAAAAGACGAAACGCTCTTATTGTGAACCTTCTGGCACTGCTAATTTTTTGTGCGTTTCTATGATTTACCTTGACAATTCGCAATCGGAATTTTGATGAACTTGTCACTTTCCAGTAAGATCGAATAGATAAGAATCCCCACTAGCAGCCATCAAGTAACCCACTAAATTGAGCTCATTTTTTTATCTTTGGGCGTAATTGTACCTCAAAATTATCCCTCTAAAAGGTTTTTACCTTCGTAGTTAAAGAATTACTTTATATTTTTGCAGTACTACGTGGAATCTCCGAGATTAACGCAATAAATATTTATTTTATGCCTTTCAACTTGTTAATGCAATTAAGAACAGGAAAACAGAGCAGCTGGACCAACGGACACTGAACGTGCTCGGACAATGATTCCCAGGATTTCAAGAGATTTTCCGGGAAAATTTTCCCTTTGGAATGCTACTAAATTTTGGAAATTTTCATCCTGGGTTTGCAGAGGGATTTGAAGAGCTGAACATGAGTTTCCGAGAAGACAGATAATCTTTAAACAAATGTCGTGCGATTCTGAGGGAGAGATAGCATTCGGTTTTAAAATAAAATTAGAGCCTCATAAAATATTGAAAAAGTCGGTTTTGGATTTTGTCCCATAAACTATTAACCTTTGCTCTTTCTCTCTCTGTGTTCCCGGCAGTGTGACTGTGAGTCATGCAAATGCAGACAATAGAGCAGAGGACCACCAAAACGAGCGTCGTACTCATGCATCTGTTTTTGCGTTTTTTGTGCGATCGAACGACATTCGTTCATATCAGAGATTTTTTTATTTCTTCGATTCCAATTATGGCCAAATTAATAAATAAAAAACTATTTCATTTTCAGCATAATGTTAAAGAAATATTTCTAAATGAGGCATGATGTCAATGCGAATATGCCATATATATGTATAATTAGATTTCGTCGGATTTTAAATTTTATTTTACAAAAAAAAAAATACTAATTTTGAACTTAACTTTGTTTTAAATTGATAAAATAAAGCATGCAACTCCACCCATGATTAAGTCTAATTAATAATTATAATCACCGCCCACCATGGTTTATATATTGGATGAGATCCAATATTAATGCCACTGATAAAGGAATAAAGCTCATTACTCTTTTGATTTGCCATTTAATGATGAATTATTTGAGAATAAATATATAATTTAATTTCTAAATTTATTATATTTTTATAATTTAATTTTTAAATTTAAATTATTTTATAATTTAATCTCTAAATTTATTAAACGTCAAACAACTTAATATTTTTGTTATCTCTATATTAACTGCTTACTGATAAAACTCGTTAAGTATCTATATAGCACATTAAATATTTTACTAATCGTACAATTTTAATGTTGACTCAGTTTAAAAAAATAGTAAACATACAATTTAATCTCTTACTTTATTAGATTCTTATAATTTAATCTTTGAATTTAAGTTATTAGACAATTTAATTTTTAAATTTATGAAAAGTCAAATAATTTAGTATTTCTGTTATCTCTACATTAACTACTTGTAATATATTTTGTTAAATATTTATGTAGCATGTTAAATGTCAACTAATTTTGCTACATCAATAATTTATAAAAATAAATTTTAAATATTTTATTTTTTACTCTATTTTTACCTTTCTCCCCTAAAAAATATCTCTTTTTGACTTCAACTTACAACGTCACGAAACCCTTGAGTACTACGAAATTATTTTAATAAGTTTCTAATGATTAAAAATTAAAAAATTATTTTAAAATATGTGATATTAACAAATGTGGTGATAATCAACTTGACACTTTACAATTTTAGGCTATAAGAAAAAACCATAATTTTCAAGTTCTCAATTCTTTATTGTTCAGTGTTATATTAGTTTTTATAATTTGTATTCTAATTCAAGTATTTTAATGTTGAAATATTTTTAGTTGATATATATTAGTTAATCATTGTGATCGTGTTTGAATGAAGTAGCGTATTCTAATAAGATGTTTCTTTTCTTGCAGATCATTTGGCTTGAGATGTATACTTTTTTTTCTTTGAGGATAGAAAAAATTGTGCTTTAACTTGTGAAATATATTGTCCTTCTACTACTAAATTAAATGATTTTTTTTTACATTGAATTGTAAATACAATTATGATAGTCTCACATTTCATTGAATGTTTCCACAGTTTCCATCATCCGTAAAATAAATGTAATAATTAGTTCAACAATTTTAAAAAAAATTGTATGAGGTTGAGATCGAGAACTACTTAATTTCAAAAGTTTATGGATGAGTCAATGATGATTTGGTATGATTAGTTGTATTTAACGTGTTACGTAAATACTTAACATGTTACATCAGGAAACAATTAAGATAAATATAATAGAATGACTAAATTATTTAAAATTTGATAAATTTAAATATTAAATTATATAATGACATGAATTTATGAACTAAATTATAAGAATAGAGTAAATTTAGGGAATAAATTGTAGAGACTTAATAAGCTAAGAGATTAAATTGTGTGTTTATTATTTTTTTTAAGTTAAGTTAGCGATAATATAACATGATTAATTGGTATTTAACGTGTTATGTAAATACTTAACATGTCACATAAACAAACAGTTAATGTAGATATAATAAAAGAATAAAATTGTCTGATATTTAATAAATTTAGAGATTAAATTATATAATAATTTAAATTCAAGAATTAAATTATAATAATTTAATAAATTTTAAGATTAAATTATATATTTATTTATTATTTGAATTTTAATCAATCAATTTACTTTATTAATTTAGATAAGTATCTATTATAGATACTACCACACTAAGGCACTTGCCTTTTGTTTGTAGAGTTGGCTAAAAGGCTCTTGGAAATCACCCCAGCAACATTCCCCATCACCTTGGATATGGTCCATACCAAAATTCAAAACTAATTGAATGACGCCACAACCTTACATGCATTGACGGAGTGGTTTACCAAAATACTCTTACTTTCTATCTATAAATATACTTCTCCTCGTGCCATGTATGAATTTCTTGGCTCTTATCTATTCTAAAACTAACTTAAACGTGGGAATGTTGTTGGTGGTGCACTCGACAATTGTGCTTCTACGTACCGAGCTAGCTAGAACTTTGAGTTAGAAGAGGAAAGTACACCATTTCTATAACTGCGCAGAGAAGATAAATTAAATTAAGATGCAAAAGAATTACCATAAAAAACAAAAAAAATTGATCTCTTCTTGGTGATATAATATTATATTATTAACTTTTCGAATATAAATTTTTTAAAGTTAAATCTTCGTGTATTTCACGTAAGATTTTAGGTATTTTATCTAGTAATCTTAAAATAATTTATTTTGACTATCACTTTTTGAACCAAAAATGAAAAGTCAATGCCAAGTTTAAGGGACAAGTGTGCAGCAATTACGGAGAAAAGCAAGCACGAAAATTCCAGGTAAATTTACAGACAATATTGTATGTATAACTTATTTTATGGATCTTGGATTGACTTCCAAACACCATATTTATGAAAGGCCGTAGATAATAATAAGATTGCAATTCGCAAGTAATGATGAGAGTATCCTGCAAATTCAGATCCACGTTATTAATAACGTAGTATCTATCATCATATGGACTTGCTTCTTTACTGCAAAACTGTCAAATCCTGATTTGAAATCATGAATTCATCGGGGGCATTGGTTAGAGACACTTGTCCTCATTTCACTGTCATTCAACTGGCTGTATCTGGGTATTTAATATTTTTTATATATTCGATATCATGGTTACCAAATACTGTCATATAGTATGCTAAGCTATCTAACAACATAGTAAATATTTAGTATGATAACCGATGGTACTAAAATTCTAATTGATATAAGATGCTCAAGTGTAATTGCACATGCCAATAATTGTTTCTTACTTCTTCAATTTTTAAATATACCTTTTAAAATAATGACAAAATTAATATTATATGAAAAAAAAATTACACAACTTTATGAAATGTGAAATATGACAACATTGTAAGTGATGGTGCTAATTATCATTTTAGAATAATGACAACATTATGTAAATATATATTTAGGCATCTAAAATAATATAACAAAGGTTTACCAAAATCTCATTGGAGTGTGTGAATAACACATTTTCTTTAGTTATAACATATTTAAAATTATAACTTAGAGGTTGTGGTTGAGTAGTGGGGGCTCATTCATCCTTAACCAAAAGTTAGGGGTTCGATCCCTGTTTTTGAGTATGGAAAAACTTTAAAATCTCAGGCCAGCTATCTCACCCTTTGAGGTGCCTACAAGCAACGAGGGAATTAGTCACTGTACTTGACAGTGAATACTCTTATTATCAATAAAAAAAATTATATTGATAGATTCATTGGAGTTTAAGTTAACTAAATGCTATTGTATAAATTAAGGAACCTATTTATCAAAAGAAAAATGATAACTTGTCTTCCAATTATTTTGCCTCCACTTTACAAACATTGCCATCTTGTACATTTTAATTTTTTTTTGTATATTTTTAAATTTTATATACTAATAGATGGGTCAAAATTGACTTAATTTGTAAAATTAATTCAATCTCGTAAATGAAATGAGGTGAATTAAAATATAGACAATTCATTTTAATTAATAGCTTTTAGCCTTGACACATTTAGTTTTCAGAAATGAACTAATCCAAATGGACTTATTTTTTTAATTTACTTCTTAGCATGTTTTACTATAATTGAATTTAACCTTAGGAATAAATTCAAAAGAAATATCCACAAAGCTTCAAGATGAGAGAGACGTTAATTAATTTTCTATGCCAAACTGATCTCTCTCTATCTCTCTCTCACTTTTGTACCATTCACGCTGAGAACCTTCAACAGTGTGTTTGGTGAAGACAAAGAGAACCATGAGACCAACTTTGCATTCTACATTATTACATCAAATTAATGCCTTCCCTTTTATCTGTCGGGTATGTTTTTTTGACGTTGGAAGCTGAGTGCGCTAAATCAATCTGAAACACGAATTTACTTTTTAAATTAGCTTTAAGTTTCCATGTATGATCAGAGAGAATTTTGAGGGTTTTCACGTACGAGAAAATATTCTAAAACAAAAGCACAAGAGAAGAGAAGAGATTTCACGACGAATCTATGCTCGCTCGAATATATAAAAGCACTGATTAATCCGCTAAATTAAATTATTGTACGGATAAGCTCAGCAGGGTTGGCCCAATCAAAACTCAACGAGAACCTTTGCATGAACCAGGTGTTGTTTTATAATTTGGTAGGATTCTCCATATATTTTTCTTGAATCAACCATTTGTGTAAAGCTCCAGAATTATGATGCTTTTGGATGAGAAAAGGTGGATGTCTTTTTCACTTTTATGATAAAAAGAAGATCCTTGGGGATTTGGATAAAAGAAACCAGAGAGTGGAACTCGATCGAGAGGTAGTTAATTCACTTGCATTGCAGATGCTAACATGGATGGAAGTAAGATCAGTGAATCAAATTAGCAATTCTGCAATTCATTGCGAAAGTAAATGACATGGTTTTGATTATATGTTTTTTTATTAGATGTTTGAATTATATAAATATATGGTCAAAGTAATATATTTGAAATTTTTTTTTCTTAAAAAAAAAACACAGGCAGGCTGCTTCAATTCAACTTTTTTTTAGATAAGTGAAAAACTACATTCATAAAAAATAAAAAATATAACAAGCACTGAGGTCGAAGTATAAAATAAAGATATGATAAATAAATTCTACAGCTTTTGAAAATAAAAAATAAAAAAAAATTAATTCTATTAAAAATTAAAAAAATAATGCGCCTCTCAAATCTTAATATGCAAAATATTATATATTAATATTAAAAAACACAAGTAATACAACATAAAAAAAAGAAAAGAAATATCTTTGAAAAAATAACACATTTTTCAATTTTTTTTGAAAATTAACACTCTTCGAGTTTTTTCTACTTACTCGCAAGTATCATGTTGTAAATTTAATTCTTTTCACTTAAATTTAAGTTCATAGTGATAGATTTAAATTTAATATTGTATATCTTGACAAAAAGATATGCATTGTCTTGAAACTCCGAAAATATCTTCAAAAAGAGGGAAGACCTTCTCTGAAAAAAGAAAAAAATTCTCTAAAATTTTTTTTCTACAAGAAGTAAATAAAAAAAAAACAAGAGAAAGAAGAGGAGGGTTGTGCTATGGTAGCATGGCAGACCCTTCCAAAAGATTATTCACGCTATAGTGGGTAGCTTGAACTCAATTTTTTTTTTTGTACAAGTGGAATATCCCTATTGACTACATCAACATAAAGTCTAAAAATTAAATAAAAGATAAATGTAGGTAAATTAAATCTAACAATTTAATTTTGTAGTTTTTAAAATACAAAATAACATGTCTTATAATTAGAGAATGTAAAGGCAACACATCTCACAAATACTAGATTATCAAAACTTACATTTCAAAATTTTAGATACACAGCAAAACAATATTTAAAATTAAAAAAAAAATGCTTTTAGGAGAGACACCACACATCCCCAACCTTCTCTGAGAGTTAGATCTCTTCAATTTTTTTTTTAAATAAAATCATCGTTGTAGATTTAATATTTTTATCATCAAATTAGAAGATAGAGTTGTAGCTCTAACTTCAAAGTTATAGATCTAGATAACGAAATGTAAAATTTTGAAGTTTTATCGCTTTTCTTAAAAAAAAAACTTTTTCTAAATAAAAATAATAATAAAATAAAAGATCAATTAAAAAAGAGAAAGAGAAACTAAGGTCAGCTTACTGTATTACCCGGGGGGGGGGAAGGCTTTTGCGGTTGGAGAGGAAAAAAAAATTGTAGCTAGACTTTTAAAGAAAAAAAAAATGAGAAGAAGAGAGAGAGGGGGAGGGGACCAATTTGTTGCGTCTACTGAGGTCGCACGACGCTGAAGGGGAGCTCTCTGTTAACTCAACTTTTTTAAATAAGTCAATATTTCAATATCCCATCTTAAAGTCAGGCTTGGCCCAATTGAGTGGTCCAGTCCATTTTGACACTCCCAGTATAACAATGATTGTATCATAAGACCATGAATATTTATGGATTGATTGATTCAGGTAGCATCTTATCATTTAGTTCGTGACAAAGACTGACCCCACCACATCTACCGTTCTTGGAAATCAAATTTTTATTAAAGATAGAATTTAAATCTAATTTCAAAATATTTGTTATCAAATTTTATAATAAATATATGATATGTAAATATTTTTTACAGTTTACTATTTATATAATTAATTTTTTAAATATTATATTTTTATTGTGGACATATCATACAAAAATTTACTTCAATTTTTTCCCCTTCATTCACTTTAAGGAGCAAAAAAAAAACCTTAATAAAGCGGAAATAACCAAACAAGAATTTATAAATAAATAAAAAATATATTAGCTTCTTTCTTTTTGTCAGAAACCAAATCTGAGTTGAAGTCATCCATCTGGCCTAAACTTTATAGATGAAACCCGGGAAGCATGTGAGTACAATTATGAAACTCGTTTCATTCACTGCACATAGAATTGTACTCAACCTTGTCAATATTTCATTGGTCCAGGTTGGAACCCTGCAAATTACATTTATGCTCGATCCATTCACCTTTTTATTTTATCAAATTAATTGGGTCTGTATCCTCATTTTCAATAGTAAAGAAATGATGTATGTTTTCTTTTTCTTTTTTATTTGAGAGGTTTCATTTGAAGCAGCAGGAAAGCTTATCATTTTAAAATTTCAAATTATACTTTTGAATGAACTGTGATTCAAAATAGTTGATTTGATTTGCGTGTTTCTTGTTTTCATTTTGATTAAAAACATAAAATATAATTGAAAATATGTTCGATAACGTTTAAGAAAACATATTTTTTTAAAACATTTCTAAAAAAAAAAAATTTCAGCATTTTTAAAAAATAACTACTGGTCTTTTATAATTTTTTAAAAATATATTGTAATTATTATATAAAATGAAAATAATAAAATAATTATAAAATTGATAATCATTTGTATCAATTAAATTTAAAAATAAATACCAACAAATTTTTAACTTCATAAAACAAAATTATTTTTAAAATAATAAAAATATATTTTAAAAATAAAAAATATTTGTATAAACCAAACAAAATATATATTTTCACAAATAATGAGAATGTTTGCATGACATATCCTAAATCATAAAATATTTGAGTATTTATTTGTCTCCCAAAGATGTGAATATTCGCAAAAGATAAAATTCAATGGAGGCTCCAATGAGTTGGAGTCCACTAAACACATGGGAGCAGGGCAGAAGCAATGATTAACATCCATCTCTATTCTCTAAATAGTTTTCCATGATTTCATTGTTTCAAGTGCTATCATTTCATTGAAATCACATTTCCCCTCAATGTAAGAATCTTTCTTCCCCCCCCCCCCCTCTCTCTTTTCCTTTCCTTCTTCTATTTTTTGAGAAGGAATAAGTAAATAAATTTACAATAAAATAAATACATTGGGATAATTTCAAAAGGGTTGGTTAAGACTTAAGACTTGAGCGGAGGGGTTGTTGCTCTTCATGCGGGGTCCAAATAAAGCTGCTAAGTCACGTGCTAATTGTAATAAACTGCCCCTTTTGCCTTTGGAGCTACCTCATCTCCATTTCCCCGAGTTTCAAAATTTCAAAAGATTTCAAAGTTTTCTTTGCCTTGCCTTTATTGGCAACAGCATCCCTCTCCCTCCCTCCCTCCACTCAACCTTGTTGAGTCAGAATGTGTTTACGACAAATCCATGAGATTTGAATTCAAATTGCCCACTCTTCTTCTCCGTTTCAAGGTTAACAGCGTTTGAATTGACGAAATGGGACAAAAATTCAGGACCACAGAATTAGGTTCGGATTCAACAAATATGGAATATTTGTTATATCCCCTTCTCATTATACCGCAAAAATTTCAACCACTTGTTTACGATAATATGGAATAGAGTTGAGTGGATTTAATTCCCTTTTATTCTTCATCCGATCCTGGACCATATAAATATAAAATTTATGGTCAAAAAAATATTACTCAAACTAACACTCTTAGATCACAAAATAGACTGAATTAATTATATATAAATATGTCAAAAAAAATATTTTAATGAAAATTTTATAAATTTATTTATAATTAACTTACTTTATTGCTTTTTTTTTTTTATAAATCAAATCAACTTTTAAATATTTGTACAGACTGTTTACCAACTCTCCAATTTCACCGTCCACCTCAAGCGATTCTCTCTTTCTCTCTCTTGTCTAACTTGTAATGACCTTCAACATGCTTATGGGAATTTTTATTTTATATTATAAAATTGGAGAAGATAGATTACTTTCATATTTTACATTTTTTTTGCCCAATTCAACGCGCTACTGTCAACACAAGTTGGTAGATCAAACTGCATCCATTAAAAAATTTTTTTTATTCAATTTTTATTAGTAAATTTTTTTGTCTTGTTTTAAACTAGAATGACTCTATCCAACTTAATTTTCTTCTATGTTTAATTTACTTAAAATATTTTGGAGAATATAATTATTTTTTTTAAAAATAAAATATTCAAAATAAAAAAAGTACAATTAAGTCATTTTATATAATATTTTTTTATTTTTATAAAAATGTTTTATTCTAACATCGTATTTTTTTTATAAAAAATATTTTATATTGAAACATAAAATTTTATTTGTGATACTAAATGTAAAAAAATTATTCTTATTTTATTTTTTTATAATTTTTTAAATATATTTTATATTAAACACTATTAAAAAAAATAAAGTAAACAGAAAAAGAGCAACGTCCTATGATCCGTCGCAAATCAAAGGACATTAACCCCTAGGTTTAAAATTGCACAGAACTCAGAAGAAAGAGGTCCCCACAAAAATCCACGCGGCACCCGTATACTCGTTCAGTTTTAAACTTTCATCGCTGGCCACCGTAAATAATTCAACCTTTGCAATTTAACAATATTAACCTGACCGTTGGAATGACCAAACTGCCCTTAGGTTGTCAGGTGCAGTCAACAAGTCAAAGAGGCAAATTGTAATACCCGAGACAACTCGAGGGTATACAGGTAATTGAGAGCATTAAACGACCAGATCTCACGCGCGATCTTACCGTAAATCTCAATCAAAACCTCAAAATTAAACATCCCTGAATGAACTGTTCTTTTACTTTATAGAGTCAAACAGTCACCCACTAATCCTCATTAAGTTATTATTATTTTCAATTTTTCTTTTTATTTTTCTCCATTATTTCACGGAGATTTTAAACTCCAGCAATCCCGCTCACACTCTATTCCACTGCCAGAGCTGCTCCTCTATAGAAACACTTGAAACAGTCTCTCTCTCTCTCCCTCTCTCTCTCCTTTACTGTCTGTGAGCTCTCATCTCTCTTCCATGGAGGTCGGGGAGCTTGCCAGATAGACCCAGGTCATTCTTCATGTATTTCCTCGTATTAAAGTGAACGAAATTGTTTGATTTATGCTATTTTATATGTGTCTTGGCAATGTTGAATTTTTTGTTGTTGTGACAGTTGTCCACATTAGGGTTTAGAGAAATTTTTGAACGAGTGCAAAATTCTTGGAACACTTTTTTGGGTGGATGTGGGGGGTAATTTGCTTTGCAGGGATTTGGGTTTGCTTATCATCTGTTGGGTTGACGGAAAATGTCTAAATAATAATAATAATAAGGAAATCGAAAGATTGAGTCTTGAACTTTTTCTGTAAATTTTCCTGCCAAGAAATGGGAAAATTTTACTAAAGTGAAGCTGTAAGAACAATTTGGTTCAAATGAGAGCGTCACAAGGTATGCATTTACAAAAATTTTCAAACAGGAACCTTAGATGAGATTAAATATTAATGAGCATTGGTTATCAAAGGGCCTGCAATTATCGTGGTTTCCTGAATTGTTATTTCACAATGTGGGTTTTCTAGTACTTTTTTCTGGGCCGTGGTTCTGAGTAATCTTTTTTCTGGGTTTCTTTTTCTTCCGTCCCAACTGATCAGAACTCCAACGTGCACTCTATACCATCCGCTTGCTTCGACTTGAATCCTCCTTCTTTTTCCTCCTCCTTTTCTTTGTTAACATTGGTATCGCTCGTCAGGTGCGTCGTGTGCCAAATTCTCCAACACCCCTCCCCCCCCGCCCACAAAAAAAAAAAAAATCTATTTTTATTTTTCTGCTATTGAGGAGAAATTCTTTGCGTAATGTTAAGGACCTGCCATGGAAAATTTTCCAAGGAATAAAGAAATTGTGAGTTATCAACTATCTTGAAGCAAAGCTGCCAGATGAAAATATGTCAAATTTCCTCTTTGACTTTGATCTTATTTGTTAACTAGCGTCAATAGAATTTATAAGTTATAACCATCTTTCCCCGGTAAAAGAACATTTTAGCCGCAAAACCTCGTATTGATCTGCTCTGCTGAGAAAAAAGAGGTTTTGGTCTCTCTGTGCTTGGTCACTATATTTGTGCTTATATATATTTAAGCTAGATTGATGTCTGAACGTCATTCATATGTTTTGCTGATTTTATGTTTATTTTTGAATAACATGTAAAATCTACTATTGCTGTGTTCTTCCACATTCAAAAAATGGACTAGGAATTTGCTGACGGTTGATATGAGTATCTATATTTTCAAGTGAAGTGTGTTTCTTTGATGCCATGTTCAACTCCTTAAATATTGCCACTTATAAGACATAAATTATATATGTTTTTTTTTTTTTTTGGTTTCCTAGTTTGGAATTTCATGGATTAGTTCCTTGATCTCAATCTTTTATTACTCACAAAAGCTGAGTTTGTGGATTCCTGTCAATTTCCTTCTCCTGAATTAGTTTTTTTATCGCAGGATTTATGCATCAAGATTTAGAGTCTATATATCTAAATCTTGCAGACATGAAGAAAGAAAACACTGTCACATTGAAAGCTGGAGAGCTACCTGGTCGATTAACTCGTGCTCGAGCTGCTGCCTTTCGTGCACCCAGACAGCTCCCCCCTCTGAAGGAACCAACTCAACAAAATCAGAAACAATTACGAGCTAATCCAAAAAGAGCAGCTTCTGATAAAGCATGTCTTCAGCGTAAAAAGAGGGTTGTTCTTCAGGATGTTACCAATGTCACCAGTGTTTGCTGTGGAAATTCATATAGGAACTGTTTCAATGCAACTAAAATTCAGGTTATTATCCACTCAGTTGGCTGTAAATAAGCTCCAAATGATTAAAGAAAGAACACAATTTATTTATATTATCCTATTATTTTTATGGGTTCAATGTCTTATTTGTTCTTGAAAATTATTGGTGGATTTATACCTCGTTCTTGGAAGTTCCTCTCTTCCTCCTCCCCAACTTGTGAAGCTAAGAATTTTCAATTAATTTTTCTGACTACCAGGCTACAAAATGCAAGCGGGCTAAGATTGGTCAAATTAGTAGTTCCAAAGTGGTTCCTTCAGTTTCTGTGGAGCTACCACTGCCTCAAGTTGACTCAAAAGCAAAGAATTTACCTGAAACAGAAGAAGCTACTTGTTCAGTTAATTCAAAAGACAACTCCCTTCATCAGCCAAGTGCCACCAACGTATGTGGCACATATGATAGTCTGTTTGGAGGTCAGACATTTGGATTATCTCCTCAGCCTCTAATTTCTCAAAAGAAAGCTTTTCCCACAAGACTGCAATGCTACTATGTTCGGTCCCTGAACCTTAATATTTTTTAGTGCAGGAGATAGTCTGTGCATTGCAATGATACCCCTTTATGCTACTACGGATATTATATGTTCTTATTTTTACTTTAATTTTCTTAAAGAAACCTAAATCAGTTAATATGCAGTTCAAAGGTCTAAATAAGCATCTGAAGTCTGATGCTATGCAATTAAATATCTGGTTGTTTTCCTGTTGTGCATCACAATCTAAGAAGTCTAGAATGAATCATGATTAAAATACCTTTTACGCTTTAAAAAGTTCACCATTATACTGCTACATAGATTAGTTTGTAGCAATATACAACATTATTATGGTGTTAGACAAGTAAGAAATCAGATCTCTTGGAAGACACTCATGTTAGTTGAGTAAATTAATATTTTCTTGGTTTCACAAAAAAGAGACAGGAAATTGATAAGAAGACCTGATTTGTAAATTGATATTTAACACTTTCTGTTGTAATATATTACTTCACAAATCCCAAGTTCTTACAATCCTGTGATATGTCTTTGCTGACACAGCTGAACCAGATCTTTTAAACAAATCAAGCCTTCTTACATGAAGAAATTTAGAGACTGTTATTTACTTATTCATATAATAAACAGAAGTTGCTAGCAATCCCGTTTGTGACAATATGCAATTATGTGTACAATATAGTGATGTCCAATACCCCACTGGGTTAATAAATTCATTCTTGACCTTCATAAAAGAAATTGCATGATAGTCGTTGCATTTTTCATTTTTTTCTTGGTTTCACAAAAAAGAGACAGGAAATTGATAAGAAGACCTGATTTGTAAATTGATATTTAACTTTCTGTTGTAATATATTACTTCACAAATCCCAAGTTCTTACAATCCTGTGATATGTCTTTGCTGACACAGCTGAACCAGATCTTTTAAACAAATCAAGCCTTCTTACATGAAGAAATTTAGAGACTGTTATTTACTTATTCATATAATAAACAGAAGTTGCTAGCAATCCCGTTTGTGACAATATGCAATTATGTGTACAATATAGTGATGTCCAATACCCCACTGGGTTAATAAATTCATTCTTGCCCTTCATAAAAGAAATTGCATGATAGTCGTTGCATTTTTCAATTTTTTTTCTCAGCCATATATGATTGGTACTAACTAACAGGAATATACAAATGGTTGCAGCCAACAGAGGTAGCCTTTCTGAATTTCCAAGCTCATCAAAGAATCCAGATATCTCTGATATAGATGCTGATCATGAAGATCCTCAATTATGCAGCCTCTATGCTGCTGATATCTATGACAACTTACGTGTTGGTGAGGTGTGTGCCATAAATACCATACCTTTTGTGTGCAGCAGTCTATTCCTGTCCAATACAGCCTTGTCCTTTCTGCTAGCTTTGCTTAAAAATTAAGAGAATCTATTATACATACTTACTTTATCTGCTAACCTTTTCATGTTGAGTTTTAACTAATGAGTTCTCTCTACATTCCCTATTATGAAAAGAAGAAAGGCCCTTCTTATCAACAGGTTTATTCATCATCCATTAATTTAATGAAATGTTGATTGACAGCAATGACATACCTGCGCAATAATTTTCAGAAGAAGTTATTTAGCTTGACAGTTATGATAATCATAAACATCCTAAAATGATTATGCATACAATGCTAAATATTTCTTTAATTACATAAATCTTCGTGTTTGTTGAACTTGCTGATTAGGACCACAGGATCTTATAATGAAAACAATGTTAAAGATAATGCTGATCCTAAGATAATGCATTGCCATGTCGGTAATAAAAACCTTGCTTATAGATATCTTTTTCAATTATGTAAATCTTCATATGTTGATTAGGACCACAGGATCTTATAAAGTATAATGGAAACAAGGTTAAAATAATGCATTGTCATGTTAGATGCTAAAACCCTAAAACCTTGCCGAGATTTTGTCTTATAGCTTACTTTTTCTTTTTCCAGCTTGCAAGAAGACCTTATCCTAACTTTATGGAAATAGTACAGCGAGATATCACTCAAAGCATGCGTGGGATACTAGTTGATTGGCTTGTAGAGGTTGGCAACTTTGCATCATTAAATTTCCTGCTATGCTGACTATGTGTTATAATTGTCAGGTGCTAGCTGAATAACGTAACCTTGCTTGATTCGTGAATCTATTGATTATGAATCTTCTCTTTCATTTATCTCCAAGTTGTTTTCTTTTGGTCACTCCACGTGTCCAAGCTGAATTGTGTAGAGATTGTTTTCAGTATGCAGAGGATAATTTGTGCTGTATCTGTATATACACTGAATCAATTTTTTTATGCATTTACTTGCATTTCATACTTTAAGACCACATTCATTCCCAAGCTTGTTCAAGAAATTTAAACTTAGCATTTATTTGAGAGTTATTCCCTTGAATAATTTCGACCTTCTCTATTTCAATTTTCAGTAGTGTAAATCAAACCACTTTAGATTTGTTTTATATGCTTTACGGTATCATGTTGGTAGAATGAGTGCTCTGTGATACAAAATGCCAGGCTGTAAAAAGATAAGACGTGAAAAATTGAGTGCTGCAGAGATAATAAGGGTAAGATGGATTACAAAGAAAGATTGTTAAAAGTATTCAGGATGCAAAGGATCAAAACTCAAAAATATCCAAAAGGTTTGAGGTAGGGATGATAAGGCACTAGCAATAAATTGACAATATTTAATTTAGAATTAAAATCAACTCAGGCAGGGGACACAAGAAATGAAAAGAATATAATTGATTAAGAAACATGCAGATTTTATCAGGTTAGTAGAATGGGAAATTATAGAGAAGAATGTAAAGCAAAAGTTATTTCATGTGGATATTTTAAACTAGTTCTTATCTAAAGAGTAATTAAACGTAGCTGATCCCAGCCTTGTGGGGTTTAGTGTTTTTATATTTGTTATAGTTTTCTGTTGAAAGTTGAAACTAAATGCTCCAGTTATGCTCAAGTTATCACAAACTTAAACATGTTTGTTTAATAAACTTAGTCCCTGCATTGTAGCGCAAAGTTGCATTAAATCAGGAATTATGGTCAATTCTCTATCTATTTATTCAATTTTAGTCCCTGTATTTCAGGTACAGAGTGGTGTTCTTCTATGCTTATCAAATGATTTAAAGTCTTCTTGCATTCATTTCCCTTCTGTTTAATTTTATTTTCAGGTTTCTGAGGAATACAAATTGGTTCCAGATACTCTTTACCTCACTGTATATCTAATAGATTGGTTTCTCTCCAAAAATTACATAGAAAGACAAAGACTTCAGCTGCTAGGCATCACTTGCATGCTAATTGCCTCGTAAGTTGACCTCATGCCGTTATACCTTGTAAATTGTGAAGTTGATTTCATACCCTTGGATATATTATTCAACATGTCATATATAATAATTTTCAATTTAATAATATTAAAATTTAACCTTTTCAGTTGAGCTAATGCTGTTATATGGTACCAAATCGTTCTGTGACTGTGATGGTTGTCCTTAAGAAGACATTGCACCATACCCAAGAAAGAGGTTATCTTTGACAATTAGGATTAGACTATCAGTTTCAGTGCTAGGTTGATATTCTATTTGACATCTGACTTTAGTGCTACAACACCAAGTTCTTTAGTCGTATTAACAATTCGGATGACAAAGTTACTAGGGACTAGCAGAAGCCAGATTAAAAATGAAGTGCTTAAGAAAGATACCGACTGACTTTTTGTTGTTGAATCCTTCCTTTTGATCAATGACTAGAGAGGAATATACAAAAATTACATCAACATCTCAAGATGATAACTTTGTGTGATAGCAATGATGGTAAATGTTGTGAGTTTTAACTTAATATGTTGATGTAAAAGAAATGCATTTGCTTCTTCTGTAACTTAGACATCAATTGCGACAACTATGCTAATGGTTCTCAACTTCACATAATCCAGATTTTTTTTCCCCGTTATGAATCTCACTCCATTTGATTTTACTCTGATTAACAGTTATTACTGTTATTCAAGCAATTTTGAACTAGTATTGGTAATTTCAGCCAAAATGGGGGAAAAACCTATAAAAAATACTATTAAGTTCCGCTGAATCATTATATCTGTGTATAATCCACTGTAATACATTTGGAAATGATGTTCATTTGTGCTCTGTTTTCTTTAATTAAAGGAAGTACGAAGAAATTTGTCCTCCACGAATTGAAGAATTCTGTTTCATCACAGATAATACCTACACAAAAGATGAGGTATGTGGTACTTCCCCAAAAGTAATGATTAATGTTCAAATAATAAGGAAAATATATATTTTTAAACTGAAAAATGCAGTTTCATACAGGTCTAGATATGATAACATAGAATGTCAAGCCCTGTCTTCATGTTTTCTGACTAATTCAAATTCATTCACATCAGTGACTTCTGTAAATCATCATTATTATTGGTGACTAAAAAAAGTTGATATTAATAGTAGTTCATTGATGTTGATTTGTACTTGTTTTAGGTGTTGTTTTATAATATTACTGGATTGTTTGCATGGCTAATAGGTACTTAAAATGGAGACTCAAGTGTTGAAGTGCTCCGAATTTCAACTGTTTGCCCCCACTACAAAAACTTTCCTCAGGTAATGTTTTAACTTGTTAATAATCAGTAATGCTAATAAAATAATGTCAATGCATATTTATCACTAAAAACTCTATACCAAAATGTGAATTTTTTTTTGGGTGATAATTAAGCAACTGTCTATGTTCTTTCTTGGTTCTTAGGAGGTTTCTTCGAGCAGCACAGGCTTCTTACAAGGTGAAAGATTGATCCAAGTCAAAGATGCTTGGTCCAGAACATGCCAAATTGTCTGGTTTTAAATATTGCTAATCTGTTACATACTGAATTTTGCAGAGCCCTAGCCTTGAATTGGAGTACCTATCCAATTACCTAGCTGAATTAACCCTGATGGACTATGGTTTCTTGAGTTTCCTTCCATCAATCGTTGCTGCATCAGCTGTATTTCTTGCCAGATGGACATTAGATCAGTCATACCACCCATGGGTTTGTATCTCTCATTGGTATTTCCTCTTCATGTACAGTTATTTATGTATAGGAAATAGGAAGTATGACCCTCATTGTTTTTGCAGAATCCAACTCTTCAACACTATGCCAGTTACAAAGCATCAGATCTGAAAACTACAGTTCTCGCATTACAAGATCTACAGCTGAACAATAATAACTGCCCTTTAAGTGCCATTCGCATGAAGTACAGGCAAGACAAGGTATAGCAGAGAAAGGACAAGACTTAGGTACTATTGCTTTTAAGTGTTTACTGTCAGGTTCTCTAAAAGAATTATAACATGTGGAGTAAGTTTTTTTAAACGAGTCAATGATATTCACATGTTAAGTTCTTATTGGAGAATCTGATAATAAGCACTTGTTTCCCGCACCGCGCGGGGCTGGTTAAAAACAGAAACTAAGTAGCTGGTTTACAAATTCTAGCCCTCCTCCAAACCATTTTAAATTACTGGTAGAAGTATTTGCTGGTGACTTGCATGATGTTCATTGTGAAATTTTGCATAGCAGTTTAGAAGTGTGGCGGCCTTGTCTTCACCAAAACTGCTTGAAACACTGTTCTGAAGACTGAAGATAAAGATGATTAACACGTCACTGGCAAGGGACATCTAACAGATATGTATACAAAACAGATGGAGAATTCCCTGTTCTGTTAATCCAAGATCTCATGTCTCAGTTAAATCTAATCCCCCACTCCAACTTTGATTCATGTCCCTGTCAATTCTTTAATACCTATTTTTGTGTACATTTCATGACCTTTGATTGGGGTTCTTTATAAGTTGTCTAAGTATGAACCCCATGATTAAACATGTGTCTGATATTTTGAAATTTTGAAACTGTTATTAACATAATGGAACAATGACATGTGATATATCATGATTTACATTGGCAAAGAGATGGAGAAGCAGAGGAAAATGAAATAACGAAAGCTAGACCATGATACAACAGGACCAGTTTTGGACATTTTATTGTTAAGAGCGATATTACAGATGCATTGTTTTGATGGGTCTTTTCAGCTTCTGATATTTTACCCGGCTAGGTCTATAAACCTGGAGCTCCAGGCTAGTAATATTTTTATAATTGCCAAAAATATAAACATCCAATTGTTTATTTAATTTAAATTGTTTTTAAATGAATGCATTATATTATAAATATATTCTTAATAAAACAATCATTTGTATATAAAAAAAATTATTTGTAAATATTTTTCCATTACAAAATAATTATAAGCGAGTACAATTTTTTTTTCACAAGTATCTCCTGAGAGAGTTGTTGCAAGGTGCCATTCTAATAAAAAATCCTTTCGAAAATTTAATTCAATTTCTTTAAACAGGAAATTGCCGTTCTCTTTTTAACTTCTGATTTGTTTTCACAAAAAATGGGACTATGATGTCTAATAAATAACAAAGCTTACAGAGAACAACGAAAGTGGGAATAATTTTTTTTTTCATTATAAAAGTAGATAAATGAAAAAAAATCTGCGTCATATGGTCCTCCTGTTCCAGTCTATTGGCAAAGACGACTAGACGAGGAGTATGTGGCGCCTAACCCATCTCCATTGCTGATTTCTCCCGCAGATTTGACACGCGGAAGTAGAGGGAGATAAACAGAGATAAAAATGGCCACTTTGAACCTGTTATCTCAGCCATGGCGCCCTAAACTTTCTCCTTCTTTCAGTTATTATAATTCTAACGACTATGGCCCTAATTCTAATAATTGTAAATTATATTTGTGTTCTAATTCTCGTCACTTCTCTGTTCCACCTTCCCTCTACGCACCCGCCCAATCAAATGATTCTAAATTCTCTAAAATGCTAACCCACTCCTCAAAGTCAGGTACTTTTTCTTCATCATGATTAGTTTCTTTAATTTAGATAATTGCTTCCTATAATGCTGTTTGGATGTTTTGATATTTTTTATGAATGAAAAGGGTGATTAAAAAAATTCAAATTTGGGCTAATCGACCGAAAGAGATCAAGTGGAAGGGAAAACGAAGGGAAAAATAAATGGAAAAACACAGCAGTGATTTGTCTCGGTTGGGACTTCAGTTAAAACAGTTGATATGATATAATCTTATTAGATCATTGGTTAGAACCGTAGAATTATAAGTTTAATGAGATCTCTAAAGGGTAATTGAGAATTAAATTTGAACCTTGATAATTGATACTGCTCAGCTCAATAGTCGCTATATTTCCACCTCAGAAAGACGTGTTTGCTATATATGGTTCTGCACATGAACTTATAATTGTTTCACTGTGTTGCCTCCATTTGAGCCCATTACAAAATGAATGTAGAAACAGTATATTGTTAAACAGTGATTGAAAGAATTAGTGTCTGAATTGCTACTTATTTTTTATATTTGTTTTTGAAGGAATTCGGTGTATTAACTACCTTGTTTGCTAATACTGTTGGAACTTGGAATTCACTTCTGAGATCTTAAATGTACATTTGTGGTTTCTTGTTGCAGGCAGCGGGAGTTCATGGATGCAACATAATTCCACTCCACTGAGTACTGTTGGCAGCAATGAGTATAGGCAGGGTCCTTTGTATTCTGTATTTCCCTCAAAACCTGCTGAAGTTTCCTCTGTGCAGGACCTTTTTGAATTTATATGCTCTGGACCTTTGCTGGACAAAGTAGGTCTGACACAAGAGAAGGTGGCTGAGTCCATAGATAAGTGGTTATTATATGGTCGGAAGCTATGCCAATTGTTTCAACTTAATGAATTGTACCTAACTGACCCTCAGAAAGCTAGGCTTTATCATTACTATATACCAGTCTTTCTCTGGTGTGAAGATCAAATTGCTCAGCATCAATCTGTGTACAATGATGGAGAAGATATACCTCCTTTAGTGGTATATATTTTCGTCTCGACTACTCTCTCTCGTACTCTATTTTCTGTATATATTGTTGTTATATAGAGTGTGGCAATGGTTCTTCAGCTTATATGAAATACTAATTATAATAATAGTATTGTGTTGCATGAGCTGTAACTTCAACTAAACCTTAAAAAAAGAAGCTATTTTTTTTTTTGCACATCAAGTGTCTTAAAATTTCACTTTGTATGATTCAGATTGGATTTAGTGCTCCCCAAGGCTGTGGAAAGACAACTCTTGTCTTTGCTCTTGATTTTCTTTTCCGAACGATTGGCAGGTAGGCTTTGAGTTCTGAAAATCCATAATTTTGAAGAAAATAATTTATCCTTTGTCGTAAAGACTATCTAGACATTAAGTAAAAAATTCTTGTTACATATTAAAAAAATTTCAGGAAGTCTGCAACAATATCTATAGATGATTTTTATTTGACGGCTGAAGGTCAGGTATATGGATGATTCTTTCTACTTTTTCTTCTCTTCAATTAATTCCCATCTTGATCCTTTTTGCTTGGCTGACATTTTACATTTTGATTGTAGACCAATCTAAGAGAAGCTAATCCTGGAAATGCTCTTCTTGAGGTAGCTGTCCGCATGCTTTGTTGATTAAACAGTATACTGTCTAAGAGACTTTGTGAGAAGTAAAATAATTTGCTTGCCTTGTTTCCGTCCAGTTGCGTGGAAATGCTGGAAGCCATGATCTTGCTTTCTCTGTTGAAACTCTGACAGCTTTAACCAAATTGACAAAAGAAGGTGGGTCTCTGTATTTAAACTTTATTTCTATATGATATATTTTACATTTGATTTCTTCTAATTTGAAGTTTCCAGGTGTGAAGATGAAGTTACCTAGATATGATAAAGTAAGGGCTTAACATGCATATTTTGGTTATTTAGACAAATTTTGATTTCATAGTTGCTTATCGTGAATTACTTGGTTTTGCAGTCAGCATTCAATGGGAGAGGTGACCGTTGTGATCCTTCAACTTGGCCAGAAATTGAAGGGCCCCTTACGGTAAGAGGATCATCAATCTTATGTTACTTTTGAATAGGACAAATCCACTGGGTAATAATCAATAAATGATCTGATATCAAGAAAAAAAAAAAGTTTACTGAAGCAATTATATCAAGTTTATAAGTGCCAACAAAAAAGACCGGTTTTATCTTTCCCATTGCCGTCAATGGATGGCTGGTTAGGTTGTGTTGTTCGAAGGTTGGATGCTTGGCTTCAAGCCCCTCCCGGTGGAAGTTGTAAAGGCAGTTGATCCCCAGGTTAGAATCAGAGAAGTGGCTGTCTCTTTCTCAATTTCCACACTGAGTTAATTAATACAGATTATGTAAAGCAACTGTGATTAAATTTTCAGCTAGAAACTGTAAATAAAAACCTTGAAGGTTATTATGATGCATGGGACAAATTCATTAAATCATGGATAGTCATCAAGATAAAGGACCCAAATTGCGTCTACCAGTGGCGTTTGCAGGTGAGTTGTTAAAACAACCTCTTTTAGATATCATCACCTTTTTGCTTCCGGAACCTGGTTCTAATATACTTCCATGCCTTGTGCTGTTCAAATCTGCAGGCTGAGATTGCCATGAGGGAGGCAGGCAAACCTGGAATGTCTGATGATGAGGTCAGTTACCTACCTGCATTCAGTTTCTGCACACACACCATTTGCTTAGCCAAATGGTGCAAAAAGTCAATAAAAAAACACTCTAAAAATGGATGTATCAGTGAACTCCACAATCTGAAACAATTATCTCCTTACTCAATGAACTGAACACTAGGACTCTTTTAAGAATTTCTCTTACCTTCTAATGACTGAAGCTAGCTTTTGCCATGGTCTATGCTCTCCAGGTGAGAGATTTTGTTTCTCGGTACCTGCCGGCATACTATGCTTACCTTCCTACCCTGTACTCTGAAGGACCAAACGGATCAAACCCACAGCATCTCCTAACCATCGAAATTGACGAAGGGAGAAACCCCATTCTGGGTGTTTAGGCTGCCTACAGGATAGTTCATTTATGGGATTATTTTCAATTCTTGGAGAGAATTGGCATAGCCATCCGGCATTAGTTTAGTTTGATCATTAATGGTTATTATGTATAGAGAATGTTGGTTGTGTAGAAGACCCCGGTTAATGGTTTTTATGCAGTGAGTTCAGTACTGGTGCCTCATATTCTTCTTCATCACTGTTTAGTCCAAAAAACAAAGTGACCACCTAAGATTTTTGTTTGTTTGATCATAGCAATTTAAGATTGAACTAAAAAATTTGACAAAAGCCTAGAAATTCCCAAATTCAAAAGATAATGATAATAATAATATATTTGCATCCACCCAACTTGATAAGACCCGAATCCTTATGATGTATAAATTGGTTTGTCTACTAAAATTCCACGGGATTATGTGACATTGAGCCATGAGTCGCCAAAAAGTAAAGATGATTCTTTTTTTATTTTTGGTTAATTTTGATTGAAAGGAAATATTATGGGAAGTTGTGAACTACGATAGATGTCAGACCATGAAGTGAGAGTATATTTTCTAACAAGTACAAAAATGGGAGCCATCAGCCAACTTCGTATTACAGTACCACATGTAGTTTTATAATAGATTTTACAGGCCAGTCTCTCTTATTTCTTTCACTAACATTTCTCTCTCCTAATGATCTCTTCAACCAACCCACAAGTTGCTAGATCGAGACCTTCAAACTAGCGACACCAAAAGCCTCTGTACAGCAGTCACTACTCCCACGATTCTTGAACTCAACTTTTCAAACTCGAACTCCCTCACTTTGAAGCACATCTCGGAGCTGCAGATTTAGTAAATCATGAAAGCATATATCAACATCAATATATATATATATATTCATATTATTTTTTCTATTACATGCACAGTTAGAGATATTTTCAATCTTAAGATTACTCCCTACATCGATCTGATACGTTAATATTTTACTCCCAAGAGTGCTTCTTCCCAACAAAATTAAACTCTAATTAATAAGTAGAGATGTCATGTTTTTATCAGCACAACTAATAATTTTTGTTGCATATATAATGCGTGTTACTACAAAAGAACAGAGAGAAGAATACTAACCTAAGCCAATGGCCTCCGAGCTAATCATCAACCTTATTCTTTTGCATGATTCAACAAACATCCTGAAAAAGAAAAGAAAAAGATATCAATCTTAAAAGAAAGATAATAAGTTGGTAAATAGAAAACGTCTCCGAGATTAAATTAGAGAACTTACTTCCAGGGAACATCCCCAACCATCATCCAGTCACCATCTTTGTCCTCATAGGTGGGTACGTATTCCACTCCATTTCCAGGGTCCATAAGCTTCCTCTCATTCAAATGATCGCCTATAGTAGCCACAAAAAGACCAAATCACCCTCATGATATTTCCACAATTTCATAGCATATAGAATCCATAGATATTAGATAGACAATAAATTCATAATGGAAGTCGCACATACGGATGGTCAAGCAACAAAACATGCTCTCTAAAGCCTTCAGAAGTTCTTCATAACTCCGGTACATTTCAAGATCCACTTTTCTGAGATATGGAGCTCCGTCTACAGCCACCTTGACGTACTTGCAACTCTTCATCGCGGTCTTCCTATTCGCCCTCACCGGCGGCCACCCCACCATCTGTGCCCTGCACCATCAACCCACACCATTTAGGCAAAGCTAAAAACTTTAATTTAAAACGCTTCCTAATTAAGGCTTCGTTCTTACTTTGGTGCCGGAGATTTAGTTGAGGCAGTAGAGCCAAGACCATCATTATTGCCTTCCGATTTCTCAGTCGCTCGGTTTCTACCTAGATTAAGATCAACGGTCTCTGAGAAGCCACGTTTTGTGCCTGTTTTAGCACCGGGAAGGCCCAAGGTGAGCTCAGTCTCCTTGAAGTTCAGGCCGACGACGACGTCGGATTGTTCGGCCGGTGACATGTTTCTCCCGACAATGGCAGGTACGGCGTCGTTTCCTGTTGGCTGCGGTTAACGTTGGAGATGGAGGAGTCGTGTGTTGAATGAGGAGAGGATGGGCAGGGGCTAATGAGTTAGAGTGCGGGAATATAAGCTTTAAAAGGAGGAGTTTGTGTGGCCGGCAAGAGTGGTAGACATTCCAAATGTGACACGTGTAATTGAAGAGCGGCTGGGATCCGTGCATGAAGGTGACAGTATATGACGGAAGCGTGTGCTTTGTGATTTGATTGCTTGGGAGTTTGGACCCTCCTTGGGTCGGTCTAGTAACCCCCTTCCGTATGATTCAGGTTTGTTTCCATGGGCTACGAAACCGTGCGGTGTGCACAAGATTTTTTGTAAACACCAGAGTTCCACGTAAACCATATACGTCTGTGTTTTTTTTTCCCTAAAAAAAAAATTAACTTTCAATTTGTAAATTAAAAAATCATTATTATTTAGTACTGAGAATCTTAATATTTTAAATTTGCATGCCATGTAATTATTTATCTACCATAATACATATATATAAATTTTGGTGTGAATAATATTAACACTATTAAAAATGAGTTTGTTAAGTCGTTATAAATAAATTTATTTAAATAATTTAAATTAATTAAAAATTTATAATTTTAAAATAATGTATAATTTATAAATTTAAAATTAATTTATAAATTATTTTTATTAAATAAAACTTAAATCAATTTGAGTGATTTTAGATGTAAATTGATAATTTAATTTGTGTTTAAGGGATAAAATTGATATAAATAATATTATATTTTTATAAAAATTTAATGAAAACAACTAATAATATTAAAGTAATTTTTATTTATTTTTTTAAGGGAGTACAGGCGGAGGAGGGCAAGTTGACTAAATGGACATTGAGGCTATGCTCCAAGGAAGTCGAAATCCTAAAGTGAGCTCGTGCGTGGTGGAACCGGAGAAGGTGAAAAATCGAAAAAGGATAAAAGTAGGGGTGGGGGCAGGTGGGGCCTACATGTTTCAGTTTTTGAAGTACAGGTCAACTTTATGCCAAAGTCCATGTGCTGTAAATAACTTAAAGTTTAAGCTGTGGGCCCCATCCTCACCCATGTGACCATGTTTGTCTGTCGGTCGGTTACGAATAACGACTCCCCCCGAGCGCGACCCATTTTTGGTTCGCTTTATTCTCGGCCACTGGCACGTGGCAGTTGATTCTTGAGTTTATCTCACCTCGCTGTCCGGGATTTTCGGCTCCGAAAACATTTTCAATTTAAAGTTAACTCAATTTTAAAAAAAAATTATAAAATTAATACAAAATATTTTTATATTCAAAATATCTCACGCAACATATAATTAATCAATTTTTAATTAAAAATGTATTAATAACAATTAATCTCAATTTTAACCTAGATTTTTTTAAAAAATTACAATAAAGAGTATTTTTAGATTTTAACCAAAATATTCTTTGCTGTCTTATATCTGTGTGCTGTATATATTTAAAATTTTATTTTAAAAGTGTTTTTTTTTAAGAAGAATTAAATTAAACTTATGGAAAAAAAATATGTCATTCTATTTTACCGAGTGAGTTAACCCTTTGAGTGGCATTGAATAATTAATATTCTTGGTTAACTCCTGTTGATAAAAAGAAAATGCAAATTAAAACATGCTTATAAAGTGCAAGTACAATTAAAGGACCTGCTGTTATGCATATTTGAAAAGGGAAAAAACAAAACTTGCTACTTTTGAATGTTGCCGCTGACCATAACTTTCGCGCATGTTTTCCTTAATTTCTTTATAACCATTGAATTTTATTTGATTAAGAAAACTTTATAAAAGAAGTGCTTTTCTCTTCTTTCTTTTTTTCTTTTCTTTAGATTAGTCGAAATCGGTAATTAGATTCGTGTATCTCACTCTTTCCATTAATATAAAAAAGCATCAAAAGAAAAAGAAATGTAGAAATCATTGATTCAGAGAAAGAAAGCGTAATACATAATTAATTAAGCATACTGATCAATCATTCATTTGTACAAAAATAATTCCTGATTTCAAATAATGAACGGTCATTAAGCATGAATTTTCTGTATTAATTCTTCCAGAAAGCATTAATCATAAGCTTTGAATCAATGTCCGGAAGAAACCATAAAATAATTATCTACCTGAGATGATTATACCGAATTAACATTTTAGATTAAATATTGATAGACCTAATTAATTAATGGTTGTACCTTATAATCAAAAAGTGGGTCTACTCCAAATTTTATTTCTTTTGGGCATAGAAAAAATGGAAGAAATTGGCAACCCATTCTGTCTCGATCAATAGATATTCCATTCATGCATAAGATTATCTTTTAGCTGGCTAACAATTTAAAAAAGAAAACAATATATGCAACGGCTAGGTGGAAAGTGCATTTGTCAAGGAGAGGTTCCTTTCCAACTTGCAGAGATAGTACCATATACCTTATCTTTGAAAGAAACTCAAAGCAAATTAAGAGATATGACCTCTCATTGCAGATTGGCTCACTCGATTAAGAAAAAATATTTGATAAAAGTTTCATAATATTTTAAGTTTAAATTTTCTTCGTACCAAAAGTTTATATTAGTAATCAACGCTTTTTAATGTCAATGTTATAATAAACTTTTCTTGTTAAAAAAAACGAGACTTAACCATCAATCACCCCATATATTAACTCAATTAGGGTAGCACAAGTGAAAGGGTGATTCCCTGTTCACCCCCAAAGGAAGGCAATTGATGGCACAGTGGGGCCTTTTTCTTCTTATTATATTTATAGAGTGTAATAAAACTAGAGTAGTAACTTGTAGTTGTGTTGAAATTTGGTTCCCAGATTCACATGGTAACAGCTAGATAGATAGGCTTTTATGGATAGCCCCAACTAATTAAGTTCATGTAGACATGGTATGGTGAGAGGCTAAGATCAAGACTACCCTTGTCGTGCCATATACCAATAAAAGACATTTGGCAATTACTCACTACTGTTGAAGCTGGATGCCTATCCATGGCCCTAGCTATGTCCTTGTCTTGTATCCTTTCCGGCCCCTTGCCACCTTCATTTCTTGTTTTGAGAGGACACACCTAGTTTTCCATCCATTTGGAATCTTTCTTTTTTGTTCGTGGAATGTTATTAAATGAGTTGTCACCTGTGAAGTTCAAAACCTTTTAAAATATTATTCAGATAAATGAGGAGCTTTTCTTGATTTTTATAATGGAAAAGATGACATGGTATAAGAGAGTTTGCTCTTAAAATTATTCGGAGAATAGACTTGATGTGAACGAATATCGTATACAGACTTAAATATTAAGATTAGTGGCATTTATATATGTTATTAATTTACCCCAAAATAATGAAGCAAAACAAATAAAAGAAAAAAGAAAGCAATATTACCAAAATAATGAAGCAACTTAAGTTTATTAATTTATCCCAAAATGATGAAGCTAAAGAAGAAGAAGAAGAAGAAAGCAATAACACTAATTGGAGAGTACATGAACCATTCAAAGGATGCGATCTACTGAATCAGTAATGATGCACCCACTGTTTCTAAGTTAGATGAATTATATATCTAAGTGGACCTTATGCAAGGAACTCTGGATTACGAATGTATATAAACAAACAGTTTATGTTTTGCTCATTTTATTTATGTATATCGAGAAATGAATTCATTGCAAGAAGACAATTAATTAGATCCCAAGAACATTCACAGGCATGATCAGTGCAGATGATCAAGTACTCGTGTGAGTGTACGTGTAAGATTATTATTAGAGAATTATAGAACGCACTGATCCATGAATTGTGTCTCAAAATTAATTAAAAAATGGTTAGTTAATGTGTATTAGAATTATTATTTTGGCTTGTTCTAATACGGATTAGATTCTGTACCTACAATTAATTATATCCAGCTGCATTTCTATGCTTCTTACCATGTGCAACCCTTGTGAGAAATTGATACATGAGCTAGAAGTTCTTTTAAGTAGTTCATAAACTATTTTATAGTTTTTTTTATTACATTTTATTAGCTTATGACAAGAACTGCAGACAGTTGATTCATGGATCTCTCATGTGTTATTATTATTATTTTTTTTCCTTTTCTTCTTCAATAAGTTGTTGATGGCATAAAGATAATGATGTTTGATGAGTTAAATTGATTAGTCTCATGTGGACTTAAGAATTGATTCCAACTGGTTACCACTATTAATTGTTTCCCTAATTATTTCCAGACATGATGAGCAAATTGAATCCTACACTAACAGTCAATATTGGCAAGCGTAGTAGTTTATTTAATCACATGCAAAACCATTACAATTGATGTTAATTAAGTCCTCTTAATTAAAGTATATCTCTCAACCCAAAACTTTAGTTTTTGAGAGTTTATTCTTTATAAAGCAAGGGTTGAACCCTAGATCGATATAAAGGTTCTACTATCGTGTTCATAACTATTTTAATTAAACAAATTTCTTATTTTATTTGTTGAAACATAGAAAGTTGATTTTTCTTATAAATTCGAATCAATCATGAACTTACAATATGCATTCATAAGGGATATTTAAAAAAAATATATATATAAGAAAAGAATTAGTTCAAAAAAGAAAAAATAAAAATGAACATGATAGAGGGGAAGGAGGTATTAGCAAATGAAAATTGATTGAAAAATATAAATTTGGTGTAGCGAACAGTGAAATGAACAAATATGGCAAAACATTTTATATGAAGCTACGAGTTTAATTTTCCCTGGTTCCTATATATTCTTCATTCTTAAAATAAAACAGTAAGTCTGATTCCATACATCAAATAATTATAACGGTTTGCTTCTTCAAATATAATAAAATGACAACACTAATTGGAATAATCAAAACGTGTACGACATTAGAACTTAGAAATTAAAGCTTCATCAATTTCCTTGTTTTTATCTCTCTATATCTTTCCCTTTGTCATCACGCCTTCTATAAATCCCTTTAGAGACCCTTTTGGTTGCAGACCAAAGCCCTTTGCATCCGCTTTCCTCATTATCCTCAACCTCTTGCATGACTCAATAAACATTCTGCAAAATTAACACTCAGTTAATTAACCATATGCACATAAAAAAAAACTTAAATAAAAGTTTAAGTTTAGATTCGACTAATTAAAATGTATTATAATTATTCATATTTAGTTGTTTGCTTATGTTTTTGTAGATTTCTTGGAACATTAATCATTCTTGGTGTGGCCAACAGAGAAGCTCTTATTTTCTTTTTTCTAATTAGTGCATCTAAAAATAATGGGTTTGCCTTTTAGAGGGGTAGGCCACTATGGATGATTTTTCCCCCTCCCCAACATGATAATGAGGGATTCACGCATGTCGGTTATATGTGGTCCAAGATACATTATTGGGGTCACGAATATGTACTATATGCTACATAAAATTCCTAACTTTCTCAAAAAATAAATATTCTCTACTTTTTTCATTTGCCATAAATTTAATTTCCTCAAACTTATAATTGGAGTTTTTATTAATTTTTACACAATTCAAATTCAAATTCAACAAATTTATATATGAAATAAAATTTAAAATTCAACTCTAAGATATTTTTTTTTGTCATATTAGCTAGAAATCTAAATCTATGACATAAGTCAGAGAAAATGAGTACAAAATGAACGAAGGATAAGCAAATTTGAGATCACTTTAATTGAGAATAATAAAACTTGAAAAATTTATAGATCAATTTAACATATCTACGTGCACTTTCATAAATGACTTGATTAAGATTCATATGAAAGAATCTCTTGTAAAACTTTGAGTGTCAAATGGTCTAAGGTCAACGGACATGTCTAATCAAGGGCAGCTTTTGTGGACTACAAACTGATTTACCAAGGTAAATTAGTATTTTGAATGTTGGACCAAATTGGAAGGCATTTAAATGTGTGGGGCTACTTTGTTGATTAGATTGAAAACCATGAGTTAAAATAGTAGTTGAGTAAATAGTACGTAAACACCATAAATACAAACAAATGATGAAAAGAAGGAGCAAGATGAACGAAATTTCCGTAGCACATAGTTTTCCACACAACCCATTCATTCATAGTTGGTGTAGTGGATGAAGCACTATTATTATTAGGTTGCTTTGCCTTAGCTCAGCAAACACGGGGACTTGACTCTAGGGGACAAGTTTTCTGGTTCTTCTTGCGTATTACTCCACACGTTTAATCACTTTCATTTGGAAACATTAATATTAAATAGATGCTCCCACCCCCAAAAAGCTAACTAATTATAAAGTGGATACATAATTAGGGATCTTTTTGTGTTAATTTGTATCTTTGTTATATAGTCACAAATCTTGTTGAACACAACTAACTACTAGGATCGATTAATTATATGTACTTAATTTTCCAATCTGCTTAATTATCTTTTTTTAAATCTATATTAAAGTAATTGATACCCATGGAACTTACTTTTTTTTTAATTTATGTTAAAATATAGATATAATAAAAAATTATAGAATTTAGAAATTACTTAACTACCATGAATTCTTATTTATAAAAAAAAAATTAATTACATTTTGAGGACATCCTAACATCCAAGTTAACTTTACCAGAACTATAGAATAAATTAATTTCTTTTGTCTAATATAATTTTTTTTATATATACATCTTTAAAAAAATTTAATTGATGATATTAGTTTTTATATCTTCACTTAAATCCTGATATTAATTACTTCTAATATCTCAATTTCTAATTACTAGGTTTAGAAATAATATAATATTTCTCATCTAAATATGACGTGACAAAAAAATAATAATTAAAAATTAGAAGGAAGTAGAAATAGGGAAAAAGACTTACTCCCAAGGGACATCTCCAACCAGCATCCAGTCACCGTCTTTGTCCTCATAAATGGGAACGTGTTCAGAATTGTCCGCATCCTTCAACTCCTCGCCTGCCAACACAATTATTAATTATTTTTATTGTTAATTAACATAATCTGGTTAGGGTTTTAATTTGCTTCCTTCAACCTTTATTTTAACTTTATGTTTACAATATAAATATCTATAATGCTTAATTCTTTGTCTTCAAGACATGATAATATCAACTGCCTTTGTCTCTTTGTCCTTCCATCTCTCTCTAGCTTCTCCAAATTATTTTAATTTTTGCTCATTCTTTTGAATTACGATATTTAAAAATAATACAAGGCTCTATTAATTTATAGCTCCTATATTTAACAAGTCGAACACATATGAATCAAATTTTGCATGGACATCTCTAGCTAATTTGTATACGGAAGCCTTCATTAAGTACTACGTATATAGAAATGAATTCTTCTAGTAATATGCCCTTCTTTTAAAGACGAGATCTTAAGTTGAAATCCATGAGGGTATGAAAGAAATCAAACATGAATAAGACACTAGCTAGTTCTATATATCTACTACTTCTCCAATAATCTTTAATTAAATTTTTTTCTGTATTCGTTTATAGATCCATGTGTAAGTATCATCATCATCCTTTTTCTGTTATTAAAATCTAATACTCACACAACATAATTGTAGATAATATTGTCTAAGGTAATTTTGTATCTAGTCTCTTCATATTTCCACATACCGTAGCATGAAAAGATTTGAAAAGGAAAAAAATTAAAAGGAATTAAAAAAAATGTAACTCACCGAATATTCCATAGCAACCGAAGAGCTTCTCCAAGGCCATGGCAAGATCTGAGTATCCCTTATGCATGCCCAGATCAATTTTACGCAAGAAAGGAGCCCCATCCATGCTAACTTTCACGTACATTTTGGAACCTTCATTCAAGCTGGTCTTCTTTCGGTATGAGCACACCGGCGGCCACCCCACTACTTGGTTCTTCGTTTGCATTTTCCTGTCACCGAAAGAGTTATTCTGATCGGCTTCGTCGTCAATCTCCGAGAACATCCTTTTCTTTTCATTCTTCTCTATCTCCCTCCCGGGAAGACCCAACCTTAGCTCTGTGATTTCAAGTCCAAGAGCTTCTTTGGCCATTGTTTGGGTATCGAACTTTGATTTATGAATTTTCTCTTTTGGATGAGAATATTTGGTGAGGGATTATGGGTTTAGGGAAGAAGAGGGTATTTTATATACAAGGTGGGAATGGGAAGGACATAGTGCGAGCAAATGACAGGTCAACTAAGGCTTAGTGGTCGGTCACATGAGAAACAAATGTAGGGACGAGTTGTTCCCCCACAAAAACACTTATAAAGGCCGGCATCATAAGTTGGATATGGGACACATCCGAGGGCTCTACTGCCTCGTGATTTGTGCAGATTTGGTCATGGCCGTCTGATTTGGTGACTGGGAACAAACCATGTGATTTGCTTGATTGAGGACGTCTTTGCAATAAATTATACTAAAGGGAATGGTCACCCATGATGGGTGTGAATGTTTGATCTCTTTTAATCTCAATATATAAATTATTGTTTATTTAATTAACAATTAACAATTTATTTATTTATTTTATTTATAATAAACTATTGTGACGATATTTAATTCATATAGTCAATTTTATCTAATAAAAAAATGTTTGATTGTTGTTGTTGTATACATATCTTAACTAAATCACTTCTATAATTTTGATATTGATGAAAAAGTCATATATATATATATATATATATATATGAACATACATATGTTAAAATCATATGTGAGAGCATGATGATGATGATACAGGAAGCAAAAGAATGAAAGAAAATAATGGCAAGAAGTTAGGGAGGGACTGGAGACAATTCTCTCTCTGGACTCCTGGAGGATCACAGAAAAATGATCCGTCAAAGTTCAAAATTTCCCTAAGTCCAGGGAGCACTTGGGTACTCATGAAAGTTACAGTAGCTAGATGAGAGACCAGACTATAGTTGCCGGATTTGCACGGCTTGTTGAAGCGCCTGGTATGATAATATTGACTCACACCACCCTTTCAATTAATTGCCAGTTTTCAAGATTCTCATCTTATTCAAACACAGCAATTTACTACAAATTTACAGTGAATGCCCCACAAAAATTGAAAAGAAACTAGTGAGATATATACGTAACAGTGTTTACTATCTTAGGTCAACTTTTCACGGAAAGCTAATTAAGCTATCAATTAGCTTGGCTGCTTTCCCACTAAACATAACTTTTCTCTTGTCTTGCAAAGTTTTCCAACCTTAAATAAAGACAATAAGCTCAACATTTCAAAGATTCTATATATGATTCAGCATCGTTTTTATTTATTTATTTTTTTGGCCAAAGTTTTTATTTAATTTCTTGTTGGTTGAGTAAACCTGTTTATCTCGTGTTAATTATTTTTTCTCATATTGTGGTTAGGTAGTGTTCCAATTCCAACTATAAACTCTTGTAAGCCTTAACTGATTCATTTTTCTTTTTCAGTTCGTCCTTAATTTACTGATTCATTTTGACTACATGTTACACATGCTTGACTTTAACACTATGAAAGGGAAAGAATAAAATTGGACAAAGTTTCAAGAAATGACACGAGCATTATGATACATTACTGATTCCTCCATCACTACATTGTTTACTCCTATCAAACATGCTATACAGACGAAAAGAAAAAGATAGTAGCTTTATTATGATATCGATGTAGCATGCATGTTTTATAGGAAAAAGAGGTCTTAAATTGTATGTTGTCTGATTTATATACTAAATAAGAAAGTGTTATAAAATTATCACAGATGATAAAGCAAAACACTTTATCATAAGTATATATCAACTTTATTTTGTCCTCTCGTCTTTCCTTGAAAGAACAGAAGCCATCACATTTTGTCTTGCAATAGAAGTTAGTGAATATCCAAACCAAATTGATTTTCTGACTACCAAAGCTGGAGAAACTGCAACTTTCCCATTTCGAATCTCAATTAGCTAGCCTGTTTGTTTGGTGTCGAACATATTATCAAAGGGAAAAATAAGTCTAGAATATATCATTAAGAACAACCATCATCTTCTGAAGACATGGTCATTAAATGGTGGATCTAAGTTATAATTTTTCTCAGAAAACTTTTTCATCTTTTGAAGATATCGTAATCATAAATGATGCAAAATAGTCTTTCCAATCATTTCAAATGGTCTTCGTAATTTTCATGCCAACCAGTTAGGGGAACGCTATATCTGAATTGGGATACTATGTAGTACGGGGGTTGGACATCAAAATATTAAAGTAGAGGAAATTAATATTATAACACCAAATTAAAATGGTTTCAAACAAACACGTAATCATACGTTATCAAGAAAAATCAAGGATCTTTAGTGATCGTTAGCTCGTATCATAAACTTTAATTACGATCCCAATTGGGAATATATGCAATATTCTTGCTTGCACTGCTAATAATATAACCAAAGTACTGGCTACTGAAAAAAACATTTATGGTTGCTAACGGCTCCATTATGATTCAAAAACTATTCTCGAAAAATCTATATATATTTTTTAAATTGCTAATTACAATCCTTATATAAGCCTTGAGGAATTCCAAAAGATGCGTTGATCTTTCAGTTCAAGTTAATTTATGTGTAGTGCGCTGCTCCATGATTAATGTTGTTGGACCAATAGGAGCAATAAATGGAAAAAATATACAAATTTTATTACACCCACATGACATCTCATACCTTGATGCATGCATGTATATAAATGTATATATGGATGCTAATTAATTATGAATTAATATAACATTTGTCGCAGAGAGAGAGAGAGAGAGAGAGAGAGAGAGAGAGAGAGAACGGGTTTAATTAAATAAACCAAAATATAGGACGATACACTGTCTTAGGAATAGGAGTTTAATCAGTTATTAGACAGTATCTTATGGTTGGGTTCACTAAAAGCTTAAATAAGGCAGTTTAGTCTTTAGCAAATACTTCTCTTAAATATCTCATTTCTTTAATCTGTGTAGTCCGTAATCACAAGGCAAAACCCACTTACCCTAAAAAAAGGGCATTTTCCATCTTGTGCCGTCTGAAAAATGGAATTGGCTAGCTGCTTCCACTTTTGGCAAGTTCCCATGGCATAATATTCTTTAATGAAAAAGCTTTGTTGAAGTTAAACTTCCAGATTTTCAAGTGGTCATTGTTGAGGTTTTAGTTAACAAGCTTAAACTTTTATTGCTTTCTTGGCATGCGTGAAGGACTTTATTTATGCTTCGAAATTCAATCTTCTGTGATCAGGAGATAAATTTAAAAGAAAAAAAAAAGATTCTTCTTTTAAGTCAAACTTCTAAAAGGGTCTGGCCTATATAAATTTGGATAACTAATCTTGAAATGGGTTTATATTTGATTTTTTTTTTTGAGAAAATGAATCAATGAAAATAATGGGTAGCCATTTGAAATATCCGTGACCAGAGTAAATTGTATATTAGTCGGCCGCCAGACCTCCTAGAAGAATCGAAGCCAAATTGTTAAGAAAAAAATATCATCTCTTTTTACCAACCTCAAATTCTATAAAGTGGGGTTTGAGAGTTTTATTCAAGAGGTGGCTAGGCAGCAAAAAGTATAGAGAGTCTAGAAGCAGTGACCTTGAAGCACATGGAAGGGCCATTGTTGGACATGGTTGCTAGGTTGGTAGTAGTTGCTGATTATACAGGAAAATAGAGCATAAACATCTGTCTGTAAAGGCCACGTTAAATTATATACATAGTTAAACCAACTGCTGTTAACTAACCTTTTCAAACATTGTTAATTAAAGCAAGTGTACCTTCCCAACCGAGCATATGTTTCCTATGCCTTAGACATGGCCATGAGATTCACAGCACACACAGTCACACGTGATATGAAATTGTCTCTCCCACATCACTGAGTATCACTTTGTCTTTAACTTGATCCTCAACAGTCTTTCAACCGTCCAAATTATCGAAAATTTGCTCCAATACCAAATTACTAGGGTTTTGGAATGCTAAATATTCTATTACTACTTATATAGTATGTATGTATGTATTTAATTCTATACTGTTATTTAAATTTTTTTAATAGTTCATATGCAAGATTAATATGATAATAATTATTGGTACTTATTATTTAATGATTAAATTAGTAAAATAATATCCCATAGTGCATTGAATAGTGTAAAGGAGTTGAGTTTTTCTTCAATAAATACCAGAAAGTGCAATAATTTTCAGGCTTTCATACACAGAAGCAGCAGCAGGATACCGATGTGTCATTCATGGGATTATAATTAATGGTACGTACCATAGCTTCATGAGCCAATTATCCGCATCTGTGGTAGCATTTGGCCATAGAAAAGAGGTTATTGTTGAAGCTCTTTGCAGATATATGCTCGAGACTTTGTGGTGAAAACCGGGAAAGTGACAAAAATTACCAAACATGCAGAGCCAGCGATTTTGATTGAAATGCGGATACAATTTTATATGTACGACAACTTTTGGTTGTAGGACAAAGTTGCGGTAGACCCGCATGCAGTAACAGGGAAAACGTACAAATATTTGTATGGTTCTTCGTTTCTTAAAGTTCAGAGGGGGCTGAAAATTGAAACTATCAGCTTTTATCTCGTAGACCGTGTAGAAGTGAGAAATAGAAAAGAAAGCAAGAAAATGGGAAACAGAAGCACAACAATTAATATGGCTTGTCCTCAAATGGGCCATGTTATGGGCTTGGAATATGGGCTTTATCTGTTCCACGTGTAGTGTACATTGATGAGAAAAATATGAGGAAGTGGATATGGAGCATTTGTGTACACATCGCCTACTTCGCTGCCGCAGCTAGAGTATCCGATGAAGGCAGACAAGGACAAATACCGAACACCATGGGCACCGCATTGTCCCAAATCTGAGTGTTGTGTTGTGTGTGTGGGAACAAACTACACCAACCATATGGCAGCGGGTAAAAGTCTAAAGCCCCACACCTCTTGTCCGATTTGAATATTCGGTATTTACCAGTCCAAAAAAAAAAAGAATATTCGGTATTTGTTTAAATAATTGTCAATATTAATTTGAGAGATAGAAATAAATCATATACTAGTCCACTTTTAAAAATAGGTAAGATTGATTCGTTAAGCTGTATTTGGTACAAAGTATATTTTAAAATTTATAAAAAAGTGAAGTAGAAACAAAATGTTTTCACATTTGGTATCAAGAATAAAATTTTATTTCCAAGTATAAAAAATTATTGAGAATAAAAATTTATAAGGAGGAGGAGAAAAAACTTCTCACCTAAGAGGACATGAATAAAATATTTCCATAGGAATGAAAACGTTTTACCATATGAAATAACTTAATTGTCATCTTTTCTTTATTTACTTGTTTTTTGTTTGTTTTTATTTATCATTATTTTTATTTAAATGATATTTTTTTAAAATTAATTATATTTTTAAAAATATTTTACATGAATCATATACGTAAATGAAAATTTGGTGGGATATTTTTTATTTTGAATATTTTACATGAACAACAAATTATTTTTAAAAAAGTGAAGTGACAAATAAACATAATTTTTAAAATTTTTTTATGTATTTTATTTTTGAAAATTTCATTTTTAAAAATATAATTTTTTAAAAATAAAATATTACATAAATCAAATGCCACTTTAAGTGTTGAGCATTCCACAAACAATCTTGTTTTACTTGGGCCTCGTGATAAAGCTCTAGGGCCTTCTGTGGATCGAGGTCTGAAAGACAATCTGAAAGCCCATTTCCATATATAGATAGGGCTACATGAATAAGGAGAGAAGCAGAGAGCAATGCCGCCAGAAGAAAGTAGACAGATCTAAAGCCAAGTCCCAAAAAAAAAGAAGGAAAAAAACAAAGTAGACAAATCTAAAGGGTGCTGCTTTTGGTGGCATCTTTTCTCTTTAATTTTTATTTATTTTGAAGTACAAGATGAACTTTTGCTACTCGTTCACCTACCTCTCCTCTCCTTTGTGCCTAATCTATACCAAAAAAAAAAAAAAAATTTTTACTGCTCTAGCAATTAAAATTTATAAAAGATAAATACATGGACTCATATTCTTAAAACATTTAAATTTATAATATTAAATTTAAAATTCATATGACAATTAATTTTACATAATTTTTTTCATGTAAATTTTATTATGAAATATTGGTTGTTTTTCAGTGGCCGAGGCTGACGGTAGTCGGAGATCTCAGCTTTTGAGAATTAATCTCATAGAATAAATAAATAAATAAATAAAATGAAAAAATATTAAATCCTTTATTATCCGAATTAAATGGCCATTATCAACAGTGGAATCGAGATCCTAAAGACAACCCGATATACTGGCTGTCAGAAAACTAGCAACATGATATATTCCAAGGAGCTGTCAGTCCAAGAGATACAAAAAAAAAGAAAAAGAAAAAAAGATATATTCTCGGGAGCTCAATTTTTGACGGTCGTGATGAATGGTGATATTCTTTTTCTGCTTATCGAACGGTGAGAGAAACTCAATGTCAACGCCGCAGCTCCCCCTCGCCCTCCCTCTCACAGTATCATCAGACGCGTTTGCGTAAGCAGTAAAGCACAAAAATGCTGACGTTCTATTCTTGTTCTTTGAGAAAATGGAAAATCTGAAGCAACCGAAACGAAACTGAGCTTCGAAGCATTCTCCTACACGCTTCTCACTTACTCGCCTCTATTCCAAGATAAATTATTCAGCTCAATCAGGTTCAGATTTACTCCTTCACGCCAAATGTCTCAAATTAACTTGTGCTCAAACAAACAAAAAAAAAACGATCTTTTTTACCTGGGCTGGGTGGGGTTTCATGGTCTTTGTAGTTTGAAATGTTTTCTTGCTTAATTTGGACAAATTCTAAGTTGCTTTTAGACGTCGATTCTATTCAATCGGTTTGGGATGTCACTTTTTTATAAATTTGGATCAATGTGTTGCCCGAATGAGATAGCTTAAATGTTGATTCTAGGGATGTTCTTACAAAATATCGTTTCTGTTTAATTAGGTATTTGAAATTCATGTAATTGGGTTGACTTGGAATTCAGATTGAGTATGCTTCTCTTTTGTGATTATTTTTTTCTAAATTCACTCTACTTCTGTAAGCATCAAGATTTAGTTCTTTATGTCATCTTTATGCCAGTTTCGCTGGTGATTCTAGGTTCTTCCTGTTTATGCATTTAGGTTAATCTGATTACTTGGCTTTTTTTAGCATTCTATTATGAACACTTAACCATTTATGTCCTTCCTAAGAGTTTTGAAATTCTCTTATTATAGGAACAAGATCTTCTTCATGTAGTAACATTGAAAATGATCTATTAGTGTAAAATGGTCGCAGCACATATGCAACTGCCTCACTTTCTTGTTATACCATTCGGCATGTTTTTGGTAAGCTGGTATTAATGATAATCTTAACAATTTTGTGACCTTAAAGGAAATGGAGAAAAACTGTCATTTTCTTTCTTATTCCAACTTTCAAGATATTGCTAGTGTTGGAATCAGGTTCTGAGCTGTAATAAGCTTTTAATCTATAAAATATTGATTGTCTGTGTGGTTACCTAAACAGGATAAAAAGTTAATCCTTTACTGCGCATGTTCCAAAGTGCTGCCAAGGATCTTGATACACTTCATTCAGCGAATTAGAGTAGATTTATACATGTTCAAGAAGCGAATTAGGAGAAGAAGGTGCAGGTTGGAGACCTTGTTACCACCAATCTATGCATTATCGCCTTCTACTTTGGTTGACTGATTTAGATGGATGTTACCTCTCTGGAACCAAATAACAACACCCAAACCGACCAATATCCTTTGCTGATGGAGCAGCCAGAAAGCCAGCATCAGCACATAATTGACATCACAAGGAATATTAATGCTTTATCCAGCTCATCTCATGTTGATCAACACCCTGAAATACATTTAGTACAGAATGAAGATCAATCATCTCGTGGTACACGAGTCCCTACTCATCAAACATCTTCCTCATCAACGAGAGATGGGGGGTATGGTCATCGCAGGAGTCCATTGAATTCTGGACTGTGGATTTCTGTTGAGCTTGTTGTCACCGTGAGTCAGATCATAGCATCTATTGTCGTTCTGTCATTGTCGAGGAATGAAAATCCGCAAGCTCCATTATTTGCATGGGTTGTGGGTTATGCATCTGGTTGTGTTGCTACTCTTCCTATTCTATACTGGCGTTATCGAAATCGTAATCGAAGTACTGAACAAGATATGTCTCAACAATCTCAAGGATCTTCTGGAAGTAATCCTCCACTACCTACCTCATATACTGCCATTTCTGATGCTCATGTTTCAGATGAGGAGAGCAGTCATGCTACAGAATCAGCTGCAAGAAACATTAGGATTTCTGGAGCTTTTGTTTCTAGGTATGCTATTTTTTGTTCTACTAGCTCTGGTATTTAAATCCTACTCATCCTTTTTGTTATCCTTATTGCTATCCACGTTTTTTCACATTTGGTTTTTTTTTTTTTCTATTTTGTTTTTATTATGCCTTTGTGAAGGAGGATATCTTGTTCCCTCCTCTTTTTTACTCTTCTTATCTCTAATAGAATTTCTTCAGTAAAACATAATGCTGTCTCATCTTATCACTTGTTTGTTCTTAGTAATATATTATTTTGGTGAAAATAACAGTAGAATTTAGGTGAAGGATTTGTTATTGCGTTTAGGATGTAAATATTTGTCCCTTATTTTTTGGTGTTACAACGAGGCAAAGCTCATATTAGTCTTTTTTTTTACCCCTTCCTTTTACTGCATTATTGAACCCAAAAATATCTGCCATGGTATAATTTCAATGGGTTTGGTATTGGAATGACTTGAATAACAAGCTCAAACCAGATAAACTGAACTAAGTCCAACTTCACTTTAAGTGATTGGTTTGGTCAATTCCAAGCATATGTAATAGTTAGTTCCACTGTATGACCTACTTGTTGTGTCAGTCAGTCCAGTTCATGTTTAAGCCTAGAACCACATGAACTTAAATATGAACTTAGTTATGAACAAACAGATCTACTGAGGCCTTTGTACATCTTATGAGCTTCTTGTAATATGTGGAGACTGGGGAGAAGGGGAAATCTGTCAAAAGTATTGAAGTCATACACCTTAACCCTCCTAATCTATTAAATGTCAAATTTGAGTCAACTAAAATATCTTTGACCACCTGATTTGATCATAATTTGTTGCTAAATTGCAGGCTTAACGGATTAGTAGACCATTTCAAGATGGCCTTAGATTGCTTCTTTGCAGTTTGGTTTGTTGTGGGCAATGTGTGGATCTTTGGAGGTCACTCTTCTGCTTCTGATGCTCCAAAATTGTATAGGTACCTGTAACACAATGTTTTGCACTACTTATATTTCAATATCCCAGATCTTCAAATATTGTGGACTTCATTGCAGGTTATGTATAGTGTTTCTTACCTTCAGCTGCATTGGATATGCTATGCCATTTATTTTATGTGCAACAATTTGTTGCTGCCTACCTTGCATAATTTCTGTTCTGGGCATTCGGGAGGATTTTTCTCAAACTAGAGGAGCAACAGTAGAGTCTATAAATGCTTTGCCAATCTACAAGTTCAATTTGAAGAAAAATGAACATAGTGATGGTCAAGATGTCAACACAGCTATAGATGAAGGTGGGATATTGGCTGTAGGGACAGAAAAGGAGCGGGCCATATCAGGAGAAGATGCTGTAAGTTTTATGGCTGGCTGTTTTTTCAAAATTATGAACTGATGCAACTATATGTAGAGGTGCTACTGTAATACAAGTTTCAAATAAGAATTATCTTCAATATATATATATATATATATATGGATCGGGCTTTGTATCTGTAGCAAATTTTTATGATTGATGTACCTCCATAGTGTATGGAATGATTCATCTATAATTATAGTTTTGAATATGTATATATATATGTGTGTGTGTGTGTGTGTGTGTATTAATGTATAATTTAATTTAGATTTTCATGTGCTTTCTTATGTTCGTTACAGGCTTGTTGCATTTGCTTGACAAAATATGCAGACGATGATGAGCTTAGGGAGCTACCCTGTTTTCATTTCTTTCATGTAGAGTGTGTTGATAAATGGTTAAAGATAAACGCATCCTGTCCTCTTTGTAAAAGTGATGTTGGCAAGGTTAGTGGAGTGTCCCCTTCAGCGAGGGACTCCAGTCAGCATTAGGTGAGGATAGGTGTCAAGTAACCTGAAGGTGGTCTACCCAATGAAGTTGCAACTTTTCAAGCTTATTAAAAAATATGGAATTGCAGTTTGCTACCGTGTGCTTTTCAGAGTTAGGTCTATGTGGTCTGAGAGCCGAAGGTAGACGCAGAAATAGTTATGTTCAAGCATATGCCATTTCATATAAACTTATGAAAGGTTGAGAAAGTGCTTCGCCTGCCCCTCTCCTCACCCTGGTTTCCCTTCATTTTGACACTTATAATCTCGTTTTGTAGAAAGTATGCTACATATCCCCTTTTTCATCTTGTTCACTTGTTGGTTCTCCATATGTATATATATTACAATGATTAATGAAAATGTCAGTTTTTGTTTGATGCTTCTATATATCTGCATAAGACATGTATATATAGCAGACCCATACTCAATTACATACTTTATTCTGAATGCTTTACATATACATACGAATAGGTTCCAACCGGACTTGTACTCATTTATGATTTGCACGCCAATGGACGGATATACTAGTGGGGCATTCAGGTTCTTGTCTCGAGCTTCTTTTCTTGGTAGAATGTATCAAAACTTCTTTTTTTAATGCGAAGTAAACGGATATGTGGGAGTTTTTATATGGTTTAATTAATATCTGGATTCTATTGTACTTCAAATAGAGGATGTTTATAATTTATACCATACAAGGGAAACTTATAGTGTTGTCAATAGCACTACTCTAATCATGTTTAAGTTTAATTAGCCAAATTTAATTCTGCATTAGTGGTTAATAGCAGGTAACTGATTTAATTGAAAAAAAGGAACTTAAAAAATGTTACTAATTTAAGTGATAAGCGACCACTTACAATGCGATTAACGTAGAACCGAATTTAGATATTTTAGATGTACTGTAATTTTGGCATAAAAAGAATAAGAAAGTCCTTTACCATTTTTAACTCAGTTATAGCAGAGATCTTCCAAACAATTTTATAACCTAGAAGGAAGATGAAATATTCAATGGAAGATGAGAAGCAGTGCACACTGGGCCCAAAATATGATCCCATGAGAATAATGCCCAAGGGAACATTAAGCTTGGCAAAACATTAACGCATTGCAGTGAACTGTCCGGGCTCTTCTGTTGTATTTTGAGCACAGCATCACGTGCTCAAAACACAGTCAAACGCAGCTATTATAACATTTTTTTTTTAAAAAGAAACTTGTGTTTGACTGTTTTGAGCACAGCAAGCGGTGTGCTCAAAACACAGCAGAGAATCGTGTCTCAAACTGTCCTTGGCACAATTCTTCACAAGAAATGTTTACGTCATTTATCAACTGCATTTTAATAGTCTCCATTATCTATGAATTAACTAGAATACAACAGCATGTATGAAAAACGGACTAAAATTCATCCAAGGTTAAAGCTATCATTGCAGCATGACAAAAAAGTATGGGCTTGAGCAAAATTTTCACATAATCTAATGTTTATACATGATAAATAAACAGACAAAATAGGCAACGTACAACAGGCTCTTGGTAGATATATGCTGGCTGGATGCAGAATCGGAAACCTGAAAAAATTCTGTAGCTCTCCCTGTGAACTAAATGGTAACCTCGGACATCAGTGCAAATCCATGGAGGCCCCTGTGCCATCTCTCAGGAAAACGGGGTGAACAAATAAAAAATTCAACCCTAAAACATAATTGAGGTAAAATTATACACATTTGCAAATGGAATAAATTTCAGAGTTGGGAAAGGGAGAACTCGTGCAAAGAAAGTGCATCCGGGGCTTGTGCAGAATTTGCCATAGCTCGCACCAAAACTCAATGACTTCTGTTGCTGCAAATTGCAACGTAGTCTATCCATGGAACGTCCAAAGTATCCTGGTTTCCATGACCAATCATCCAAACAAAGATAACTAGCAAATCTGTAAGCTATGATGGACTTATTCATCTGTCAAATGGTGAGATCTTTAAATGCCTCTAATTTCCCATTTGATATGATAGAGTCCACATTTTGACCATCCACTGAATGGTTAAGACTCCCATTTTCAGAGTTCCTACATATCTGATTCAAGACTGAGTTGGGAGAAGCAGAGCTGCAGCTGCCTTCAAAGTATGTAGAATAAGGAAAAAACTCTGCACAACGCACTTTCCATCCTGCAATGGAAAGGTATCTTAGTACCAGAAGCAAATTCCCCTTAATACATAGAAATCCTTTACGAAACTATCTTAAATCATTGACACATTTCTAGCTTCTTTTCCTCCCTTAAATATTCCTTCTCAACATTATAATACCAATGCGGGTAATTCCAGCTTCTACATAAATAAGAATCGGAATCACCTGATTGTTTATTTAAATAAAAGCACCAAAACGAGCAAAGGTTCTTGTAATGTGCACCATTATGAGGTGCAAACAACAATGACAGACAAGGGAATGAAAACAGAGAAACGGCTCAAAATTAGGTAAAGGTTTTGAAAATTATACAAATTAAATATTTTCTCTTTTGGATAAATGAAAAACTACAAATTAAATGAAGTAATAACACTTAAACATCACTTTGGTATGACTCCATTCACACACACAGTTGTCACTTTTGTATTTTGAGTGGTGTGACCCATTTTTGATGTATAAGTAGCATTGCTCAATTGAATATTTTCAGAACCAAAACCTTGAAATTGGGTTAAAATTTTTAAGGACACCAGCACCATCCCATAATAATGTTAAAAGATTGACAATAATTAAATAATGCTTTTAACAAACAATTTGCCTTTTTTATCTTCTTTTAATCACATAAGAGGCCATCCGAGTAGTCAGGCAGCATAGATGTCCCAGTTATACTTACTCAATGCAGCATCGTGGTCAACAAGGACTGTTCCGAGAAGTTTATGAACTGCAATACAGTCTTTAAGCTGCCATTTTCTGATTGGTCCGATTGCTCCATTTCTAGCAGGCAAAATTATTGCAAGATTCAAAATTAACATTACTCATGTTTGAAAGTAAAAAAATAAAACTACAAGGAAAACAAAAAGGGGTGAAGGTTCAGATACTTTAATGCATTACCTTGGTGCATTGGTTGACTCTTCAATCAACTTTACAGCCTCTGATGTTCTGTTGGCATCCAGAATGTACAACATTTCCGCAAAAGCAGCTCTATGCATCAAAGAATCTGCGAATAAAAGGAACACCTAATAAGACATCTGAAAAGCTTGAATCATAAGTGTTGCCAACAAATATTCATGATATGGAGAGAGAGAGAGAGAGAGAGAGAGAGAGAGAGAGAAATAGAGAAGTTTATGAGGTACTGAATAAGTCAGAAGTTTATAGAGAGAAGGGGGTGTAGTATATGTAGGCCCTCCCACTCATACTAGGAATACTTATCTCACTAGCACTAAGAAAACATAACATAAAGCCGTGTCCTAACAGCCCATAAACTAATAAAAATAATGTTGACTATGACCTTTATGTTTTTCAAGGAAAGAGTTGTTTGCCTCGAACAGAGATTTCTCATGCAATTGGCTACACACAAGGAATAAACAGAAAACGTTAGAATTAATCACGATTGGATCAAAATAATTGTATATATTAGCCCCAAAGATATAAGAAGAAACGAAATAAACATAATTGCATAAGAGAACCTAATAGTTGGGCGCTCGGTTTCTAAAACACTCCATATTAGTTTCTCGCTGTCAGTCACAGGAGCATTCATGGATCCCACTTTATGGAAGAATTTTATCTGCAATAGACAGACTTACAAATAACTGCCAACAGAAAACACATTCTTTTTTTCCTTCAGGGTGTGGTGTTTGATAGAAACAGAAAATTTTGACAGGAATCACAAGAAAGGTCAATAAAAAAAGAGATTGAAAAACAGGAAAAAAAAAAGACAGAAAAAAAATTGTGCCAAATATGAACATATGTTTTTACACTCAGTTAAAATAATTTGTCACGTTCTTTATGTGATTCATGATGTATATATAGAATTTAAAAATGTAAAAACATATATAAAATATATAATAATAATAATAATATTTAATAAAGATATAAGTAGTAGTCACATATCATCAGATATTACATATTATTATTTTAACGTATTAAATATTTTTTTATAGAAAAAGAAATTTCATTAAGAAAGAAGAGAATTACAAAGAGGAGGATAAGTTATCCTCCACAAGAAAACTAATGAAAGAGATGATTACAATAACAACAAAAGAAACGAAACTTAAAGTTAAACATGCACAACAGCAGTCTAATCACTTTGCAAATATGAAATGGCGATTTAATGTATTAAATATTAAAAATGCAAGCTTCATAATCCCAGTAACATGGAATTGATAATTTTCTCTTCAGAAGAGATACCATACCAAGCAACGATGAGAATCAGGGTGTTCCACATCCAACCTCAGCAAATGCTTCACAGCCTACAAGTCAAAAGCACTGCCATCATAATCTACAATGATAAAGGACTTACGTGTAATATAAACAAAAGATATGAACTAAAAATACTCAAACCATCAGCGTCAATCCAAATTTGGTTCCATCAAAATTTACACTCATTCGAATATGGAATTCATTAATCATTTTAAACCACAACAAATCCCCCAACACTTGTAATGTACTTAAAATAGCAAGGAAGACAGCCTCAACTGTTAATCCAAATCAAGTACAAGCCTAATAACATTACATAGCAATGAATAAGAAGCTGGATAAAAGAAGTTTTTAAGTTCCTTGTTTGACACAAATACCTGAAAGGCAAGCAAGACCTTTTGCTTTCTCATATATAATTCAAATGAGAGCAAGTGTGTCTCTAATGAATCAGGCGAGTTCTTTTGAAGCAACTTCAAGTATTTTGTGGCTTCCATCAGAGGATCTTCAACCTTAGCAGGAGAAAGATGCACAAGGGACAAGATCACAAGATTATATTAGTCTCACCAATATTGTAAGCAAATAACATAAGTCACGGTTTAATAGAATAATCACCAGTCAATTTTGAGAAAGAATTTTTCCTAACAAAATCAGTATGATTGAGAAACCTGATACTTTTATGCAATAAATTAATTATAATAGTTTGTTAATCATAAAATGTACAATAACAAAATTTAGAAAGTAAGTTTAACTCTGTTCAATACAGCATTTTTCAACTGGGCAACTAAATCAATTAATATACTTTTAATTTGAAGGAAAAATATAACAAGGTAACAGTGAGATATTGTTTGTCAAATCTAAATAATAAATCAAACTCTAACTACTAATAAATACTAAACACCCATGCCTGGGCCTTATAACATAATCCTCCTGACAATTATAATGAGAAGAGAAAATATTATATTCTTCCTGGGGTGTATTTCTAGACCCTTTCACTTATGACTTCCCTTCTCTCTCTCTCACACACACACAGATCCAGCCAATTTGCCTGGTGGGAACAAACAAAATAGTGGTTGCAGATGATTTAGGGATTCGGCCTAGAAGTAAATGGTATTACTCATCTTCTACATCAACTCAAGGTCCAAGAGAATTGGTCAGAGAGCAAGTTTCTAGCCATGTCCAATAATGAAATTCTCACTATAACAACATCAACTAAGCGTTTTCCTATTAAGTGGAGCCGGCTACATAAATAAAACGACGCCACAATGACCTATTATAAAGTTTTCACTAAAGGGAAAAAAAATAAAAAAAATCTTCTATTCAACGAAAATAAGTCTTATTTTGTGCACTGAGTTGAGTTTTGAAACCGGCCTAAACCACCTAAGACAACAAAAATATGAATCTCAATTGGCATTTGGATACTAAGCATTTGAAAATCAACCTGCAACAACTTTTCCCCACGTGGATCTGGATCAACAGGCTTTACATGCCGCTTTCCAGACTTTGAAACACTGCCTGCGCTTGACTCTTCATTCTTTTCTTCGGCCTCCTAAAAAGAAAATAAAACATGAGGATGAGTAGCATTGCTACAATAAGTTCTGCAGAAGCTATAGAAATGACATAATACTTTCTTAGCCCGTGCTTCTGCCTTTCTCTGTTTTTGCCTCATTTTCTTTTTTTGAGAAGGAAGCAACTTAGACATATCATCCTCCTCCTCAGCGGTAGACTTCAAAGGAGAATCATACAATTTTATATAACATCTGCAGCTCAAAACCTTACAACAATCAGATCATACATACTAAATCAGAAGTTAAGTGCATTTACGAAGTATTAAATTTGTCAATCTGTTGCCTTATAGTAAAAGCAGGATTTTAATTTTGAAAAAACTGTTATGGCAGTCCCGAAAAAGTGCTGGTTACTGAAATTGGTGATATGACTAATAACCCATCCAACAAAACTTGATGCATACATGAGGAAACTCTCGGCCTCACAAAGGGTGTGAGAGCAAAAGAAAAACAATAACATAATTAAATTTTCAGTTTCCCAAAACAATTTGCATCCCAAGTTTAAAAGGATTTAAGGGTTTTTAAATCGGCTAGACAAAGCACATAACAAGACAAACAAGCATAATAACTCGTGCAATATACCAAAAAGACAACATTATATTCACCTTATAGCTCCAGCTGCTGCTTTATGAAAATATACATGCGAGTGCAGTCGGTCTTGAAATGTAAGCATTTCCACATAAGTACGCAAAGTCATTTTCCTTAAGCAGTATGAATGGAAATCAAATTGATCTTCAGTAATATCTGCATAATGCTTCTCCACTGCCAAAAATTTCTTGAGAGCCCGTCCAAGATCACCTTGTCGGAAATAGCTTTCACCAGAGGCAAGTTCATACCTTCCAAAGACAAATGTTACAAGATGCATTAAGTAATGAAACCGCAATAACACTCTGATAGTACAAAATGTTACAGATCATTTAGATAGAGTTACAGACCACATGCACTGCATGTCATGGAGATTGTTGTGTTGATCCCCATCTTTTGTAAACAACACAGCAGTTTTTTCGGCCAAAGCCACCTTAGTAACAAGGAAAAATATAAAGAAAGCAGTCAGAAAAGGCAAATGAGGTCACACAAATAATAATGTGTAAGTGTGAATACAATTCAAATACAATGAAAAGAAAAACAAAAACCTGATCAGCCTGCAGCATGCGCTTAACACACTCACTATTAATATAGCGATCAGCAAGATCCATACACCTAGCTTCCTCTGAAAATGCAGCAGCAGCAGCCAAATCACCGGCATGCTTCAGTATCCGGCTCTGTTGTACAAAGATATGCAAAATCATTCAACAAACTTTTATGTACAATTGACTCTTGATAGGGTAGGGGGAATCACTGCTAACCACAACTTCGAGGATCAATTCATTTACACTCAAATGTGGTATCAAACTCACAATTGGACCACTTGTGATTTTATCACTTGCCTCAATTTTTTCTTTATTAGCAGATATTTTCTTGCATAGCAAAGTACTTTTTTTTCCTAATATTTTAGTACCGATTTCCCCGGACTCTGACATCTTGATGTTGATATAAAATAGAAATTATTATTAAAACAACTTAAGAAATAGATTGGTATCTGGCATTTAAGCTTTTTTAATATACTGGTTTATATAGTATAGCAGAACAGTCAGAAAGATTCATAAGAAAAGCAAAGGTGGGCTAAGTAACATGTTCTAAAGTGTGAGCCAAAAGCTATTAGCCCTAAATACATGAGTTGAGTGTCAATTTTTTTAATAGAAAAAGAAATATTATTAGAAAGAAGAGAAGAATACAACTAGAAGGAGGATAAGATATCCTCAGAAACAAAATAACAACTCAAAACGAAAACAAAGTAACAGAGACCCTACAAAACCTATCAGAGCATGAGTGTCATTTATTAATGGTTATATTCCATTAAATAGAAAATGAGTAACAATAATATAACAGAAGAAGGATTACAGACATGAACTAGCCCAAAACAAGAAAACAAGTATAGTTAAAGGTATGAACAAACCTTGACAGAATATAGATCAATAACAGTAGGTGTATGTTCTATAGCCTCATCGATTTTAGAAAGAGCAATTTCATACTGACCCTGCCTGTCATAATGCTGCACCAGTACAAACTCTTCATTTAAGAGGAAAGAAAATGGAGGAATACACAAAAAATGTATAAAAATAATCCAAAACATAGCCACCAACCTGGGCCAATAAAAACAAAGTCCACATAAGAGTTGAAGGAGGTTCTTTTTCCACCCTGTATACAAGATAAACAATGGTTAGCTTTCAGTAAAAGAGAAAAGCTCCGAAGCACCAAAATTGAGATATAACTAAAGGACATGCTAAACGTCTGCATTCAACATTTTATGCCAGAAACCAGTGTTGAAAAAACTGAAAGTGAACTGGTGAAGGGATTGGTTCAATTTAAGACAGAGACTGTTCCATATAATGTGCACAAGTTTTCCTGCAAGGAGTCTGTAGATCCAAACTACAAAGACATTCCTGAAAATATTTAAAGCCACTTTTTTGTGCTTAAGCACCAATTCTCTCCACATAAAAAGTATTATATCCTGTGTGGAATGTCATGGCAGTGTGGCCTTTGGACAGCAAGCAGGAATACTTAACGTGCACATGAAATTGTCCAGCCAAAGCCCGAGATTACCCTAAAAAATTAGATCTAATCATTAGATAACCGGAATTTCCATCAACAGGACATTGTTTCCAAATCCCAGGGGGTAGAGAAGAACAGGAAATTCAATCAGAATCAGCAAATAAAGAAAAAAAGCATTATATAGCAACAACAACCAATACATTCAATTTTGGGGGAATACACAATGGAGGGGTACATAGTAACTTCATAAGAAAACCAAGTCATATGAGACAAGAAATGAATGATGATGAGACAAAGATGTTGGACCTAATGGGGAGAATACTCTATAACAGAATCTAAGGAAAAGAATTGAAATAGAAACTAGTCCTGCAAGACATGGAATACATCACATTATTGTTACATGGACCAAGCGAAACTGTTGAGGAACTGAATAAGAAGTGTACATCAACAATTATTGAAATCCCCCCCTTGAATCCCAGTGGCAGGCATAGAAATGTACATCAACAAAATATGAAACATTATGTAAGAGAACACTAATGTTAAAGAAATACTCTTCCATTTCAATAGTCAAAAAATTCAACCAAGAGAAGTTTAAGAAACAGAATACTGATATTCTTGATGCACAATTCAGTAAAGCCCTCAATTTCTACAGACAATAAAGTAACCTAACAATTATTAGTCTCCTGCGAGGAAGCAATGTATTCAAGAAGTGACATCTCATATTAATGAGATCACCAATTATGATCTAAGAGGGGGAAAACACGGAAGAGATACAGTTCATCTGTTTTCGTATATTTACAATTCCTGGTCTACGACACAAAAGTTAACAAGTAAATCTTACCTCCCAGGGTATTGACCAGTTGTCCTAATTGTGCGCTCTAACTCCAGAATAAGTTGTTCCAAGATGTCTGCCTGTTAGAGAGTCAAAAAAATGAAATAAATTAATACCCAATAGGAGCAGTATTTTCTACTATCATATTATACTATAGCCTTAATATACTTCGAAATATCAGTCTTAAAGAAAGTGATAAAACTAACCTTCCCAGGGGAATTGTACAAAGGAGAAAGATCAGAGAACAGAGATGGAACTCCCTAAAAACACAACAAAGAAAATGAAAATCAGTTTTGAAACTACTAGACTAGACCTAATATCATTTGAAAAGGAATTGTGTATACCTTAGTTAGGAGAGGCCTAATATAATTATTTGCTGCTTCTTGAAATTTTTCACCTTGTAGAAAATCAAGTGGTATTCTCTGGATAACATACAGACCCAATGGAGAATGAATTTCATTCCAAAAATTAAGCACTCCAATAATACTGTTCATTTTGAAAAGTAAAATAACAACGGAACACCAGGCATTCATCTATACTAATATGCTATAATAGAGGATGCACTCAAATTGATCTCTGAAGAGCTTTTATCATCATAACCATTAACCGGGATCTCCTCTTTAGGATCCATATCATACAACTGTTGTAGAAAGGAAGAAAAAACTTATAACATTATGATTACACTTATCATGCTAAGAGATATTTCAAAAAACTCTTTCCACAATATTCCTGTTTTGTAGCAAGACGGAAGGACATTCCAGCTTCCTATGAAAGGAAAAAAAAATTGCAACTACAGAAACCTTTGCATGGCAAAATCAGGCATTCAAAAAGAAAATATATATAATGCGAAACCTAAAGCAAAGACACAAATATGAAAATACCATGTTTTCATGCAGATACGTCAAAATAGTAATTAAGTGATAATTGTGATACAGAACGCAAGATGCAAAAGAAAGGGTATATAAAACTATACGCATTAACTGTTACCTTCACAGCAGAAGACCACTTATATTGCTGCCCAAGTGATTTGTACAATGCATCTAACTGATCTATTTCTTCAGGAGAAAAATGGCCATTTTCTGAATATAACCCAACACATTTTTGGAGGCCTTCATAGTATCTGAACATTCATATGAAGCATGAGAAAATGGTTTAGTTTCTACAAGTCAGCAATATTGTAGATTTTAGTCAAATAGAAATGGACTAATCTGAATGGGAGTTATACAAATACTACGCATTATTTTTTTTGATAGAAAAAGAAAATGCAATAAAAAGAGAAAGGGAAAACAGTACAAAAGGAGGAGGATAAGAAATCCTCACACCAGAAAGCAAAAAAACAAAGCAAGAACAAAACAAACAAAACCGCAAGGGAACAAATTAGTGTAGAAGAGCTGTCTAATCTTTTTGCATATCCAAAACAGAGATTCCCTTAAAAAACCATGGGCGGAACACCAAAGAAAAGCCATGTGCACAATTCTATCCCAGGATAGATTTAAAGGCAAAGACATGTTTGAAGACGCGAGCATTCCTTTTCAACCACAAAAAAAAAAACTGCATGTTGCCATAGGATCTTGTAGACCTTCTTATTGTCAAACCCCAGAAAACAGATTTGAAGAAACTGATCCAATGAACTAGGACAAACCCAATGCTCACCAACAATACCAAAGAACATATTCCACAAGTAGCTCAATGCTAAACAATAGAGGAACATATTCCACAAAAGCTATAACATGTCATGAGTGTTAATCTTATTAAGTATTGCAGTCCCAACAAAAGATTTGAATTAGAAGGAGCTTTAGATTTTCAAATTGGTTATTCAAGTACAAATCTCTTGCTTGTAAGAAACTGAAAATAAGATTTATGATGGAGACCTAGATCTCCAACTAGCAAATTACTAGAAATAGGTATGAAAATGCTGGAATTAATACTGAAAAATATAGAAGAAATCCAAAGAAGATAACCTCCAGAAATTTTGAGACTGCAAGACGTCTCCCATAACCCAAATTCCCTTAAGATTTTGCCTGCCTCTCACCACTGCCCTCTCCCTCTTTTTATAACCAAATTCCTAACTAACTTGCTATGTGTCCCTACCCAAAACCCCTTATTCTTCCTTCTAACCATGGGGTTCATCATTACCTCGCTTTTGAAGTTTCACCTTCCCTTCAAGTTGAGTGGAGGAAGCAGGAACTAGTAACTTCTTCCCTGGGTGCAATTGTTTTCCCTTCCCTTCTCTTTGTTCTTCATTCTTTTTTTCATTTTCAGCCTTTGAAACTTCAATTTCACTCCTTACATTGCTTTGGCTCAACCCCAAATTCCACAAGCCTTTGATGAATTTTCCAGCAAGCCCATAACTCAAATTATGCCCAATCGGATACTCTGACCATCTCTTCTCAACTCTTATTTCACCCTTTTTTTTTAATCTCACGGGCCCAGTTCAGAATATGGACCAACTTTTGGGGTCCAATCGTCCCAATTTCAACCCTAATAAACCCAATGTAGCCTTTCTGCACATGATCCATTCCCAACCCATCTTCCCCTTTGTTGAACGGCACCCTCCAATACACCAATGTTGCTGTACATTCCCCCAAATTTGTTCCAGCCAATATCACCTTCTCCGCATTGTCCTTGGTTTCAGATTTCGTCTCTCCTTCCTCTCCCATCTTCTGCTCATCATCCAACCCAAATTCTCCCTCTTCAGACAGCAACCACTCCTGGAGTAGTTTGTTCTGACAATAATGACCCAAAATATATTCCTCTGTGGGTTGTTTTGTTCTTCTACAGACTACCTCCTAGCATTTCTCCTCTCAGATTCAACGAAACAATTATTCAACACTGCTATAGATTTTCTCATCTTTTCCGTCTCCCCCCAAATTCCTGACACCTCCTTCTCCAAACTCTCCACTCTAGCTCAGGTGGTTGGGATGGGTGGCGATTGGGGAGTGGGGAGTGGGTTCGAGTCTGCCCTTGTACCAAAAAAAATAAAATTGATGGAGACCTAGATCCCCATCTAGAAAATTACTAGAAATATACATGAAAATGCTGGAATTAATACTGAAACATATAGAAGAAATACAAAGATAAGATATAGCACTTTGAGACTGCTAGATGTCTCCCATAACCCAAATTTCCGTAAGATTTTGCCTGCTTCTCACCTCTGCCCTCTCCCCATTTTTTATAACCAAATTCCTAACTTACTACCCCTACCCTATAAGATTCGGTGAGTTTTTTAAGGCTCAACCAAACCGAACTAATTATAAAAAAATTTAAAAATTATAGTTCCATCAGTTTAGTTCAAGTTTATGGAACCGAACCAAATAGAAATCAGTTTGGTTCAGCTTGGTCCATCGGTTGTTTTTTTTTTTTGGGCCCAACTAATAGCATCCCCATGATTTAGGTCAAAGTTACATCCTGTTATTAGAGCTCCCTTATCTAGCAGCATCCCATGATTTGCTTTTTTCAATATCCTTTATAAAATCTAACTAGAGCTTGAACATTGCTTATATGGAGAAAGTAGACAAAATTTCCAGATTATTCCACCATTCAAAATGGGATCCCATCTATTGTACTATGGCATCACTAAATTTTTTTTTTTTTGTAAATTTGGGCATCACTAATATTAAAATAAAAACTCTAATTAATGGTAGAATTATAATCTACAAAAGATATTTTAATGATAAATTTAAGAAACATGAAAAAAGTTTGTAGTTTCAAATTTTTACTTGTATTATGAATTTATAAGATATGAAAGAAATTCGCTCTTGATTTTTGCAATAGGAATAAAATATGTTGATTTTTACAATGTGTAGCACACAGCTTATTGAGATACAAGACTGCAAGACTGATGGAATTTTCAAAGCAAAGATGATGATAACAATAATAATAAAGAATTACATTATTACCTCAAAAGCACAACTCCACAAACTGTGAAAAGTTAAATAAAACAAACTCTCTCTTCTCTTATTAATACATTTATTATACTGCCTTCCCTTCTATTATAAAAAATATATATATAATTTTTTTCAAAAATAAAAAGTATATCACGTCCAAATCCAAATGACTCAAATAATATTTATGAAAAAGAAACAAATAATAAAATAAAATAGCACCCACTCCAATTTTCTTTTTTAATTCACTATCCTCTAATACCAATTTTTTTTTTCAAAATAATTATGAAGTAGTTTGGGCTATCAAAATATCAATTACATTGACTTAAAAATTTGGTTAAAAATTGAGAAGAAAGAAAACATGAGAGTATTTTTTATTGATTTATGTTATCCGTATCTCTTTTATAAAAGATATTTAAAATATTTATGTTAAATTGTGGTATATTTTTTATTTTTAAGAGAAATTCATGTACATTTTATTCTTTTCAGAATAGAATAATTATGTCAAAAACATTATTTTAGTATCAATCATTTTTTGTTATTGTTATCAATCATACTAGTATTAATAAATATTTATAATTTTGTTGGTGAATAAAATATTTCTGAAATTTATTACTAACATATTATAAATGCAATCAATATAAACTGTCACACTCCATTATAAGATATTAAACGGACATTTCATATAAATTAATCAATTAATGAAATCCAATTGTTTAATAAATTAAAAAAAAGTTACATTGTGCTTAAAAAATTAAATATATTATTTTATTATTTAGAAAATTACAGTGAATCTTATAGGATTAAAAAATTTTGACTCTTAATCCCTTGCTTAATCAGAAAAAGAATATTCTTAAATAAATAAGTATATATATAATAAAATCAGTTGGTTCAGACGAGACTTTTTCCCACCAAACCAACCAATCAAACCGATTGGTTTTCAAATTTGAAAAACCGACTTAAACTGGCTAAAATCGATTTTCTTCGGTTTTGAGTAGGTTTGGTTTGATTCAGTCAATTTTATTCGGTTTTGTACACTCCTACCATTAAGGAAAAAAGAAGACAATAGCAAGGAATAAAATAAAAAAGAACAACTTCTACAGACTTTTGAAATTGAGAAATTCCAACCAAGAAACTGAGTAGCCAGAAAGATTACCTATAATTGTCAGGATTCATGGAAAGTAAGGCCCGGTACAACTTTTCACCTTCTTCTAAGTGACCAAGCTTCAGTAAAAGAGATACCTGTTGTTCTTTATATGCAAGCTTATCGACCTAAAATGAACATAGACAAAAACAAGTTAATATACGATGTTCCTTGTGCTTAACAAGTTACATTATAAAACTAACCCAGTAAATAAAACATACATACAATTTTCAATTCTTTCTTGTGCAACTCCTCAAGAGCTCTCTCCAAAAATCCACATTTCTCTAACAAGGAGATCTGGACAAAACATTTAATGCATAAACAAAAATCCATATCATCAGAAAGACTTAATATTTTTCAATAATCAGTAGTAGAATTGACAGAAGAAGGATTCCTATTTCCCAAAGTGCAATTTGACTAGAGCCAGATATATTCCAAAACATTTAATTACAGAATCCTAGTAAGTAACGAGAACCCATTGATGCAGGCTATGATCAGCATCTACAAACAGCATGATATTAATGTCAAATTTTCAACTATACTAGCCCTACAAAGGGGTCAGATCATATACCAATTGATAGAAGCTGCAAATTATAATGAACTCAGTTTGGTATCAACTAGAAAATTAATTATGGTTGCTATTTGGGTTTCAGAGAATGGTTGTATTGAGCTTGACATTAGTTAGGCGAGCAATTATCAAAACAGTAGTTTATTTCAGGTTTCCATAAACAAGAAATAGATGTAGATAAGGTGTCAGAGGGCAAAAAAAACCTTGTACAAAAGCATTTCCCCATGCTCGGACCGTTCATTTTCTGGAGGATAATCATCTTCTAATGTCCCTTCATATGCTTCCAGAATTTCAACTGCCTTGGACACACTGTTACATAATCAAAAAATTCAGTACAACAAACTACCAAAAGAACCAACTACCAAGTTATGCTACTTCAGTAAACAACTACTAATAAGAGCAAAACTACTGTAGAGAGCAGTGATCAAAATCTTCAAACTGGGCTACTGCAGTCAAGGAAATGAAAGATCTCTCAAGCACATATCTACATCTTTACACCAGTGAAGGATCTTTTGGGTAAACACAACATTTGAAATTGATTCCTGGATACTATCTCCAATTTTCTCCAACCAAATCCTCAAAGCAAACCATCAATTACAGTGAGAGAAAGTTATAAGGAAATTTTGTCCTTTGACAAATTTCCTTTTATAGTTATACATAAATCCAACGATCCATAACATTAGATTATAAAATACCATATTATATGTATCAGAAGCCAGTGTTTGACACATAGCATTACAATAAGATCAGGCACCTTCATTCCAACACCAGACATTAGACAAATACAAATTTCATAAATATGTCAGTAACTAGAGACTAAACTAATGTATGTGAACAATGAAAGCATAAAAAACTTAGCAACAAGTTCAGACGTTAGAGTATCAGATCATATCTCTTTGGACCCTCTCATGAAATTAAGGAATAAGACAATAATCTCTTCCAAAGTAGGATGATCCGTTACCCAACTTCCTTTCCCTCCCTTATTTTTTTCTCAAAAACATCACCATCTTAAACAAAAGAAACAGAAGCAAACAAGAGAAGATAGTCCTGAGATCCATGTGTTACTGGAAATTCTTATAAAGGCAGTTCAAGCTATCATCAATTGGAAAACCCATTTAATTTTTCAAAATTCAAGTGTGTAAATTGATAGATGGACCCAGCAAATGCCAGATATTCAAAAAGTTAAACATGCAACTATGCAAGTAACTATTGATATACAAATACCATAGTAATACTCTAACATAAGGGAAGAAAGAAATAACAAATAATCATGGTCCCCTATCGGCCCAATGAGAAACTAAATCTGACTCTCTAAAACCTGTTTCTGCTGTTTATGTAATAAACAACTTAATTAAACTATAAAGACAATAATAAGCTATCACTGTCTATTTCCATAGTTATATGTACAAGGTACTCATAAACATATATGCCAAGAAGGATCTGTATTCCTCATCTTTCCAGAGAATGAAAATAAAAGAGGCTACACACAGGCACAAAGCCGCAAATACAAAATAGGAAAAATGGATAGCAGACAGACAAACAAAAATGAATAAGAAAGAAGATTATTTTAGTATCATTATAGTAGACAGCCACTTATAAATGAAAAGAACGTCAATAAACAACTACTGTATACCAACAACTAAAATCAACGATCCAAATCATACTTAGAGTTCAAATGATGAGCAACAGCAAAGCCAATCCAGTTCATGCGATGATTTGGCTTGAGAGTCAGAAGTCGTTGTCTTGTCTCAACAAAGCCAGATAAATCTCGCATTTGAGCCTGAGCAGAGGTAAAAATAACTGTGACATGAGTGAAAATAATACATAATAAAATAATTCACTAAATATTTACATTAAAAATACATTTATATATTTTGTGACTTGTGATAGAGTCCAATAGCACAGCAGAAAATTTGTTTCCCTCCACTTCAAGCATAGGGCAATGTGATCTTGTATATAAATTAGCCAAACTAATCTTTACAATAACATGTGTTCTGGGAAAAGTATTAAGATGTTAGAGCGCCAAGATAGCTTTTCACCTAAAAACCACCATTCTTTGTTTACTCAAAGTAGCTTTCAACAGAATATTGACAGCACATATAAATAAATAGAAGATTATTCATTATTGTACATGTGCTCGAGCTTTCTTTGAGGTCTTCTAACTTGTAAGACAAGCACACCACCTGGTGGATATTGAATTAATGATTCAACCATCCACCTGGTTTTAGCATGACAAGGAGGCACATCGATTAGACCCAATAGATAATAAGTCACCTTCACATCAGTCAAAGGACACACAATCATTTACGTTGAGTCTTTCACAATGTTAAAGGGCCTTCCAACAGCTTTCTCAAGGTTTTTGCCTTATCGAGAGTTAGACATGTAATAACAATCATGATTTAGAGGACCAAACCTATGACAAAAATATTCTTTGAGTAAATATACAATTTAATCTCTAAATTTATTATGTCATTATATTTTAATCTTTGAATTTAATTTATTGCACAGTTTAATCTCTGAATTTACCAAACGTCAGACAATTTAGTCCTTCCGTTATCCTTACATTAACTACTTGCTGACGTGACCTATTAAGTACTTACGTGACATGTTAAATGCCAACTAATCATGCCACATCAGCGTTGACTCAACCTACAAAAATAGTAAATACACAATTTAATCCTTAAATTTATTAAATCTCTACAATTTAATCTTTGAATTAAGTCATTGTACAATTTAATCATCAAATTTACTAAAAATCAAATAACTTAGTTCTTCTATTATTTTTACACTAACTGCTTATAATATAGCACATTACATCAATATTGACTCAGTTTAAAAAAACTTCAAAATGCTTCGTTTTTCATTTTATTTTTCCGCTTCTCATGAAAAATCATATTTTCTATCTTTAACTAATAACGCCATGAAATACTCATTTACTACAAAATTATTCTAATAAGTTTTTTATAACTAAAAATAAAAAAAGTTATTCTAAAATTTATGATATTAACAACCATGGGTAGTTAACTTGACACTTTACAGATTTTAGATTATAAGAAAAGGTCATTATTTCAATGTTCTTAATTCCTTATTGTTTATTGTTGTACTAGTTCTTATAATTTTTGCTCTAATTCATATATTTTAATGCTGAAAAACTTTATAATTGATATTTATTAGTTAGCCTTCATATCGTGTTTGAATGTTATTGTATATTTTAATAAGATATTTCTTTTCTTGCATATCTTTTTGCTTATCATTTTTTTTTTCATTTGAGGACAAGGAAAAATGCTTTAATTTATGAAAAATATTGTCATTTTGCTGTTAAATAATTGATAGTATGAAATTTTTTTTATTGAATTGCAAATACATTTACGATGGCTTCTTTTTTATTTGAATGCTTCTATGGTTTTCATTGTCCCGCAAAACAAATGTAATAGTTAGTTCAACAACTTAAAGCAAACAACATTGTATGAGGTTGAGAGAACAATTTTATTTCAAAATTTTATGGATGAGTTAATGCTAATGTGACATGATTAGTTAGCATCTAACGTATTACATAAACACTTAACATGTTACATCAGCAAATAATTAAGATAAAAACAACAGAATGACTAAATTATTTGATATTTGATAAATTCGAAGATTAAATTATGTAATGACATGAATTTAAAGACTAAATTGTAGGAATATAATAAATTAAAGAACAAAATTGTAGGAACTTAATAAATTCAGAGACTAAATTATGTATTTACTCTTTTTATAAAGTTAAGTCAATGCTGATGTGGCAGGATTTAGACTAAATTATAGGGATATAATAAATTAAAGGACTAAAATGTAGGGACTTAATAAATTCAGAGACTAAATTGTGTATTTACTCTTTTTTTAAAACTGAGTTAATATTGATGTGGTATGATTAGTTGATATTTAACGTGTCACGTCAGCAAATAATTAATGTAGAGATAACGAAAGGACTAAATTGTCTGACGTTTGATAAATTCGGGGATTAAACTGTATAATGACTTAAATTCAGGGATTAAAGTATAACGACATAGTAAATTTAGAAACTAAATTGTGTATTTACTCATATTTCTTTTGGTCCAAAGGCAAAAAATGTAGTTGATACTTAGAAGGTCATTGTTAGAGATATTAATATAAACATTCTTGTGACCTTTTTGGATAAAAAGGTCCTTGACATAGTATCAAATTTTCTATGATCAAGTGGTGTGTGGTTCAATCCTTGTTGCCCACATTCTTCTGATTAAAATTAAATTTCAATACTAGGTATGGTAGGCTTGTGCTACGCACCTATGTCCATGTTTTAAGGCCAAAGGCCTTTTGCATAAGGGGGCATGTCAAACATATTAATATAATCCTTCTCTTAATAGCGTAAACTTCTAATATGAAATGATCCTCAACAATCAACAGTCTAATATGCTAGAAAATTGAGATTTAGTGTTGGATTTGATGATCAGGCTATAACTTTGGTTCTCAACATTGGGCCAAGTTATCTCCTTGCATCTTCAGATTTAGCAGTAACTGGGATTTAAAATGAGTTTATGAGAACTGTTTTTGAACTTTCAATATCCCATATAGTTCAAACTTCAAAGCAAGGTATCATCAGCACCTTGTTGTTGTAAACCTAAGGGGTTGACTTCAGAATGTGTTGAATTTAGAGTTTCACATCCTGTGTTCTTCCTCTGTTACCATGTATCTTAATAGGCTTCCTGTTTGCAACCCAGAACAGTGTTCATAATAAACTTTCTTCCACATCAAAAATTATATTGATGATGCAGATCAGTTAGAAATGTCATAAAAAAATAATACCCAAGTTAAAGTCATTGCACAGAGAGAGAGAGAGAGAGAGAGAGAGAGAGAGAGAGAGAGTATTTCTGAGTTTATCTGCTACAACAAAACAAAGAGGCAAAAGACATTTAAGTTGCTACCTGTAAGAGTGATAGGTCACGTAGAATTTCAATATTGTCTGGATCTATTTTCAGTGCATTTCGATAGCACTTAATTGCCTCCCTATATTCTCTGTCTGACCGATAAAGGAGACCATAAACATGCCAACAAACATGACTTTTAAGGTCATTCTGCACCAGAACAAGAAATTAACACTGGTTTATCTAACAGACGATGAAGATTGACAAAAGGTTTAGAAGATAAAAGCAGACCTTTAGCCCCTGACGAACTAGCTCATATGCTTCAGACTTACGATCCATGCAATTTAACGTCAAACCCTTCATTGATAAAGTTTCTATCAACCAGAAGGGGGAACAGACACATAAGAAAATGGTAAAAAGAAAATATGCTGTGAATGAATAAGATAGTACTTGCACAAAAACTTAAAATTGTGTTTGTTGTGACTCACTTAAAAAGAAAATGAAATAAGAGCATAAAAAAAATACCAAAAAGCTTACCTCCATGGTCAGGAAATTTTTTCAAAATGGCATCGGCTGCTTTGAGTCCCTTTTTATATTGTTTGGTTTCATATGATTTCTAAAGCAACACAAACAAGGAAGAATAAGCTCCACTTAACAGTTACGCGTAAAAAGAAAGTATTTTAATTACATATAGAATTCATAATGGCCATGATTATCAAAATTTATTTACGTCAGCTTGCAAGCATACTTGAAATTTTACAAATTAATAAAACCAAATCCTAAAACAAGCCTATAGAAGGAATTCCCTGGAAAGCCACATCCAATAACATAGATATTTATCCTGACTTTTAGTGATATTTTGGAGGAGGCATCTTATTCTCCTTCATTGTATTTCTCTTCCTTCTTAATAAAATTTCTTTTTCTGTAAAAAAAACATGGATATTTATCTCAAGAAACTGAAACCTTTGTATCAGATGGAACAAGAAGTAGTAATGAAAAGCAATGAATTCACTTCAAATACTTTATTTTTAATAGGTAGATAAAGCATTTGCATACTACGATGATAACAATCACCAACTATTTTCAAAACCAAAATTCTCCACTCTATATCGTAGTTTTTTTTTTAATGGAGAAATAAACTTTATTGATGGAGAAAGAAGAGCAGTACAATAAAGAGGACCAGCAGTCCTCAGGAAACCAGAAAAAAACTATTACAATTAACAGTTCAATAGAGCTAGGATGTCTACGCAGACACATCGATAAGAACGAGCACACCCACAATTGGGCTAATAAAGTGTACAGCAGTTCACACTTCCTGCTTTCTATGGTTGCAGAAGGTAACAAACTAAAACTCTTAAAGTACTAAACTGTATTTCAACCAACAGTAATTCTCTGAAGACCTTACAATAACATAAAAGTACGAAATTTAACTGAAGACCCAAAAATTTATTCTTTGAGCTTTCTCCCAGATTACAAAGCAACCAAACAAACCGTAAGAAAATAGTAGTAAAAAGAACAGAATCTAGGGTTTTAAGATGGCACAGCAATTGAGAAAGTAGCAGAAAGTGAGTGAGGTTGGATCGAACAAAGACAAGCAGTCAAAAAAATAAATAAATACAAAATGATAAACAAAAACAGACAATCGAAGCTTACAACAATAAGCTTGAAGAGGTTGGCCTCTTTAGGGGGCAGAGAAGCACCCATTATTACGGATAGATAGAGAAAGTAAGTTGGGATTTATGTGAATGAGAGAAAGCAATAGAAAGGGTCGCAAAGGTAAGTGACAGAAGACGGAGAATGGTGGCGTTTATCAGCAACCCTACTGTAAAAAAGCAAGGGAAGAACGAGTGAAGTTGTAAAGGGAAGAGCGTGCGCGTGTAGCCCCTCAAAAACGTTGCTTTGCGTAATTGACCTTGTTAGCGTGACTTTTCATTGGTGAAAATACTTCACAATTTACAGCCCAAAAAAAAAAAAAATAGCAGACTGAAAATCGACAGGGGAAAAAAATTCCTTATATTGGCAATTATATAATTTTAAACATCGGCGTTCCGCTATGTAAGTAGCTGAAATTTTTTTATGGAGTTTGTCTTTATCAACTTCTTGGATTGAGAACAAAATATTTTTCACGCTACTAAGATTGACGGTTTAGAGAATTTTAAACAAAAGCATGTCCGAACATGATTTTAAATAAATATCATTTTTAATATATTTTATATATATATTTTTATAATTGACTTAATTTGTTGATTTTTTATAAATTAAATTTGTCTAAAAAATTCTCCAAAAAAAATAAAACTGATGAATGTACATCCACTTGAATGCATAACGTTCTGGGCCAACTCTATTGTTAAATTTCTTTCACAAGCTTTTGTGTTATGTCAACAAATGGCTAGTAACGGAGCTAACAGACTGATTCATGATTCTTGTACCATTCAGAAATAGTTTACGTTGTTCCAGGTCCGCTCACGTGGAAGTACAATTACTGCATTAGGCGAATATAATTTTAACAAGGTTTCTTCGTACTACTATAAATGTTATCTGAATCTTTGAACTTATATACAACGCTTTAATCGTAATAAATGTTATCAATTTTTTTTTTGACATTCGGCCTTCAATATAGAAGATAAAGTTTTTGTTTTTGTTTTTTTTATCTCTCCTCTGTCTTTCGGCCTCTTCTTATTTCATTTAGCTAGAAGGGGAACTCCAAAAACGAATTGAATATCAAGAGGCTATGCATGTTTGAGAAAATTTGAGGATTTGCAATTTAAGTGAAAACTTTGCGGTTTAACTATCAAGAGGTTAAAAGAAGATGAAGAAGAACATTTGTCACAATTGGAAGTGATCAGGCCAACTAAGAGAAAAACAGAGAGCTTAGCATTTTTCATCTCTCGGCTTTGTACTACAGTATAAAAGTCTGTTGGAAACCCAGTTAAGCCAAAATAATAGCCCCTCCTCCTTAATGGGGCTAGTTCATTCAGCTTTTACATATCGTAGAGGCCAAAGTCTTGTATGCAACATCTATTTCCTCTTCAGTCATCTCAATTGTCTCATCACTGTCATATGCAGCTGCATCAGCAGAAACGGTTTTAGTTCTTCCAGCTTTGCTTGTCTGTTCATTTCTCTCTGACTTCTTTCTCCACTCATCGTCTAAACTATCGAGTTCCAATTCATAGATACGCTTACAATCCAGAGCCTGTCTGAGTATATCTTCCTTTGATAACGAGGCCGCATTGTTTCCTAAAACATCAAATTTAGCCAGCTCTTCAACAACACGAGGAATGAATTTCCACTCCTCAGTTACTTTCCGGACATCCTGATCAAAATTAATAAGCCAAAAATCAATTACAGTCAAATCATATATAACATTTCATTGATAAAATAATGACACTGCATTAAAACTAAAAATAGAGGGTCCAGGATATCGAGTTTTAAGGGGATAGGTACAACACCAATCGTGCCATTTGACTCAACTGAGTGATCAGCCCATTCTTACAAGAGAGCTTGGTAAGCTTTCAAGTATAATGAAATGTTCCAACGCCCGAGAAGAAAGGTGCAAGGGAACGCTCAGACAGGAGAAAAGTAGGAATAAAACAATCATAGTCTATGCAATTTGCTCACTTTTTTTTTATTATTAATTACAACAACAACAATTAAACATTTTCTCATTAAGTGGGATCGGTTACATGGTTCAAACGACGCCACAGTAGCATATTATGAATAAAATCATTTTTCTTATCATTAGTTACAATGACAGAAATTCAACCACTCTCAAAAGTAGGGGAGAAAAGGCAGACAGATAATGTAAAATATAACTAATAAAATAGGGGAATCTGCCATAGCGATTAAATTAGGAAAATGTGAACTACCAAGTACTAATCTTGTTCACGTGAAAGAGAGAGAAAAGGAAGCTACCAGACATAAGCCTTGTCTGAGAATTATTTACTTATTTGATAATTAAACACTACTTCCTATAATTTTCGACATATTCAGTTCCTTTTGTTTCCCAATTAGCTGAAGCTTGAGGGGCTTGTATTATTGTCCCGTGTCTAGGAAGGCCCATTGCAATGAACTGTCTAATAAGAGTCACAATTACTGCGTCTGGAAAGACTTAGACCATATATTTTGAGGACACTGTCCTCTATTTTTTTTTTTTTGGCAAGAAGTGTGCCCTCAAAGGGAATCCAATTGAATGAGGACAGAACTTTGTACTCTATAACTCTCAATGCCTGATCCTTCTGACAAAGAATTTAGAAGAAAAGCACTGCAAAAAAGATTATAATCTAACATGTGGAGGAAATATTTACTTGTACTAACATTCCAAAGTGGAAAGAGATTGCCAGTAAACTAACGATAAATTAAAAAAGTAGTAATCATCTCTCTTCATATCCCCTACCTGCTTTTCCTTGAGAGAACAAATTACATCTTGCAAACAAGTAAGAATTCCTTCTGCAGCTATTTTCATTATCTCACTTGGATCTGGCTGAAATGGCAAAATAAAATTAAGACCAGATTCATACATGATATAAATGGAAAAACTTAAGCAGAATCTAATTGGCAACAACATATAGCAACAACTTTTGAACATTTAGCATTTAAAGTGAATGATTAGACAAGCGAGATAAGCTTTTCTAACAAGTGGTTTTGGACTTTGGGTTGCAAGTGCAAATTACATTTTTTTCCTTGGGTCTGATTCTATCCACATTTTTCAAATGCTTAAAAGGATGAGATGACCTCCACAATGAACAAAAACATTTTAATATGAGGAGAAGATCATATCAACCCAACATATTAATAATAAAAAACATAAGCAGAGACTGCAGAGTTTTTTACTCTATACACAACAGAGCAAATATGTCACAAACTATTATAGCAACTCAAAGTTTAAAAGAAGGGACAAAAAATAAATTGCTTGTTCAAAGAATGGAAGATTCCATGAGCGCACAAGTTACAGTCTGCCAAAAGAAAGATGTTGAATAGATCACACAATAACCTTTTCTTCTTGACTCTCTAGCCACTGGATTGTTCTATTCAAGTCATCAATAGCCCACTTCTTCACTTCAGAAGGAGAAACGAATTTCTTAGCAGAATCAGGGTCTCTACCCTGAAAATATGTCACCAAAATATAGAGATCAAGATTGATAAATATACAAATATAAATGTTCATAGAAAAATATAATTGAAAAATAAAAATTTGGACCTATTATTCTTGAAGCCCAGCATACTAGCTTATAAAGGTCTTATAGGTCAGCCTTTACCTTTAACTTTGTGGAGACAGATGGTTTTGAAGGCGATCCTCTTTCAACATGCTTTGGGGCTTTGTCGGCCAGAGATGGTTTTTGACCTGCAAGAATCTCGAATTAACAACAAGGACTTGTTAGAGGCTAAATTGGAAGAGAGAAATACCTCATCAACTCATTAGATATAAAATAATTAGGCCAACACTTTCAGCATTCCATTGTAGTGCCTATATGTATTTCCAATGAGGAAAATGAATGTACAGATTGCCTTTTAAAAACTATATGGATCTTTGTTATTTCTAAAGAATTGAGATTTGAATGCAATATATTGTATAATTCATCAGAGAAAAATTCGATCAGCTATATCAAGCCACAATTATAATTGATTGTAGCCCTCAAACTCCAATCATTTCATATGGATGTAAGCTGAAACAAATTAATTGAGTAAATTCCAAAGACTGTCACAGACCAAATATATATATATATATATATATATATATATATATATATATATATATGTATGTGTGTGTAAAACTTAAGTAATATATAACCGTACAATCTCGATTGGCTTATGTATCACTCAAATATTTGTATGAACTTGATGCATGTGGCAATAGGTATAACATTCATCAGATGCCAGCCAAAACTTTAACGTCAGGTTCTATGTATACTATATAGTATGCACACAATTATGTCACCTTCATTTACGTTCTGTGATTTATTTCCTCTTCGCCACGGTTTCCCGACATGCATAAGGTAACTTTCAATGTCAATGAGCTTCCTCTGGGCGTAACACTCTAATATCCAATCCTAACACCCAAAAAGAAGAGAAGAAAAGATACATTATGTTACAACTTACAACTTACAACCATCAACAAAAGAAATAGAAAATGACAGGGCTAAGAATTTGAATAGCAAGACTAGAGTTTCCATCTTATTGACAAGTTGTAAAGCTTAAAACTCTATATGTGACTTATAATACCATCCTAGCAAATAAGGCATGATCAGGATTGTGTAACAATAAGCATTTTGTCAATGTAAATTGCAGCAATTAGCACATTACAAAAGTCCCATTCATACAGGCCCAACCAAAGAAAAGGCTGCAATCTTCAAAAAGATTTTAATGGATTTTGAAATGTGACAAGAAAAACATCAAGAACTACAGAGTAGTATCCATTCCTTCTGCCAAATAAAAAAATAAAACAATCTCTAGTTGTGAACCGAGGTGTAATATCCCTGAGTCTCTCTCTTTAATGTATCAAATGTTGCTGAAAAATATTAGTAAAATAACCCAATCCGGAGTTTTAACTGTGCATTTACTCCCTATCCTGTTCAGACCTCAAAAAATCACAAAATTCGATAATGCTTCCTAACATGGTGCATTCAAAAATAGATAGCCTAGACATACGAATTATCCATATGTAAATAAGAAAAGAGTGAAACCTTTGAAACAATTGTTCCACAATCAGCTTCAACTTGTCGAAACTTGGGAGTATTTGGAAATGCACAAACCAAGAGAGTACAATCTGAGTTCCAGTCAGGCTGATACTCTGCCCCCATTTCCAGGGCACGTGACCTCAAAATGCTGCGCTCAGGATTGACAAAACCAGACAGTGCAAAAACTACTCCTTCCTGTCCATTAAAAGTTGTATGACCTCAGTGGACAACAAATAAAAGTGAAAAACCATGAAGCTCATCAGTTGAAGCATATTAACAAAAGTACCAGAAGTTTGGAGAAGCTTTTTGATTCCAAACTAGAAGCAGTAGATTTTTCACCATTTTCAGTTTGCTCGGAAGTGGTCCCATCTATTTGCCCTCTACCCAGCCCTTTGTTCATCTTGGGTGTCTCACCTTTACAAGATTTCTCATCTTCACCATCCCCAGTTGAATTTTCCCCGCAAATTTCATTCTCATTTTCCTTTGATTTCATCCATGAGGGAAGGTTCCGCTTTGAACCTCTAGTATTATTAACATCGTTTGGGTTTGTTTTTCTATCGGACATGTCCAAAACTTCAGAAAGGATGCCCAAGTACGAAAACAGGAACAATCAACTTCCTATTCCGAACAACACAGAAACCTGTGGGGGCTAATAGAAAGAGCATAAAAATGATGAAGAGGAGAAGAATAAGAGAATCGAAAGAAATCACTTTACCGAACTTCAATACTGTTCAGTTACACGTACAATACTGCTTACAAAGTGGCTACTCACTAACCAACTTACTGATATGGCATATGACAACCAACTGCTGTCATGGCTACAACAGCTACAACTAGCTTCTAATTACAATATCACAACTGGAACGCCGAAACTTTAACCACCAAAGAAACAAATGCATGTATTGCACAAACGATCAGAACGAGAAATGGTTGAAGTGTTAAGAATATCTCGCGCTTGTGAAGAATATAATTTGCCAGAAAAATGAAGAGAAAAAATTGCCTGGTTGATGTGTTCGTTTGCTTCTTCCTCTTTCGCCGCCGCGATTAGTAAGCGACAACGAACCAGTCCGTTAGCTGCAGGGTACTACTGTTCTTCGCTCCCTGAAGCTCAATTCTCCGAGTGGGTTTGGGTTTCTGACTTTCTGCTAGTTCCCCAATCTTGGCATTGACTTTTCGTTAATTTCATAATAAATTAATGTGGTCTTCTCAGCCTAAGTGGACGTGCCGGAGTGGTTATCGGGCATGACTAGAAATCATGTGGGCTCTGCCCGCGCAGGTTCGAATCCTGCCGTCCACGGTTTAAGTATGTGTCTCTATATTTTTCAAAATAAAAAAGTTAATCCTTTTATTTTTTTTGGAGCTCCCGCTCGCTCTTGTTTTCAAATTGAAATTACCGGAAACAAACCACTTCCCCCTCGTCCTTGGGGGTTCATCTCAGTAGACTCAATTTCGATTCTCTTGCAAACCACTGTGTTTAGGTAAATGGCGAACGAAGCTCAAGGCTCTACTATAGTTGATCCTCTTGTCAACTATTGGGGACTCTCCCTCTTTCCCCAAACATCTGGTGTGCCACCCGATCCTTCAAAGCCCTACAATCCCGACGTGGACCTTGACACCATCCACAATCATCTCAGATCTACGGTATTTTGATTTCGCTTAGAATTCTCTCGCATTTTAACATCCCATTCATCTTTTTATTTTTTTATATATTTTTTTCTGATTTTGGAAGAGTATGATTATCATTTGGGGTGCCAATGAACTCTGTGCTATATGTGCCCAGTTTTTTCAATCTACGGATAGCATTTAGGTGTTTGAGAAAATCTTAATAAAATGTGAAGTCCGTTTTCTTTGAGTTTCTTGAACTGGGGTTTCTCAGCTGATGGAACGAAATGCTGTCTTAAAATTTTTGACATTTTACAACTTCACTCATTCATGCGAGGAAAACGCCTCCCATGTTCAGAGTTTTATGATTTGGAGAGTGAAAATTGTTCTACCTGACTTAATAACAGGTTTCAACATTTCGACGTGCACACAGATGGGAAAGATATATTTGAAGTTAACATCCATTATTTGTTTAACTTTTAATCCTGTAAAAATGGGAGTGATTTGGAATAAGTTATTATCAATTTAGAGAAATTTGAAGTTGATTTCAATGTACCGTTACAAAAATAATTGCCATCCATGATTCTCCTGCTTTTGCAGGCCTTACGAAGTCCCAGTAAACAGCTTCTGGAGCAGGCTAAGTCCATAATAGACGGTAATCCAGGATTATTTGAAGTATTGGGTGATCCAGCATCTTATGAGATAAATGATGTTGTTTCTGAAGAGGCTAAGGAAAATCCTCGAGAACGGAGGCCAGCCTTAGGCCACAAGCGTGCACGTTTCTGTTTGAAGCCAAATAAGAAGTATAACTTATAGTCCACCCTCCGTCTTAACCCTCCCCCCCCCCCCCCTCTCTCCCCAACTCTTTTTTTTTTTTTTCTCTTTAGCTTGCTTTCTATTTCCTTCCCCACATCTGTTTGTCATTTTTTTGCCAATAAAAATAAGGTTTCTACTAAGGCTAACTGTAGATTGAAATATGTCTTTCTTCTCTTGCATCCATCTGACAGTCATCCTACTGAGATTTTGAAACCAAGTCTCGACATTGATAATCTGAAAGATCCAGAGGAATTCTTCATGGCCCATGAACGGTTAGAAAGTAAGTCATACACTAGTTCTCTTTTTGTTTACAGAGTATGGTATCTCTAAAGGTTTTTCTCATTGGACTTGTAATTGATGCATAGATGCAAACAGAGAAATACAGAAGCAAATGGGTAATATATCATTTGAGCCAAAACAGAACTATACATCCACCAATGCACGGCAACGTCGGCCAGGACTCCTGGGGAATAACCAAAGGTACTATTGCAATACTTAATTATCAGTCTCCATTGCCTTGTATCTGATTTATGTAACCTATATTCAGTTTTTACTTGTTTAACATGGTCTTACCATTATTTGTGTCAGGAGGTCAGTCAGATACAAACATCGCTATTCAATAGAAACTACTGACATTAATGAGAAGGAGAATGTTCCGTTCTCTCAAGAGACATTTATATCAAGCGGTCTTGGTCCTGTTGGTGAGAGCATAGAAAAGGCTGGGGATCATCTTGCATTACTAGGGAGTGAAATAACTGGTGAATGACTGCTATTCCATAGAATGAAATGGCCAGTTATTAGCATTTCTCATTGTATATTATTATGTCGTTCATCTTGCCATGTTAATCCTAACATCAGCACTCTTTCCCCCTCTTATTTTTCATTCTTCAAATTTCCATATCTAATTTTGATTTTTACCTGTTGCCTGTTGGTATTGTGAAATTTTGCTGCAGAGTCATCTGCCATGGAAGAGAACAAGCTCAATAACATATTAGATGAATTGCTACATAGCAGTGAAGATCTAGAGGGGGATCAAGCAATTACTCTTTTGCAGGAGAGCTTGCAGATTAAACCCATTGTTTTAGAGAAATTATCCATTCCGGACTTGCCAGATAACCGAGTGACTGAATTGAAAACATTTGGAGGGAACTTGTCAAAGCCGAGGAAGCCTTTAATGAGCATAGATAATTTGTTGGATATCAATAGTGTAACACCTGTGAAGCTTAGACGGGACGTAGGAAGCCCTGGGCAGCAATTAGCTTCGCCCACTCCACCAAGAAGTCCATTTGCTTTATTGTCATTGTTACAGAAGCGCATTTCACAGTCAAGGCAATCTGTTGATCCATTTTCAGCTCTTGATTGTGACGATTTGTCCATAGGAAACTCTTCTGTAACTGATATGACAAAACAGGGACTCAGTCTTGTGGATTCCGGGAAACCATATGATAAACTGAATGAACCCTTGGGCCAAGATATTAAGAGTTCAGTCGAACAAACTGTCAGAAATTTCGCCACTACTTCTGGAAAATCCAAGGAAGATAATTCAAGGGAACCTGCTTTTGGTACCAATACTGACTCTAACGAATCTCGCGATGACATAGAGGTGGATACAGAGGGTAGAAATATGGGTAACAGTGTTGTTAATAATGCAGTAAGCGTGCCAAATTCTGAGGCAAATGAGCCCTGTGAATTTAATGAGGACACTGTCAGAACTTTTACCAGTACTTCTGGAAAATCTAATGAAGATAATTCAACAGAACTTGCTTTTGGTACTAATGATGAATCAAATAAATCTCATGTTGACATGGAGGTAGATGTTGGGGGCAGTGATGTGAGTAACAGGAATGTGGACGATACAATAAGCTGGGAAAATTATGAGGCAAATGAACCCTATGAATTTGTGGACAAAGTACGTTTCCATTTGGGCCTCTATAGTGTTTTCGTCTTATGTGATTCAAAATTGTTTACATCTGAACAATTAATTGTATCATGACAAGATACAGGTGCAGGAAATAGTGGCTCCCAAGCAAACCGATGACCGGGATCCCGACTTGGTGAATCCCCTAGGTATGGATATATTTACTGCTTCTTAGACACATACATGATGCAAAAGAACTTAAAGCTGAGCATCATTAATTTCCTTGTTCGGCTCAGCTAAGTTCTCCACCAGCTAGTTTTTGTAGGATTCTGCAAGAAAACCATAATGGGAGACACTTTGCGTACAAGTAGGTTGATAGGATATATAATTGGCTAAGTCATGGCTGCAATTTAGTCATTTCATTTAGTAGCTTGGATGCTCTAACTATATGCTAGACATAGTATTTGACTAAACTACCTATAACCGCCTTCCTATAGTCATTTGATTAATCCACTTGAAAATACGTTGTGCATTTTCTTTTTGGCATCTGGGGAGGGAGAAATAGTTTCCATATGAAGCTTGATCTTCTTAATTGATCTTCAGCAAATAGGGGCAAATAATCGACTGTGCATCCTTCATTTCCATATTTCTGTGTGTTTTTAAAGCTTTTTAATGATACATGGACTTGTTTATTTGTTGATCGTCAATTTACTATTGCTGTATTGTTCATTAGTTCTATTGTGGATTGGGAACTTTCGTTAACTCGTTGACATGCCAATTGTTTATCATCAAGCTAGTTTTCAGAAACTATCTTTTGCACAATTCAATTGTCATGTGATTACTGCATGCAAAATAAATATAAACAAGAGAACAAGGCCTATTTATTTTTGTTTTAGTCCCAAATTTTATGCATAAGGCTAGCTTATTCCTTGAAAAAATCGTTAGGTTTAGGCGGTGCCTTTGATTAAAAGGCTATACAGAGATTTTACTGAAACCGTAGAAGGGAGCAAACCCTTCACATGCATCAATGCTTAACAAGAGAATAAGGTTTATTTAATTCTGTATTAGTCCCAAATTCCATGCATAAGACTATCTTATTCCTTGAAAAAATCCTTATGTTTAGGTGATGCCTTTAGCTAAAGGGCTATATATAGATTTCACTGAAACAGTAGAATAAGCAGACCCTCATCAATGCCTAAAAAGAGAATAACGCCTATTTGTTTTTGTATTAGTCCCAAATTCCATGCATAAGGATAGCTTATTCCTTAAAAAAATCCTTAGGTTTAGGCAATGCCTTTAGCTAAAAGGCTATACAGAGATTTCACTGAAACAGCAGAAGTGAGCAGACCCTTCACATGCATCAATGCTTAACAAGAGAATAAGGCCTATTTATTTTTGTATTAGTCCCAAATTCCATGTATAAGGCTAGCTTATTCCTTGAAAAAAAATTCTTAAGTTTAGGTGATGCCTTTAGCTAAAAGGTTATACAAAGATTTCACTGAAACAGTAGAAGTGAGCAAACCCTTCACATGCATCAATGCTTCTGAACTTAAGATATACTATGATTTTTGTGTCCTATATGATGTCATGTTCCTCCCCATAATAGGATATTTTTTCTTACCATTGATTGTAGCTGTGACAGTTTAATGGATAGGAAACGAAATTAGACCTAGTGAACTCCTAGATAAGTTGCCTTTCAATCTAAAGATTGGGAAAGAATCTGGTTTTAAATAGCATTAATGCTCCTTTTATTGTTTTAACTCAGTTATCGTTTGTATTAGCAGATCAATCTAGTCCTGCTTGGTTTGAAGCCAATTCTGTGGATGAAAACACCAGAACATTGGATGATGGTCCAGAACAGTGTTTACAGGTTACTAGCTTTCCGGGAAAATTTTCCTTTTTGCTCAGCCTTTAATCTATTTGCATCATATCTTTTAAACTGATGGCATTTTATGTTGTATTTGCATGCTTGATTAAGGAACACAATTCAACAGTTAGTTGCACTTATTAAGTAGGTCTTTTCTTTTTGCTTATCAAAGTTTTTCTTTTCCTCCTCGTGATCATTATTTATTTATTTTCTTTAATGCATTGATGCTAATAGGTTGAGGCATCAATGTTGTAAAACAAGTGGTAACTACTAGGTAGTGGTCATCTTACTTGGTTCAACGGAAGTATCTTTGTTTGTTATTAATCATTTTCATCACAAAAGACTGCTAGATTTTCCAAGATTGTGGAATGAAACATATAGTCATCAAGATGTCTTGCACATGCTATAAAAGGAAGAAAGGAACATGGATATTACATCTTTGCATATGATTCATCATAATTATTCATATCACTCGGAAGAAAGGATTTGGACTCGATTACCATAATGTTTATACTTTTAGTGATAGGAATTAAAACAATATAAATTAATTTTAGCAATCCCAGGACCTTCAACTCCCGTAAGTCTTTATTTGAAAGGAAAACTAGAAAGTATATCAGATTATAAATAGATAGTATACCGTACAACTGAACTGTAATTATCAATGTTCTAGCTTTTATTTAAGTTTGATGTTATTTTGAGATTATATAAAACTAGGTGCATAAGCGTTGGACCCTTGAACCATTATTCCACACTTCAGTCTAATCTGATTAATCATTATTTCGCATTTAGGAAATGACTTATACTTGAAAAATGTACGTGTAATCCTTTCATGGTCATACGCTTCTGCATTTAGGTTTGATTCAGATTGTTATACTGATGAATAGCAGGATAAACCTTGGGGAATGAGTATTTGGCGTTTTTCTTACATTAACTACATCCCATTTCAAATAATTTTTGGGCTGCCATCTGTCTCTTAAGGTACAGGAAAAGACAGAAAGTTCCCAGGTTTCAGTTGATAAGCAAAGGAAAGTTATACCCCGTTCACGAAAACGCAAGGATAAAGGACTTTCTCGAAGGCAGAGCCTTGCAGGTTTCAACTCGGATTGATTTCCTTCATTTATCAAGATTGTTTTTTGTTATTATAATGAAATAATGTTTCTATCTTCCTAGTTGCTGGCACATCGTGGGAGTCGGGGTTAAGGCGAAGCACCAGGATCAGGACAAGGCCTTTGGAATACTGGAAAGGGGAAAGACCGGTGTATGGTCGCGTACATGAGAGTAAGTACAGTCCTAATGCTTTATAATGCACACGTACATGGTGAATTTAGAATTTCTGGCCTCACCCTTCATGTTCTCAACTCAAGGGAAGAGATATCAATAGACTAGATCACTTGCTAAACCATGACTGCTATGGATAAAACCTTTTGCCCATTATTTATGTTTCTCCCCTCTTTTACGCCTCACTATTCCTGTTAGTAACACCTCTTATTCTACATTGACGAATTTTATTTTGTGATGCTTACTGCGTAGCATGGTTTACTGCATTGTATTTTATATGTTACTAACTGGCAGAAAGGTGTTCAAATAGAGTGGAAGATAGAAGCATGCGTGAAATGCTCAATATTACTATTAAATAATTCAACTTGGATGAATCAAGTTTTCCTTGCACTATTTTTGAAGTTCCATAACATCAACTTCATGTTTGCCTATTAAATAAATAAAAGATGAATTTTCTTTGATAATTTTCCACTCATTTGAAAAAATTGTACTGTGCAGGTTTGGCAACTGTGATTGGGGTGAAGTGCATTTCCCCAGGAACAGCTGATGGTAAGCCAACCATGAAGGTGAAATCTTATGTTTCAGACAAATACAAGGAGATTTTGGAGTTGGCTTCTCAATATTGAAATGTACTGAAAGACAGAATGGACGTCCTAGCTTAGGATGTATTGCACTGATATAAAGAGGGAATATGGCATGTTATCAATTTCCCCCGTGGGAATTATCATCACCAAGGGTCAAAATCCTTTTCAATTTCATTTTCTTTATGAAAAGAGGGACTGTAGCCATTATTATTCCACACTTCTAGAAGCGACCTGGAATCCTTCAGGCCCAAAAAGAGAGGACCACTAAAATGTTATTGGAAGTGGCATCCTGTAATTTGTGGTCACTCGTAGCACAACCCATCTGGCGATGGTCTCGTTCTTTGCCCATGCTACATGCCGAATTATTTGTAGGGTTAATGTGCATCGGACGGACAATAAATTGAATGTTTCCATCTTCATATAATCTATTTTACTCCAATTTTCAACTTTGTTCAGCCAACAGACTTCATTTTATATTTCGAATTAGTGATAGTCTATTTAATCCCACATCCCATTTTTTTTATTTTCATGTTAGGTTTTGTAATATTGATTCCAGAAAATGGAAGTTTTACACAATGAGGAAGAAATGCGATCGAGCATTATCAGTTTGGTTTGCTGCTTTACGAAGAGCAAAGAAATACTTTAACATGCCATGCTGTCTGATAATTCAGAGAAGTCACAGTCAAAATGGGCTAAAAATAATCTAATAGGAGGTTTTGACAGGATTCTGGATAGATTGGAACAAATATTCGGAGCTGACACATGGATTTACAAATGAATTATTGGATAATCCATCCACATATTTTAGATCTGAATGACATTAAAATCAGATAAGACCCGACCCGGCCGCAATGATTCTAGAACAATTACTAATTCAACTTAATAAGACGTATATATATTGAAAACCTTGTTATTCAAATTCCACAGAAATTTCCAATTGATTAATGCATTGCTCTTAGTAATTCAAGTCTAGTCAAGTCAAGACACGCTTTTACTGTTTTACCCGGAGTTATACGTCGGGGATATTACTAATCTGCCATAAGACCCAAAGACATTGACTTCTACGGTCTCTCTTCGGTTCACCTTAACGTTTACGTCAGGCTTGTTTCGGTTTTCAATTGTTAAATTTGGAACTTATTTAAGGGAGCTTCTAACTCCAGGACAATTTAATTTTGATTTTCTTTATATGCGCATTATTATTAATATAAATGAAGGAAGAGCAATAAATCCAAATCCTTACATGTTAAAAAATGAGTTATTTTGATTTTTTAAAAATAATTTCTTTTCAATTTAGTTATTTAAAAACTACTTTTTCTTCAAAAACATTTGTGTATTAAATTTATTTCAATAATCGAATAAAAAATTTATGTACAACATTCGCATCTAAATTATGTAAATCCATGTGCTTATGTAATTATGTATTGGCCGATGCTTCACCTAACTTATTTTATTTGGACACACTTTGTGCTATCAGAGCTCCAATTAAATTTTGATGTGTATATTATATATTAAATTCAAGACTCAAAAAGAAGGTCTTATTATCTGCGTTTTAAAAATATTTAAAAGTGAATGTCTTTACAACCTAGCCTGTCCCCCAATTATTGTCAGGGCCGGTGGTTTCGGTGTTTTCATTAATTTAAAATTTAATATTCTCTTCTTCTTCATGCATAATTCTGAGAGTTAGGACATTGGATTTATCGGAATATTTCAAAATATTATTCGTATTATGATTTAGAAAAATAAAAAAAAAAACATTAAAATTTATCCACTTTGTCGTTCTTTGATATAATTAAGAGTGTATTCGAATTTTATTTGAACGTCACCCCTTAATTTAATAGCACGTTATCCGGAAGCGTCGATGACCCTAATCAAGCAAGCAGTAGTAGAACGAGAAGCATGCCTATTCATTCGGAGAGAGAGAGAGAGGAAAGGGTTCTAGAAGAATGATGATATGACGAAAAAACCCAGGTGTGTATCTTTTTTGAGCTGGAAAGTGGAAAGCAACTGCTCCGACAAAGTAACCCAAACCACGACGACTAGACGAACAGAGCCAAGAGTCAAAAAGGGAGAAGCACATTCCATAAAAGACAAAATAACTGAACAGTTTAATTTTCATACTATTGGGACATTTTTCAGTTTATTTTGCTTTTATTTATGAGTTTTGACTAAATTTAATAGATATTCAGTCTTCTTTCATTTTATGACGGTGAATAACATAATTTGAACAACAAATATTCCATCTTCTTCGATGCCTACGCATTGAAAAATCAACTTCCTTCTAATATGGGAATTCCCCTTATTGGTGTTCCAGACAAAAAAATTGGAACTTCCATTAATTATAAGTCAGTCTACGATGCTAACTTTCTGGAGAGGCAAAAAAGTCGTAATATTATGTGGAAAAACAGAATTCGTATTGTTTTCTAGACTATATTTTTGAAGATAGACGATCTATTCTTCTCAGATCTGCAACATGTTTATATAAAGTTTGGACGATACTTATAGTAATAGTTCGCGTTAATTAGTTAGGTCAACAAGTAAGGGTAACGAAAATAACCAGCCTTGATTGCATAATCAAATCCTCAAAACAAGTAGAAACCGCCGCTAATAATAGCATTCCATTCTCCTCAAACTTCTATAAACATTTGGCCGTTGACATTTAAAAAAAAAATTAATTTTCTAATAATTCATTTTAGTCTTTGACAGCAATTTAGAACCTGTTTACTTTAATTATTTTTATTTTTTATTTTTATTAAAAATTAAAAATAAATATAATTATATAATTAAAAAATAATAAAAATAAATATATTTTTAAAAATATAAAATAAAAAACATTTTCGCAAAGTAGTCTGTTTCTCCGGTATCCGCGCCTTCATATGTTGACACGAGTGCGCATCGTAATTTTCCATTTTACACCGACAGTGGCGGAGCTTCAAACAAATTATAGTAAATTATAAAATGAAAAATAATAATAATAATAATTTAATTTGAATATTGATGAACGAGAGATGTGACAATTAGATAAGTCGCCGCCTTATTAACCACGCCTCTGCCAAATCTTATCGCCTGGCAATTTAAGAGTATTTAATTGACAATCAAACTCCCGAGTCAACGTTCACTCTTCCAATGTTGGGAAGTGTCTATGGATTGATTGAGAATGCATAGAGAGATGTGATTGAGAAAAAGGGTGGGAACAATAGGGCAGATAAAATTATGCATAACGCCATCCTACCTCTTATCTGTAACTTGCAAAGTAAAACACATAATAATGGCTCCCATGTTGCCCAACCTTTTTTTATTTTATTTTATATTTTTCCCCTTGTTCCTTTTATTCTGTGTCTCTCATAAACTATAATTTCTTCGCAACTTGTTTCTGACCTCAGTTTGTGCTTTGTCTGTGTGCAAACCTTCAAGACTTTAATTTTCAGTTTACACTCACTCTCCAATGTTACCTTAAATATATATTTAAAAAAAAACAAGTTTAATTTAAATATTTCCCATCCAATATCGTCAAGCCCTTGAAACGGAGGACTAGACGTAGTTTCATCCATTATCTTGCTATCACTGATAATGGATGAAACTACGTCTATTCCTCCGTTTAAAATTTGTCAAATTGTGATGAGTAATTCAACCCAACCCAACCCAACCCAAAGGAACCGTTTGCTCCCACTTGCTTACCATCTTAATTCTTCCATTCCATCCTATCGCACGTCTCTTTGTTATATACCCGTCAATGACGTCCCGTTGCCCATTTTTTCAGACACTCTTATTCAAACTAAAACATAGTTTTAAACCTCATAGTAACTGGTTTTATTTCATTAAAATCAACTATAAATAGTTATATAATGTCATAATTCATTGGCTAAATTATGAATCCTAAATTTGTACCTGTAAAACCTCAATAAAAGGTAATTTTGGTGAAAAGATTTCATTCAAATGGTATTTTTGTAATCGGCAGATTCAATTCCCTATTTTTTCACTTCAAATAATATTATCGATGCAAAAAATAAAATAAAATTATCGACTTATCAGTTAACTAAAAAACAACGGTGCCGCTATGAGGTATCTGATTTCAATGGTTCCCGGGGTGCCGTCGCTTTCAATAAACCTTCCAGAACACCCACAGCTTTTTAACAGACAATTTATGGCAAACACTTTGTGCGCCCTATAAAATCCTGTCTCCTTATCCCCAAAACCATCCGTATTCGCACATTCTTCTCTCCACTATTCGCTCCCAACCCTTCATTCATTTCTATATCCCCTAAAAGCCTAATTCCCAGTATTCGTTTTCTCTGTCTATACAAGATTCCCTCCTTTCCTACAGGGTTGATTTTCCTTTGACTCTCTTCGCCTTTAGGATGGAGCTTATATCGGGTCTACCGGACGATATAGCCCGAGACTGTTTGATTCGGGTTTCGTATCAGCAGTTCGCGTCGGTCGCCTCGGTGTGCAAAGGCTGGCAGACGGAGATTGAGACGCCGGAGTTCGGCAGTCGTAGGAAGAGTACAGGGCATACCCAGAAAATCGTCGTCATGGTTCAGGCACGAGTTGACTCGGAGACATGCGTTGCCGGGCTCCTAAAGGGGTCGATCAACCCGGTTTACCGTCTGACTGTTCTTGAATCGGAGACGGGTAACTGGAGCGAGATGCCGACGCCCCCGGGATTAGCTGGCGGGTTACCCATGTTCTGTCAGTTAGCGGGTGTCGGTTACGATTTGGTGGTAATGGGCGGGTGGGACCCGGACTCGTGGAAGGCCTCGAATTCGGTGTTCATCTATAACTTCCTGTCGGCTAAATGGCGCCGCGGGGCTGACATGCCAGGTGGGCCCAGGACGTTCTTCGCCTGCGCATCGGATTCTCATCGGATGTTGTACGTCGCCGGTGGCCACAATGAGGAGAAGAACGCGTTGAAATCAGCCTTGGCGTATGACGTGGCAAGCGACGAGTGGGTCCCACTTCCTGACATGGAAAGAGAACGGGACGAGTGCAAGGCCATCTTCCACCGGGGAAGGTTCCACGTAATCGGTGGGTACTGCACGGAGATGCAAGGGCGATTCGAGGGAAGCGCCGAAGCCTTCGATGTCGCCACGCGGAGGTGGGACCATGTGGAGGAGGGATTCTTAGAGACGGCCACGTGTCCGAGGACGTGTGTCGACGGCGGTGATGACGATGAGAGAGTGTACATGTGCAGGGGTGGGGAGGTGATGGCATTGCAGGATTCAACGTGGCAAGTGATAGCTAAGTTGGCAGACGAGATACGCAACGTGGCGTATGTGGGAACGTGGGAAGGGAAAATGCTATTGATCGGAACAAGCGGGTATAGTGAACCGCACGTGGGAATTGAATTGGATCTTAAAAGTGGGACATGGAGAAAATTGGAGAGCCCACAAAGTTACACAGGCCACGTTCAGTCAGGTTGTCTTTTAGAAATTTAGGAGAAGACGCACATCTTCATACGGTGTCATGTAAATAAGCAAGATTTTGTTTTTGGATTAATTAGTTTTGCTGAACGAAGATTTTCTTTTGTTTTATCTTTTTAGTGTTTGAAAGAGTGGTGCTAAATGTAGGTTATTCACTAGCAAAACAAATACAGCGTTTCTTTGTTTTGGTGTCTTGTTATAAGGGGTATTAGGATTTTTAATTTTTGTGGACGAGACAACTAGATTCTTAGAATCCAAAGAGATGTTAAAGCGTGACATTGACAATAGACATAATATTAGTATACGAGCATTAGTGAGGAATGCTTGATTGGACATTTGGACTATTATCCCAGCTAAAGTAATAAAGAAAAAAAAAACAACTTATTTTGGTATATAGCACCTTAGGAATGAACGATTAAATCTCATATAATATGTGAGATGATTGACCTTTTTAATTGCCGTACAATTATTGTATATATATAATTAATATGGTAACTTCACTATAATAAAAAGAACAATTAAATAGTTTTGCATTCTTATTATTCTCTCACCAAATATGCTAACTTTGCATTTCCCAGAATTAGGTCCACTTGTCCGCACTAGCCCTTCACCTTTTTGCTGGCAAAGGCACCAAATAATGATCACAATAACCACAAACTATTAAATGAATAGGCAGCAACAAAGATATCATTAACAAATAATGAAGCTTTACTAAAAGGAAATTGATCAGAAATACATCTATCCTTAAACAATTTCTTCCCCCTTGAATTTATACTCTTGGTTTTCCTTAATTAGCTTAATTATTTTCCATTGCTTTCACTTTCTGCTCCCTTTTGCAAGGAGCTAGCAGAAAGATTAAGGGAAAGTACCACCGCTTGGGGAATATTTTGTTCTCTTACTTTTGTTTGTTTATTTATTTTATTAGTATTCTTTCTCTTCGTTTATAGTTTATACTTTAATGCATCTAAATACTTAAGGAGATCGATGGACGATTTTCCCATTATTTTGTCTTTCTTTCCATCACCATCCAAAAGAGTTAAATATTTAAACTCGTATCACAGTTACGCCAAGTTTTTCAGATATTACAAATCAAAGATATTCTGCGAAATGAAATTAAATCTCTCTTATGAACCTTAATTGTTAAACACTTAATAATAGTATATAAGACAAATAAAAAGTGTTAGTGAATAATTAATAGTAATTAAAAAAATTAATTAGAAGTTGCTATTTATTGATCAATACCACACAATAACCTCCTGTAGATGAAACCAAGACAAAAATAAAATTGTTTTCAGAACATTATTTCCCTACACATATATAGACAGCAGCATATGCTTTCTTGGGTGAGCTCCAAATATAAGCTTCCATGCATTGATTTCTTTTCATTTGATTTTCATGCAGAATAGGGGTAGGTAGCCCTAGCTAGCTAGCAGCAATGCATGAAATAGGGAAAGTCAGTGTGTCCTAGCTAGGCTCTAGGTTTTTGACTCTGTCGTGGATCAATATTTACAATGTCCTCCTCCTTCTGATAATTTGCTTCTGTTAATTTTCTTGAGACTTCTTTTTCTCCTTTTTCTTCTCTTGGCAGATCATTCGCAGTAGTGAAGAAGCTAAACAGAGTAGAAATACCAGACTTCATCATCTCTCTTTTCTCATTGTTAACAGTAAAACTTCTACCATCTCCATGATTATTTGTGGTAGTTATCTTTAATCTTTCTCCTTCAACTGACTCTTTTGCCAGCTTCAGGTCTGCAATTTTCTTCAATTATCTACCTTAATTTACCTCCACAGAACTATGTATAGCCCGAACACAATCAATAACGATCCTATTATGCTGTAATAATCTAAACCCAAAAAAAAAAGGTTATATAGGACTTTGTTTCTTATTTTGAAGATTAAGAGAAAAATGTTTGTACGTACCTTCCCAAATGGAGCCTTTCATCTAAGACAAGAGATCCTGCAATGGCCACTAGAACAAGAAAGAGAGGGTTGAAAATGGAAGCATAAAGCGGGAAAAATGTAGGGATGTCCTACCCACCCAAGCCTCCATTGACTCCAATCTCTTTCCATAAAGAGGGAAAATATAACTGACTGTATGGACGCCATCGCAGACATCAAAGCTGCACTTGTTTTCAATAGTTCAGGTTGGTTAAATTTCCTTAACTTGAATTAAATAAGCAAGTTTAATTTCTTATAACTTTTTGTAATTCGTTCAATTTAGTTGAATTTTAAAAGTCAACCGAATCAAAGCATCCCTACATTCTTCAACTTAAATCTATATATATATATTATAAATATTTTCATGCGCTGCAGGCCACTTGCATTATATTTAAAATTTTACTTCTTCAAATCTTACTCAATCATTTGACCTGATTTCAAGTGGCATGCATAATAAATATTTTAATGTAGGTAATTACATTTTTCAGGCCAATCTTCTCTCATTCACTTTTTAAAAATGATAAACTTAATACTTTTTTTTTCTATTTATTTAATTTTTAGGGTATGTACGATAGAACGACAGTTACCCGAATTATCAATCACTAGGAGTATGACACGCAAGTGCCAAAAGCCAAAGCGGAACCCCAAATTTAACCTGCAGGCACCTTATGTGGTGCCACGTGTTTCAAAAGATTCACATTCGTTGACCAGATGTGAATCTCTGTGCTCTTATAGATGGTGAGGATCATGGCTCCACCAATTCCCAGTACAATGCCGAGCACCTTAGCCTTCCCTGTCGATGATCCAAGCTTCAACCTTTCCAGTCTGCGAGAAGCATTAATTACTCGCTTAACAATTGATATTATAAAATGAAAGTACAAAGTTATCAAAACGATCATAACCGCAGATCAGGTTCGTGATGGAACCATGATCTTGATCTACGGCTTGTGTAAAATAAGGAATGAGGTTGTACATGGCCGTCGCATATATATGTTGCATTATGAGCACTCTATCATTTCAAAATTTAATAATACAGAACAATGTGATGAGAAAAACAAAAAATAAAATTCTACGGAGAATTAAATAAAAACTTAGATTTACGTCTTGCTTTAGAGTTAGAAGAATTGATCTATTTTTAAAACCTTTCCCTCACAATAAAATGTAAGTAACTTAAATGATTGCATGCATTGTTTCTTTTTCTTCAGTTTTATTTTGATCCACTGGACGTGAATATTATTGAAGATATAAGAATCAACTTTTACGTACTCAAATAATCCCCAGAGAAATGCTTGGAACGGTATCCTCCTGTGATTTTTGGCTTGCTTTTCCTGTAATAACAACATGCATAGATGATATATATTCTTATTATGAAAATTCGTATGAGAAAAAACAAGAACTTTCTAGTAAATCTTTTTTAAGTTCATTAGAGATTTGAAAGAAAAGTATTATAAAAGATGAGACCTTTCGACGAAGAAAGCAAGAGGAAACGGTAGGCCATAACGATACTCAAGGTCGTCCCATCATTGGCAACCAATTTGTATAACATGCTGACCCAAGCATATGCCACTTGAACCACTACCATCATCAACGCTGGATTCAAACCAGCTGCAACTTTTCCAATATTTGCCATGATCACCCCCACTAGTACTACCTAGCTAGGGCTTTGTTAATTACATCCAGTATTGCCTTGGGAGAGATAAGCGAGAGCATGTACAGAACAATGATGAAGATCAATTCCTCTTTTCTCCTAGCTAGCAAGCTGCCTTCTCTCCAGTTTTAGCTTGACTCTTCAGGGAACTATATATTTGAGTTCTGGCCCGAGTGTGACTCTGCTTGTTTGTTCTTTTGTGGCAAAAAGACAAGCCCCTCTTGAAACGACAAGGAGACAGATTTTATTTTTCGAAAGGAAAATAAATGGAAATTAATTAACAAGTAAAAAAATGACATGGGAAAGACGTAGATACTAATGATATATGCATGCGTGCATGAGGATGGCTGCATATAATAGTAATTTTGTAGTCTTGGCCTTAGACATTCCGTGATTGAGGTACCTTTTTTTTAAAAAAAAATTTGAAGTTATAAATAATTAATAAATTGGTATGTAAATATGTCACAAATGAACGTTAGATTTTTATAAATTAAGTAAATTTTTACTTTTCAGTACTAAAAACTTCTCCTGGAATCTGATAAACATAAAAATAATACATAATTTCTGCTTGAGTTCAGTTATTGTTAATAGTATGCTGCGATAGAAAGAATCAAGTTTGATCATCGAGGCCAAAAAATAGAATCAACTTCCGGCCAGTGGCTTCTGATAATTCCTAAAAGTTTATCAATTTTTTCTCACTGCAATTATCTGGGAACTTTTCCAATCACAAATTATCAGTCTTGACAGTTTGGTGGGTTCCAAATTCAAACTTTCTTGGCTCTTTCAGATTCCAAAACTTCATAAACGAAAAGTAATAAATTAATTTTAGACATGTCACCATCAGATTGCTTTATTAATATTAATAATATTATTATTATTACACAAGAGTGTCAAGCATTGAGAATTTGAAATCCATAATATCATGCCTTCTAATATTTAAGAGCAGGTGATATCCTAGACCTACAAGTCACTAACAAAAATTAAAAAAACTTACATTGAAAAAAAAAACCTAGAAGAAGAGATTTATGCATAGCAGTTATGTGTTAGCAAGAACTCTTTGATGCTTCATATTCTGTCTATCTTCTTTTGAGTAAAATGAAAACAACAAACAGTTCGTTTTTTTTTTTTAACTCAACCAAAAGACTACTTATCAAATTCAATAATCTCTGTTTACCAAATATTTGAGTTTTCTGAATGTAAACTGATGCAAAATGATTTCTGCAGAATCCTGATGTCTTGTTAGATCAAATTAACATCACAACTTGCATCTTCTCCTTTTATCATACATTACCAGGTCCAATCAAGATCAACTATTTGGTTAAAATTCTTTAGTAGGCCTAAGATTGGCATTTCAAGAGAGCTAACAGAGGACAAATTGACAAAGATTCTGATCAAGGGAACAACTATTAAGCAATACTGTTACCTTTTTTAGTTAAATCTGACTATAAAATTTATTATGGTTTATCGTTGGAGAGTAAAGAGACAAAATAGAGACTATTTATCGAAACATCTATACATTGATAAATTTCCCTCCTTTCGCCCGATACCTCATCATTTTCACTTTCTGAACTGCTGTTGTTCAATTAAACAAGATGAATTGCAGAAGTTGTTTAATTTGCATAAGAAATCACACTTCAGAAGAAACAGCAATGAAGTTTGCTTCCAAAAAAGACAAAAAAAACAAATAAGAGAAGCTAATCTTTCTTATAAGTTGGGCAGAAGAATAGGACTTCTACTCAAAAGTAATTCACAGGATCATTTAATATGAATCCAATAAAAGAATGACGGTAGTATTGCAAGCACTAAGCAGTTATTTGCTTCTCATGCACCTGACAATAACCTCTACGAATCTCTTGTACATGTGCTGCTTCATGTACATCCTCTGCACCTTCTTTCTTCCCTCCATCCCCATTCGCTCCCTTGCTGACCGGTTTTGAAGTAAAAACTGGAGGTTTTGTGCAAGGACATAATTCCCTGGACGTCCAATAGGATGAAGAAGACCTGTAACATTGTGCTCAACAATTTCTCGTGTGCCCCCAGCATCAGTTCCAAGCACCTAATCCATAAGATTAAATGATATGGAATTGTCAACACTCAGTTGTCGTATTTGGGAAAAACTGACCACTTTCACTGAATAAGTTATATACAAGCAAAGCCAAAGATCCTATCCCACTCAGGATCCTTTCCAAATATAGTTAACTTATTCATAATTAGAGCACAAAGGAAGGAAGGGCCGAGTTGCTGTTCTTCTTATCGAATAGAGGAGGTTCTCCATGAAAGTTGTTCACTGAATTGCAGCTACACCCTCAACTCAAATTAATTTCAATAAGAACACACAATTACTGATTTCTAGAGACAAGAAGCATACTTTTCAACAGTTTTCAAGCCTTGGAAAGTATGGAAGATTTCACACTGCTAACTGTGAAATGATGAACAAAAAACCACTACCCAGATAATCTTAATGAGCATAGGTATCAGTACATAAGATATGTGAACAATAAGCCCTTGTCGTCAAAACAACTCCTATATACTACATTTCATAATATATAACAACTCAAATTTCACATCACTCCATATATATTTAACAAGGCAGCAATGACACAAGAAATTTAGTTTGAGAGTGCGACTTGAAACTAATGCGAAAGGCAGTGGTTGTTTGGCTGGTGTTACATCCATAAAAAAAAAGGGCGGCTCAATGCACAAGGCTTCCATTTGGTGGGGTCTGGGAAGGAGAAGATGTACACAGCCTTACCCCTACAAACGGAGAGACTGTTTCTAGTACTTGAACTCGTGACCTCTAGGTCACAAGGCAACAACCTTACCGTTGCGCCAAGGCTCACCCTCTGGTGTTACATCCATAAGCTTTAAAAATATTATCATTAATTCATTATTATGAGATTAAGAAGGAAATTAGTTACAGGCTAAAATATATAATAGACCTCTATATATGAAAGGTTGCTTGTACGACGTACGTACACAGGTTTATTTCAAAGAATCTTAACTCATTGTTAACAAGACCAAGTCTTAAAAAGGTTATCTATTCAGAAGAATTGAAGAATTGTCCCATCAGAAAAATGACATAGAAACAGCTCCAACATTACAGCAACCTGAGGACAATATTAATACATTGATAAACTCAAATTGCTAACAATAGCCAGAAGAATAAAACTCCTATAATATGTCATTTTATGATTCAATAAACCAGAGGAAAAGAAACTTGGTTGTCATACCGGAAGACCAAATGCCATTGCTTCTATAGTCACCCGTCCAAATGTTTCTCCCAGTCCCTGTTCACCACTTTGCTAATTAGCAATAGCTTAGTACATCAAACAACATTTCTATAGTTTAATTAAATGACCTAGCGCATAAGTAACAGAAAATATGTGTAGTTTCTGCAATTCAGTCAAGATGTAAAAATGGAGAGCAATATTCTTATCTTACACATGTCCAATGAAGAACAGGGCAAGCATGGAAATGTAATTCTCAATTGAAACATATTCGTCCTTGCAATATCATTGTTTCAAGCTATACTAATGCCAGAAATAAGGCAGATTCGTAAATGGATGCACACTCCTATATATAAGCATACTTATATCTTCATACACGTATGCATAAGCATTTTCCCTACTACTTGAATAATGTTAACATGGATTACCTGAGCGTTTATGACATAAACGTCGGCAGCAGAATAAAGTGAGGCAACACGTGTTGTTGCTGGAGTCCACAAAACTGACAAGTTTGAATGCCGTGATAAGAAATTTAAAAGACCTTTAACATAGTCCACCTTGTTACTTTTACTCCCGACAGAACCAATAAGAATTCTGAGAGATTGTTCCAAGGTTGTTTCATTGTTTGACAATCCCTTCTTTATTCTGCCAACATCAAAATTCCATTATGAGTGCCATGACTCAACTTAAGATATTGCATAAACATAAATGCCAATACTTTATTCTTAAGTCATGTAACCTGTTTGAAGACACGCTTGAGAGATCATTCAAAGCTACATCACCACCCTTCAACAATTGCAACAAATTTCTAATATGATATCTTTTTGCTAAGGTAGATACGCCATCTCCCATATCTGATGTTTGCTTCATTTTCTTATTATCTTGCAACTGTCCATGTTCTACTATTGTGCTTGCCGATTCAAGAAGCAATAGCTGGCCCTTCCCTGGGTTTATGCTACTCAGAGTCATCACAAGCATATCATTTTCAGTCAAGCCCATTTCTTTTCGGACTGCATCTCGCAACAATTGTCTTGTCTCAAACATTTTCTCAGCACTGAAGGATGGAGTATTAAGTGTACAAGGAATGCCAGCTACAAAAGCCAATTCATCATTAACAGACAATGGAACAAGTGCAGGCTGATATCTGAGTTTTATGCTTTCTTCTTTACACCATTCTTGCCATTGCTTAGATTGTAATTCAGAAAGAAAAACCAGCATTTTCACTCTTTGCAGGACACCCTTTGAGCGGTCAAAGTACTCTCGCCGGTTTTCCATAATCCACCAAGCAATTTGACTTGCACCAGCAGGAAAACGTTCAATATATTGTTCTGGAAACACATAATAGGACAACGATTTCCTCATAAGACAAGTGTAGAATAAAGGAATTCTGAATTCAAAATGAGCATGTATAAACCATCCCATGATATACACCAAGAGTACTTGATAATGATAGAACATTCTGAAGAGTAAGCAATAAGCATACCTCAATGTATACACTTCCTCTATCAACTTTCAATGATTAAGAATGATTAAAGCTTAGTGCTTAAGTCTATGTTCAGGACGCCAGGCATGGGGAGCATCATTTGTTGATGCTGAGATTTAAATCATTTAATAGATTAAATGATCATACAAAGTACAAATTCTATACCAATAATTCAACTATTAGTACAAGGATGTAAATTCCAAAATTTGTTGCCATGTGTATTTAGAACACTAAGGTCCTCTAAAGTCTAAAGTACATCCAATTCTTTTATCTATCCTTTCCAGTAGGCATATTGTTTAATAAATAACAAGCATATCTTCTTAAAGAGCTAAAAATTAATGTTAAATCTGCATTATTGTTTGGTAAAATTAAGGTTGAATAAATATTACTGCAATCCAAATAATAATAAAAAATAAAAGAAAACTAATTCAACATTGATCTGCATTTCTTCCTTGCGTTTATAACAATATATAAGGAAATGTTATATAACAACTTTCTAAAACTTGTAACTAAAAATATATATTACGAAATGTTACAAACATGTTCCTACCAATCCATGAAGCACAGACAGCTGATCCAGCAATGACAAGATCAGCCTTCATTGCAGTTTTGAAGCTGAGCTCTGCTCTGTCCTCGAGCACCTTGATTCGTCTCCTAGCTAGCTCAGGCAACAAACCACCCTTCTTGCTAAGCACAACAGCAGAAACAGTGGCCCCACAGCTCAATAGCTCTGTTGCCAACTCCATCATTGAAAGCGGAGCACCAGTCATAGAAAGCTCATGGAATATTAAGATAAATCTCCTGGACCAAACAAGACGTGCAAAGTCCCCCTTCCTGTTACAGGTTCCAGATCGCTTCTCAGGACTCCAGTTCAGAATTCTATCCTCTGTTGAGCCAAATGGACCAACAAGCAATCCATAGGTAGTATTCTTTTTAGGAATTTCTGGCTCATGCTCCTCTATATCACTGTTCTCAACTTCCGCTGTTGGTTTCATCTTATTACGTGCTTTACCTCGCATGTTACGTTTGGACCGTCTACTCTTCTTTGAGCTTGTTTTACGACGAGATGGAAAACCATTTTCTTTCTTGGCCAAAGCTACATTTATTGTTTTACCATTCAACACCTCATGTCTAATTGTCTCATTATTAACTGATAAAGAATTATCACCAGCGATCAAATCGCGACGCTGAATCTGTTCAGTATCTGAGTTTGCCTTACTTGGCCTGCTTCCAATTCCAAAGCCCAAAAATTCCTCTTTCTTTTCACTATGTGCCCACCTGGACTGAACAAAAAATCCGAGATAAGCCCAGAGGGTAATTAGAAGCAACCATAACAGTAATCGGTTGCTCCGAAACCACTGAGCACCAACTAAACTACTTCTGCCTTCTCTTCTTGGTGTTCGGCTAGAATTTAGCCTCCGAAATGAAGGAGAATTTCGTGGAGTTGATCTTCCAGATAATGTTGATTTAAAACTGCCACCTGACCTTAATGAAGACTGTTTAGCTAAATTTGATTGAACCTCTCCTCTGTCGTTGCTTTCCTCCATTAGTTTCCTGGACTATATCACATCCCTAAAGAAGCTTGACCCCACTTGTAAATTTCTTTCTCACAAGTCATCAGAAAGTCTCCTGGAATGCTTCACAATGAACGCAGTTGGAAGGACATGCTGGGACAGTTCTGAGTTCACCACAAGATAAAAGAAAAAAGGAGAGATTTTAAAGTTCATTCTGGTGATTTCTATAATCGCTCCAAGAGAAAACATAAAAATAGCACATAAGTCAGTAACATTCAAGCTTTCATAAAAATAGCAGTTCAAGCTGTCAAGAAATGATCAAGAAGAGCCCTTCAAGGCTGCTTCTTCTCTAGGAGCATACATAAGAATATTATAACTATCAGGTACCAAGATATTGAAAGAGAAAAAATCGATCTGTTTTCTTAATGCATTTTCTGAGCAAACAAATGGAGATTGAGTTCCAATTCCTAACCATAAAGAAACCCATTTAGCAACTTATGATTACCGAAGTTGGAAAGCAAAGCTACTTAACCAAGAAACTCATTTAGCAACTAAATAACAGTTCAAAATCGAATTTCCAATATACACAAACGAAGTGCTATTGTCGAAGGCGAAGATAAGAGCAGCATTACACGGATCCCTTTAACGCCTTCAAGCTAATCCTTCAAGATCTGTTCTTGAGGTCGAACACCACTATTCTCGAATATGGTTCTTGATTACTGAGCTTTGGATGCCACCAACAGAGAGTGTGTGTGTGCGCGCTTGTAAATTTCTTTTAGTTTGCATTGAAACCGTGAAGGGAAGATAGTTTGACCAGGCGAGGGAGGGAGAGAGAGAAAGACGACTCTGACAAGCTCGCGAGGTTTTTGGGAAAGAGGAAGGTCTGGGAGAAGTGATTCGCACGTGCGAACTTTGATTGTTGTGAAATCTAAAAGCCTTGGAGGTGGGATCTCTTGCGCGGGCTCTATGTTGCACTACACAGTCGGTGGGTGTCACCGGAATATTCTGACCGTCTAATTAATCGAAAGGCCTACGATGATTTGATATTCAATCGGGTCCCACATGACGGACAAGTGGCAGGCTCGGATGGACACAAACAATAAACGAGCATTTTCTCTTTCCAGGAAAGATACTCTCCTTTATTACTATTTAAACGTAAAATATTTAGACTTTTGTGGGTCCACACAGATTATTGAAGTAATTCCTTCTTTGGCACGTCAGTCCACACACAAACTATTGAAGTAATCAACAATTTTTAGTCATCGTGACGTGTATTTCACAATCATTTGTTATAATATAACATTAAATAATAAAAATAAAAAAATTTAAAATATATTTGACAAAATTAAATAAATTTTATTTAATTAATTTATAAATTTATTTAATTTAATTAAAATAATTTAAACTAACTAAAAATTTATAAATATTTAATTAAATTTTAAATTTTAAATTAATTTCTAAATTATTTTTATCTGAATAGAATCTTAATAAAATTATATTTAAAGATAATATTCGAGGTACCCATACGAAAATATCTGGTGTATAGAGATAAATTAAATTAATCACATAAATATATCAATATAATTTTCTTTCATTGTGTAATAAGATCTAACAGTGAATGTAATGAATGTATTTTATACGTCAGAATCAAATCTAACAAACAGAAATAGGAGGTGACAAATAAAGACAAGCATAAACTCCCTTTCAATAGCAACAAAACTATGATGAGAAACGAGAACTGTTACCAACAAATAGTATCTCAAGTCACAACAATAGGATCATAAAGAAAAATACCCAATCAGTCAAAGACGAAAATTACATTTTAAAAATAATTATAAAAAAAAAAAACAAAGAACTCACGTTAAAGATATCTCATAACCGAGGTAATTTTCTCTCAGGGTCATACTACATTAATAAGAACTCGTTTACAGAGAACTTAAAATCTTAACTCCACCAGAAATCAGCTGCTGCACAATAATTTCGTTTTTTTCCCATATAGTTCTAGAGAAGCCTGCATATATTTTCTCACCAGCTTCATTCGGAAACCAAACTGCAAGAAAAACCTGAAAAGATGACAACAATTGTCGTGATTTTCTCAAAGCCTATTAAGGGTAACAGGCTAATTGCCAAGCCAATGATACTTGATATTGTTCTTACCGCACAATTAAACAAGCAACTGCCACCTGTCAAGCTGCAATAACTTCTTAAACGGACTGCAGCATGAGCAGGCGCTATATAACTGCAACAAAGAAAATAGGGGAGGAGGGGAGAGAAATGTATGAGCATAAAGACCATGGTAATACCCAAACCAGAAATGCATTTCACCATGCAATATGAATTCATTCCTGGATATCCACAGAAATTTCACTCGACGACTTCAATACCTAACTCAAGACCCATTCCCATGAAAGCCAATACGTAAATACATATACATTCCAAATCTCATTATTCTTCTCCAGCCCAGTCAAAACCAAGGAATAAAATTGGGAGGTAACTCCCAAGTCCCAACAAGATGATAAAATAAAATTATTCTCAATGGACTCAACAGTTTAAATATGAAAATACAAGTAATGCAATTACCTAAAAAAATCTTGAAACCTATTGCTGCCCAAAGTGCTCCAGAACAAAAGCTGGAGAACAAAGGGCCAGAAGGAGGCCTGCATCATAAAACCAACAGCACTCAGAATAATGTAAGTGCAGAAGAACATAAAGTATTAATAAGGAAATACCGAACCTTTATCTGCTTATTCAAACAAGTTGCATCTATATAATACTTCACTGGCCAAAATTCATCTCTGAATATCTGTGCATAGAACAAATGCATTATTCAATGAAATTATGTCATTAATTATTATCATAGCAAAAGTAACCAAGTAATGCCACCCCGACCTCAACCGATTAAAAAAAAAAAACCTACAGAGTAGAACATGTAGTACCACGCTGAAGCAATCGTGAAATAAAAATAAAAATAATAAAAATTAATAGTGTTATAGCCAGTCAACATGCCTGCGAGGTTTATTCTGCCGCTGCCCAAACTCATCATTTACAAGCTCTGCCAAAACAAAAGTCCAAATGAGAAGGATTAGGAACCAATTGCAGCTGCTTACTTTTTATAAGCAAAATTGAAGGAAAAGGAATATCAATGACTTACCAGGTCTCTGTGGTGGGTTCCATTCATTATTAGCTTTATTTGCATTATTCTCTTTGCTGCAAAGATTTAAAAACAAAAAAAATGAAGTCAAGAAACTAGCAATAAGCTAACGCAACATGCAAGCTAATGTAAAGGCAAGAACACTATAAGAATTAAACAACTATCTCTTTAGAGATTGTCCCACTCCACACATAAATACACACACAAAACTGTTCATGTAAAGGTAACATCAACAAACATAGAGATCAAGATACAGAAACACCATTTTAAACATGTCAGGATTGCATCCTAAAGAAGGTGCAACAATATGATACAAAATAATGTAAGCTAACATATCTTACCACAAGATACATCATGTCAGGAAGCAACAGATGTGCTTAAAAAACTCTATTAAATTAAAATGCATAGTAGAATAACAATCTATATAAGGAAAAGAACGACAAAACTTTGCTCATAGTTAAAATAACACCAGGAAACAGACTACAAAAGTTAAAGAGAACCAAAGACAATTGGCCTTATGCACTAACACCCAGAAACAGACTACAAAAGTTAAACAGAACCAAAGACAATTGGTCTGATGCACTAAGCCATGAAGGATTTAAAGGAAAAGATGGTAAATAATATGTTACAATATTAATGGTAGAAAACTCTACCAACCTTGAAGTACCCGTTGCAGATGTCTGACCTGATTGTCGAGCATGATAAGCTCCATCAACAGCAAGATAGGGTGAACAGTATGTAGCACCTAAAGCTCCCGCAGCACCAGCCAACATGGGTAGCCTAAATGAGAGGAGGAGGAGGAGGAGGAGGAAGATGAATCACTAAGTGTTTGGCGTTCCAATACAGAGAGATAAAAGGAATATAAGAAAGATAATTTTTTTAAAAGACTGTTTAAGTGCAAAAGTTAGGGAGAAAGGAAAGGGACAACAAACAAAAATATATTATTGATTGACTCAATTACAGTGTATGTAAAAATGACTTCAACTCTATTTATCTATGAAAAGACGCTTGTATCATTTACTTTGGATTCACTACAAGTAACTATTTCCTTGACCTACAAGACTTTCCTAAATTCTCAATACGTCTTAATGGGTAACTCTTTTCTTAACCAACAAGACTTCTCTAAAAATCTAAATATCTCCTCTCCTCTCAAGTTGAAGATTATACAAACTTCAGCTTGTTAAACCTAAAACCCAATTAGACAAAAAAAAAAAAAACTTAGTCACCACAGTAGAACTTAGACACCACACTGCTTCAAGAACTTCAACCACTAACACTTCCTCTTGTGCTGTCCTCGGTAGACAGAAACTTCAGCTTGTTACACATAAAACCCAATTAGACAAACAAAAATACTTAGTCACTACACTGACTCAATAGCTTCAACCACTATCACTTCCTCTTATTATGACCTTGGTAGACAAACAATTCCCAAAATTCTTCCACCTAATTCCCATGAGCAGCCCCCTTGTCGTTTTCTCAACTGCTCTCCTTGGCCACATCGTTTGACACATGACACAACTCCTAGAAGCCTTTGACCTACTTTCCTTGGGATTGCTCCCCATGGCACCCAACAACAGCTTTCTTACTACTGCTAAAGTCTTCAACATGGAACTTTAAAAGTCTCTAGTTTTTAATACTTCCCAGGTCACACTAAGAGCATGACAGCAAAACCAACAAAGAAAAACAAAAACCAAACAGCTATAATCACTATAGTAAAACTCAACATCAACAAATTCTTGATTAACAAACAATTCTTGCACATATTTAAATCCTATAAAAGAAAAGCAAAAGCTCCATGAAATAGATGACCAGACAAAAGAACTCAAGTTGCTCTTTTTTTCTCTCTCTTTTTTGAGCAGAAGCTAGGGTAGGATTCAAGGTGGGTGATACATAAGCTCTGATAACATGTTGAGAAAATAAAAAGTACAAGTTAGGAAGAAAAGGAAGAGACACCAAACAAAAGTTTATTATTGATTGACTCAGTTACGGTGTATGTATGAATGACTTCTTATAACTATGCAAAGACACGTACACTTTACTTTGGGTGCACTACAAATAACTATTTCTTTGACCTATAAGACTTTCCTAAATTCTCAATACCTCTTAATAGGGTAACTCTTTTCTTAACCAACAAGACTTTCCTAAAATCTAAATACTACCCTCAAGTTGAAGATTATACAAACATCAACTTGTTACACATAGAACCCAAGTGGAAAAACAAAAAAGCTTAGTCACCAAAATAGAACTTAGACACCACATTGATTCAAGAACTTCAACCACTAGCACTTCCTCTTACAATGTCCTCGGTAGACAAACAATTCCCAGAATTCTTCAACCGGCTTCCCATGAGTGGCCCCCTCAACATTCACTCAACTACTCTCCTTGGCCACATCATCTGACACGTGACACAACTCCTGGAAGTCATCAACCTACTGCCCTTGAGTAGTCCCCTCGGCCCTCTCCCAGCTAGTCTTCACAAGATGGATTGCTTACCATGGCACCCAACAACTACTTTCTTACTAGTGCTAAAGTCTTCAACATGCAACTTTAAAACTCTCCAATTTTTACAACTTCCGAGGTCACACTAAGAGCATGATAGCAAAACCAACAAAGCAACACTAAAACCAAACTGATATAATCACTATAGTAGAACTCAACATCAACAAATTCTTGATAAAAAAAACTATTCTTGCACATATTTAAATTCTATAGAAGAAAGGAAAAAACTCCATGAAATAGATGACCAAGCAAAAGAAGAACTCAAGCTGCTGATTTTTTCATATTTTTTGTGTAGAAGCTAGGGTAGGACTCTGATACCATGTTGAGAAAGTAAAAAGTGCAAAAGTTCGGAAGAAAAGGAAGGGACACCAAACAAAAATATATTATTGATTGACTCAATTATGGTGTATGTATGAAAGACTTCTCAGACTCTATTTATACTAATACTATAACTACGCAAAGACAATTATACCCTTTACTTTGGGTGTAAAAGTAACTGTTTCCTTGACCTATAAGACTTTCCTAAATTCTCAATACCTCTTAATAGGGTAACTTTTCTTAACCATCAAGACTTTCCTAAAATCTAAATATATGCTAACACTCCCCTCAAGTTAAATATTATACAAGCTACAGCTTGTTAGACATAAAATCCAATTGGAGAAACAAAGAACTTAGTCACCACACTAGAACTTAGACACCACGTTGATTCAAGAATTTCAATCATTAGCACTTCCTCTTACAATGTCTTCGGTAGACAAGCAGTTCTTAGAATTCTTTGACCTACTTCCCATTAGCGACCCCCTCAACATTCTCTCCACTGCTCTCCTTGGTCACATCACTTAACACATGACAGAACTCCTAAAAGTCTTCGATCTACTTCCCTTGAGTAGTCCCCTCAACCTTCTCACAACTAGTCTACACAACATGGATTGCTCACCATAGCACCCAACAACTTTCTTACTAGTGCTAAAGTTTTCAACATGCAACTTCAAGAGTCTCTAGTTTTTACAACTTCTCAGCTCACACTAAGAGCATGACTACAAAATCAACAAAGCAACACTAAAACCAAACTGCTATAATCACTATAGTAAAACCCAAGATCGACAAATTCATGATAAAAAAAAATTCTTGCACATATCTAAATCCTATAAAAGAAAGGCAAAAACTCCATGAAATAGATGACCAAGCAAAATATGAACTCAAGTTGCTGAATTTTTTCTTTTTAAGAAGAAGCTAGTGTAGGATTCAAGGTGGATGATACCTAAGCTCTCTGATACCATGTTGAGAAAATAAAAAGTGCAAAAGTTGGGATGAAACAACACTCCCTTCAAGTTGAAGATTATACAAATTTAAGCTTGTTACACATAAAACCCAATTAAAAAAACAAAAAAACTTAGTCACCACAATAGAACTTAGACACCACACTGATTCAAGAACTTCAACCACTTGCACTTCCTCTTACACTGTCCTTGGTAGACAAACAGAATTCTTCAACCAGCTTCCCATGAACGACCCCCTCAACATTCTCTCAACTGCTCTCCTTGGCCACATCATTGGACACATGACACAACTCTTAGAAGTCTTCCACCTACTGCCCTTGAGTAGTCCCCTCGTCCCTCTCCCATCTAGTCTTTACAAGATGGATTGCTTACCATGGCACCCAACAAAAATCAGCAACTTGTTGGTTAAGGAAAGAGTTATCCTGATTTTTGTCTTTTTTCTTTTTTTTTGCACAAATGCTAGGGTAGGATTCACCGTGGGTGATACCTAGGCTCTAATACCATGTTGAGAAAATAAAAGGTGCAAAAGTTAGGAAGGAAAGGAAGGAACACCAAACAAAAATAAATTATTGATTAACTCAATTACGGTGTATGTATGAATGACTTCTTAGACACTATTTATACTAATGCTATGACTATGCAACTATTTACTTGAACTACACGTAACTATTTCCTTGAACTAACTTCTTAGACACTTACCCTTTACTTTGGATGCACTACACGTAACTATTTCCTTGAACTAACTTTCCTAAATTCTCAATACAACTCTTGGGTCCCGTTTGGTACACTGATTTAAAGGGATGGAATGGGAATCTGCGTTCCGATTCCATCAGATATCATGTTTGGATGATAGAATGTAAAACCTCTGGAATGTAGATTACCTTGTGTGAGGAAATAGAGATTGACTCTGAAAATGGATGGAAAGAGAAAGAATGGAATGGAATAAGACGTCAAAATACTATAATGCCCTTCTATTTATTTTATGGAATCGTGTCTCCCTCTCTTCTCTTCGGTCTCTAGCAAAGTCTCCCAAAGGAAAGTGGGTAGGGCCCGCCAATTATTATCATTAGAACAAATTTTTTTTTCAAACAATAAAATAATCGAATTAGCTATAAAATATTAAATAAATTTTAAAAGACAACTTGATCCCATAATATTTCATAATCAAAAGTCATGATTACAGCTCAATTTATGCTCGTTATCTCAAACCTATTTTAAGTTGCATACGAATATTTTCACGTATTTTAAATATATAATTAATATTTTTTAAATATTTAAAAAATTAATTTAAAATTTTAATATTTTAAATATTTTTAACTATTAAATTAAATTAAATTAATTATTTAAATCATAAAATAATAATTTTTATTATATGCTAATTTTTTGTTATTGTATTTTGTTTAATATTGATAAATAAAATAAAATAAATAAAGTTTAAACTATTTTAAAATATTTTTAATAAAAATTTTATATTATTAATTATCTATTTTATTAAGGATTTTTTATATTACTAAGGATTTTTTTATTTGTATTATTTTAAAGTCAAAATAATATTATTTTAATAATTTTATTTTGTAAGGATATTTTTATCTTTTTGTCAACTTTCCATTCCATTCCTACATTATTTATAACATACCAAACGTAGGAAAGTAATGAAGATTCCATTCCATTCCATGTCATACCAAACGCAATTTTAATAACAGCATTCCATTCCATTCCATTCCATTCCATTCTCAATTTTCATTCCCATTCCTTCCGTTGCCACCAACCAAACGAGGCCTTAATAGGATAACTCTTTCCTTTACCAACAAGACTTTCCTTAAATCTAAATATCTCCTAACACTCCCCTCAAGTTGAAGATTATACAAACTTCAGCTTGTTACACATAAAACCCAATTAGAAAAAAAAAAACTTAGCCACCACACTAGAATTTAGACAGCACATTGGTTTAAGAACATCAACCACTAGCACTTCCTCTTACACTATCATCGACAGACAAACAGTTCCCTGAATTCTTCAACCTACTTCCCATGAGCAACGCCCTCAACATTCTCTTACCTACTGTCCTTGGCCACATCGTTTAACACATGACAGACGACACAACTCCTATAAGTCATCAACATACTTCCCTTTAGTAGTCCCCTCGACCTTCTCCCAGCAAGTCTTTCACACTTTGGATTGCTCACCATGGCACCCAACAACTTCACAACTTTCTTACTAGTGCTAAAGTCTTCAACATGCAACTAAAGTCTCTAGTTTTCACAACTTCCCTAGTCACACTAAGAGCATGATAGCAAAACCAATAAAGCAACACGAAAACGAAACTGCTATAATTACTATTGTAGAACTCAACATAATCAAGTTCTTGATAAAAGAACAATTCTCGCACATATTTTCCTAGAAAAAAGGGGCAAAAACTCCTTGAAATAGATGACCAAACAAAAGAACTCAAGTTGCTGATTTTTTTGGGGCAAAAGCTAAGGTAGGATTCAAGGTGGGTTTTACCTAAGCTCTAATACCATGAGAAAATAAAATGTGCAAAAGTTAGGAAGAAAAGGATAACCAAACAAAAATATATTATTGATTGACTCAATTATGGTGAATGTATGAATGACTTCTCAGACTCTATTTACACTAATACTATAACTACGCAAAGGCACTTATACCCTTGACTTTGGGTTCACTACAAGCAACTATTTCCTTGACCTACAATACTTTCCTAAATTCTCAATACCTCTTAATAGGGTAACTCTTTTCTTAACCAACAAGACTTTCCTAAAATCTAAATATCTCCTAACACAGACAAACAAATTAATTCAGACAGAGACTGGCCTTCTTACATGGTCCTTCTCAAAGCACTTTTTATAATAAATTGCTGTCATCAATATAGAAAATTCTTTCATCACAAAACATAATAGAAGAACTCATTGCAGGCAGCAGGCACTTGATATTAATGCTTCCATTATAAGAGTGAGAAAGACAGAGATTGTAACCAAGAAAGAAGCAGTAAAACATGTGAATTGCCCTCTTAACCATAAAATATTATGCAGCACGTGATAGAATAAAGAAATTTTATAAATCCATACCAGGTCATTTCAGAGTTTCCCAAACCAAGTTGAGGCTGAGCAACATATCCAGGGAATGCCATACCAACAGCAGGAACACCAGGATGCTGCCCCCCGAATTGCATAACTGTGTTCCACCAGATGCCAATGAAATTGAAAAAAATCATTGATAAGACGATGCTACTTTAGTACAAGAAAAAGTAACACGTGATCATTTAATCAGTTCTGAATGGACTACAAACACTTGAGAAAACATCGGAGGGAGACTATTTTATGTATCTCACTGAGAAGAGAAAATTTAATGCTATAAAAGATTCCAAAATCAGATTCCTCACCAAGTATCCATCTGTAACTTATTAAATAATAAATACTTGATTAATTGACTCTTCACAGAATACTGATGGTACAACATCAACTTTGACACATAAGACAGAAGTATTCCAATGACAGAAATTGTGGTATGCTCATACTTAACTATAAGACAATTAAAACTAACCAGGCAAGAAGGCTGGGGTGGGAGGGAAGTTCTGATCTCCTTGACTGCCGCCCATATTTCCAGCAGTCCTCATAACCTGTGCCCCACCATAAACTAAAGAGCCTTTTCCACTACCCTGGGCACCTCCCCTTCCCTTCCCCGTTAATGCACCTTTAATTTTACCAGATTCTGATGCTGCATCCATGTCTCCAGAATCAAATGAATTAACAGCCAAAGATGTGTTGGGAGGAGAGGAAGATTGAGATGCACTACTAGGTCGCTGGCTCACTTGAGGAGCAGGAGCTTGCACAGAAGTTTGAGTTCGGCCTGGGGCAGAACTTCTCTGGATAGCCTGGTGTTGTGTTGAAGAAACTTTGGTTACTTGATTATGTGAGGGTATAGGTTGATAATTCATCGATACTGGGATTGATGCCCCCCTCCCAGGAGCCCTTGGTTGAGGAGATTGAGAAGAATAAACCCCAGAAGATCCAGAAGGTGGTATGCGTAAATTGTTAAGAGGCTTTCCAGCAGCTGGAGTGATGGACTCATCAATATACAGCTTATCCATGGAATCAACGACAGTCTTTCCCCGTAGCAATGCACTGTTCTGTTGAACTGAAAAACCTGCATCCATAACACCAGGGCGAACATTCCTGTTTGTGCTGCCAGTTCGTATATCCCTTTTAGGTGTCAGATTATTGTCCTTGCTGGAAGAGCCTGAAGGGTAAAATGGGGGAGATGCAGAATTCAAGTTGGAAGCAACCACTTGTTTCCTAGGTGGCACAGGGTCAGCTTCTGCACTTGAGATGGGTGTAAAAGTTCTCCCTGAACTAGCATGTGAATTTTTCTCAAGAGGCTTCCCAGATCTTTTAAAAAAAAAATTATTATTATTAATAACCAGAAACTTTAAACATATATAGATACCATGTGCCCAAGTAAAGCTTATCTTATAAACCACAAAGTTTTTACTTACTGTTTATTTTGCATTTGGGGTGCCAGACCATTGTTTTTGTTAGTGGGTTCATACCTTCGAGGTCCTCTCCCTCGCACACCAACCTTAGGTACCTGAGTTTGATTACCACTATTACTATATCCTTTTTTGTTTCCTCGGACAAATCCTCCACGGTTAACAACTTTATTTTTACCACGGCCTCGATAATTACCCTTCGAAGATCTCCTCCCCTAAATTTTACACAGAATTTGTCAGAAAAAAGTTGTTTCAGAAAATGGGCAGCTGGAGTTAAAGGAATGCTTAATCATGAAGCAATTCAAAGTATTGCATGTGAAACAAGACACACCTCTTCATAGTGCCTTTCCTGCAAGGTCATTTCCTCAAACTTATCGTGCCCCCATTTCCTATCATCTTTTGACTCCCAAAGTCTCCTTCCACCGTGTATACGCCTGAAATTAGAGCAAAGCAAGGTTCACACAGGAACATGGTATAGCATAACTTCACTGGAACTGAAGGAAATTAAAATAGATATATCTATCTAGAATCTAGATGGCTAGACATGTATGCTCACACATGCAGCACAACTAAAAACTGTTAATGCATCAAGAGAATATTTAGAAAATTGCATAAAGGAAACCAACAATATAGAACCAGCTATTATGTCTAAGATATATGATAATAAGAAATCTAAAACAGGATATTACAAAATTTGTTGTGTTTTAGGAATAATTATTTGTAAACTTTGCAAACAATCATATACAACATTTATGTAATCTCAGAAAGGTTAAAAATAATATCACATTAAATGTTTCTGGATCCCACTGCAATGAGGATAGCCTTGCTTGAAAAACAGAACTCCATCATGTTGTGTTCAGTACAGTGAAAGTATAATGGAAACGTAGACCAAGCGCTTCACACCCAACCCAAGTAAACTAAACTTCTCAGAATTGCATCCATTTCCCAATTTATACTAGCTAATATGACTAGGCATGAGATAGAAATGCAATGCTTTTCTCTAGCATAAGAATGTCTTGCTTCTTGGCAGGTGAAAGTAGAATAATTCAATACCCAAAAGAAAAGAATAAGACAATTTTTAAAAAAACTCCATCTTATAATTGGTCATGCGTTACATTTTGAACAGAGCCAAAATATTTGTCAGTTATATTCATAACATATCAGAGCACTTTCAACTTACAAAATATAGTTATGTCATATTTACCTCTAAACTTCAGTTTTAAAATAAATTTACAATCTTAATGTTCTCTAATTTGATAAGTAATATAGTTGCAGAAATCTTTCTTCTATATAAAAACAAATCACATAATTCTAAGAAAAAGGACAACTGATTGATTAAAACTCCAATACAAGTGGATGAGAGAGAATCAGATATATAGAAGTTTGAAACCCTAATATAGAGGTCATATGAAAAACCAAAAGATTAATATAAAAGCAAGCATCATGCAGTATATTAAAAAATAGCATGCAGAATTATTAGTTTAAACAGCTTCTATGCCAGAGCCCATAAGCAATGAATTAAAGCTCTCTTCTCCCTTGTATGTGTTGGAATTAATAATTTGAAATTTTCTGGATGTCCAAGTTCATGACAATTTAATTTTCAATCTGTTCAAGTTCGATGTTTGGTTATGCACCAAGAATTTGATGGTTCATGGATCTAAATTAGTGTGTGGCTCATGTATGGTGTATCAATTAGTGGTTCATGTAACTAGATGTCAAAGGGACACCTATTATTTGGTGATTGAAAGTAAGTCAAGTAAGTGAGAAATAAGAAAGCGAGTCCAAAGAAATTCCTCTTCCATATAGAAATATCCCTCTTCCTCCTTCCAACACTAGAGTTCCATTTTTTAAAATTATAAAGGTGTTCATGATTTAGTGAGACAGAAGAAGCAATTACCACTCTCTTAACTAAACCCAAACTTAACAGGCACAAATCTAAGAATCTCTTTGAGAGACAAAGGAGCATAGTAATGGCACTGCCAATTGTTTCTCTGCTTTCCTGTTCTCCAATTTATAAAAGTAGGTATGAAGTTAAAATGACCAAACCAATAATGTTACCTTACACAAATCAAAGCAAACTATTAATAAACAAGGAGGAATAACAATGCATTTTATGACTGAAACTCAATAAAAGATATTTCATGTATTGCTATCTCGAATTATAGACATATTTCATGATCAGCATATTTGCTGCACTCCAAATTCCAAAGCATGATACCTAGACTAAAAATACCTGTGGCGGCCACCAGAATTATCCCTGAAACGGTCGTCGTGCATGTAAAATGCTCCAGCTGTAGGCACTGCAAATGGTTCATTCTCCTTTTTCTCCTCATCATTCCTGTTCCCTGGAGGTACATCCGCTTCCAAAGGAGGTCTGACATCACCTTCAGATTCTTTGATCATAGCCACTGAACCCTCAACACCAGCGCCATGTAAACCTCTTTCCCCACCCCTCTCTTCGTACACCTCCTCTTCTTCATCTTCATCTCCTTCCTCAACCGCTTCCTCCTCGTCGAGCTCTTCTACCTCTTCTTCGTCCTCATCACCATCCAAATCTTCTTCGTCTTCATACTCCGCCACTCCACCCTGGCCGTCTGAATCATCCGAGTTAATTACAACCCGACGGTCTACCCCACTCTTGTCCCTCCCGTCTCCTTCACCTTCCTCATCATCACTTGCTTCACGCCTCCGCATTGTCAGCGATCTCTTGGCCTCTTCTGGATCACTCTCATACTCGACATCTTCTTCGCCCGCCATAGCCATCAATAGCTTCCCACTCAATTCCAAGGCAATAGACCACAGAAACCTAGACTTTCTCAGGCAATTTAACAATACCACTCAACCGAAAGAAACCAAAATCCGAAAAACCCGAGTTTCCTAAAATGCAAAAACCAATTAGAAAAGAATATCAATCAATCTCAAGAACCCAAACCCGCATAAAGCAAAGCTCAAACTTTCTCGGGCGCCAAGTAATCGCAGCCAGCAATCACCCCAGAAACACCAAAATTCTTCAAGAACGAAAAACCAGTATGCGAAATCCCAGTCAATCGGAAACAGCAAAACCCCTAAAAACTCATACTTGTTCACGAAGCGAAACACCAAATTGAAACGCCTAAAAGAATTGAAGGCTAAACGCCAAAATTAAAAGAAATTAAAGTTAATTATGCGTAGGTTGGGATCTAGGGATGGCGTCTTGCGTTGCGAAACCCTAGATAATTTTGAGAGGTTTTTTGGATTTTCTAGCGTCGTCAGCAATTAAAAGCCGCAGACTTGTATAGAGATTGAAGGAATTATCTTATTTTCAGTGGGCATTTAAGGAAACATATGAAAGATTTGGGATTCGGGAGTTCTTGATTGGCTGGAATCTGACTCGTTAGATTGCAATCTCCCTTGCGAAGTTACTATCTGACCCAAAAGACCGACTTAAGTTACATTTGCGGGGTTAGCTTCAACTGAAGGAAACTGAATATTTTCCCGTATGTCAAGCAAATCAGATTTTGCCACGTAATCGTATGGAAGTTGTCCAAATTTATATTCAAGACTGTCATTATAAGGTCATGAATTGGATGTTAAAAGGCAAATCTGTTTTTTCTATAAATATTATAAAATTATACGGCGTGTCGCATCTGTGAGTCTATATATAAAAGCTACACAAATTCATGAAAATTAAGATAGGATTGATGAACATTTTCAATGAGCAGCACTTCATGGTTTTGGTTACATTCTAGGCTGTGACAATCAAATTTCTCTAGTATTTGATCTTGAGGTTGCACAAACTGGAGCACTTAGAAACACAGCGTCGAATTTTTTCTGGATCTGCAACAACAAAATAAATTGTGATTGGTTAAAGTGAGAAAAAAAAACAAAAGGGGAATTCATGAAAATTTCAAAAGTGTGTATTGACGATACCAGAGCCCACGTTTGTACATCTAAATTTAGAGCAATTATAAGTACAATTGCAGAGATTGTCCGGGATAGACTTGGAGCGCTTGCATTTGCTCAAACAAAAGGTAGCACACCAAAGGGGTTTGTTAACATTGCACTTTGGATAGCAATCTTGGTAGCAAGCATTCAGAGACGACGACATTGCATTTGCAGGTGTTCCTGCAACTGCAACACCTTCCACAATCAGAAGCATCATCACCATTAATATTGGCGCTACCCTTCTCGTACCATTTGCCTCCATTACTTCTCCTTCGTTCTATGTGTAGCGGCCAAATGCAGCATTTATAAGAGCATAACTAGTTAACCCTTTAGATTAATTAATGCATTTATGAACGGGAATTGAATGCTTTCATTCAATTCCAGATACTCATGATTTATTTATGGCAAAAAGCACGATACTAAACTTCATTAATATGATAAACAGTAAATAAGGAGTAGTCACAAAACTTTTATTCTTTTTTTGATTCATATCATATAAAATTATATCTATAAATGCAGAGGACGTAATAGATTTTGAGTGTAACTTATTAGTCCCATTTAAATTTTTGCAGATATACAGTTCTACTAATTTATTTGTCGTTCTCTTTTCCTATATACATATATCAGAGAGAGATTAGATTGAAAGACAAAAAGACCAATTTGAACAAATTAAATGCTTTACAATTTAGAACTCAGCAGCAAATGCATGGAAAGGTAATATCTTTAGACATCAAAATGCTGCAAAAATTTCTAACATCTCGACCCAAATTCTCATCATTTGAACGTATGAATTTCTGATTGATTCACTGATAAGTTCTGGAATAATGAAAAGTGACATAAGTATGCAAATCATAAATGCATGAACTAAGAAAAGCATTGAACTAATACAATTGGTTATTTATCGACAAAACCAAAAACAAAAAATGATGCTTATTATTAGTCTGAAGCACACTATCACCAAGAAGTGTCAGGCAGCTAAATGTGAAACTAAAGAAACATCAAAGCAAGTAACAATGACTTTTTTGCCTAAAAGCAGCAGAGAAATGAATCTAAAAATTGATTGTTAATCCCAACTAGAATGCAGGGTGCCCAGCAAAAGCAACTTCGCTATGCATTGTCGACGATCCTGCTTGTTGGAGAACCCGAACCAGAATCTTCTTCATCTTGCTTTGCTGAAGGACCAGCTTCTTCATCTTTCTATCCAGAAGGACCAGCTTCTTCATCTTTCTGTCCAGAAGGACCAGCTTCTTCATCTTTCTGTCCAGAAGGACCAGCTTCTTCTTCTATTTCGTATAGCTTTACTGAAGGACCACTAGTTTCTTCAATGTCACTTTTCTTTGCTGAAGAAGCAGCCTTTTCATCTTTCCTTGCAGAAAGAGCAGGTTCATTTATTATATGTTCTATTATATATTTCTTTCCTGAACGACCAGTAACTTCTCTTCTTTCATATATCGTTGATTTAGTAGCTTCTTCTTCTTCAATTTCATTTATCTTTGTTGAAGGACCAGGAACTTCTTTTAGATCATATGGCTTTGCTGAAGGACTAGTAGCTTCTTCTATTTCATATAGCTTTCCTGACGGACAGGCAGATTCTTCAATTTCACTTTTCATTCCTGAAGGACCAGCTTCTTCTTCTTGATTTGCTGAAGAAGAAGGACCAGCTTCTTCTTGATTTGCTGAAGAAGAAGGACCAGCTTCTTCTTCTTTTTGTGGCAACGTCTCCAAATCTTTCCACAATCCGGTTATAATCTCCTTCATTTTCCTCCAATATCCACCTCTATACTTCCTAAACTTCATCTTAAACCCCTGCATGCTGTACAAAATTAATCCAAGATCACTTTCAAGTCTTGTTCTTGCTCCAGCCACGAGGCTCCTTTTACCTGGAACAGTCAGAAAACTCATAATAGAATCTAAATCCAGAACAGCTTCAAAGAACTGCGTGATCATTCTATTATACAACTCTTCCTCCTCACTGGTGATTCCAAACATCTTATCTTTCAGTTTCATCTCTGACAATGTGTTCCATGCGAGGTCTATCAGAATGACAAATTTCTCAGCAACCACGCATTTCCTGTTGGGTATGTTTTCTATGGTCTTAATCTTGGATTTTAAGCGTCGAAACGCTTCTTCATCTCCTGCCAAGTAAAATATGAACTGAACCATGAACTGCGAGACCTCCATTGCAGTGTAAATTGTTCTGGTCCTAAGTTCACTCAGATTGGTCCATTCAAAAGGAAAGTAAGTCTCATATTCAGATTCTTGTAAAAACTCTACTAAAGTAGTCCTCCTATCACCCTTCAATTCTACCTTAATTTCATCTAGTAATGCCTTGCTCGTGAAGATCATCCTATCAAAGGTCCTTTTCTTCACGTCAAGTTCTCCGATTGGTTCATCAGATGGTGGGCCTTCTTTTCTAATGAATTCCCCGACTGTGTCAGATGGGTCTACGAGTTTCATCATTAAACTTTCCACTCTTCCATCCATATTTCTGTTTTCGAACTTTTCCAGAGCATCAAGAGCCTCATAGCATTCCGAAAACTTGGACACCAACTCTTCATAGAAATCTTTTTTGAAAACTTCTTTCCTGAGCTTCCATGCTTCCAATTCAGCCATTTTGCGCTTGCACGCTTCCATTTCAAGCAAGAAAATTGATTCAAACTCCAGTTTCTTTAAGTCTTCATTCACCGCTTCCACATTTTTCTTGAGCTGTGAAGCCTCGACCATTGCTAACAGGAAGAGAGATTTCAGAGAAGGGAGAAAAGGAGCACGGGAAAGGTTAGAGAGAGAGAGAGAGAGAGAGAGAGGCAGGCTTTTTCTTGAAACAGAGAGAGACAGTGTAGTTAAATATATATGGGCGGGTTATTCCGTTATGTTCAGTTAGGAGTAACTGATTGAGTCATGTGCCGGTGAGTAAGTGATTGAGTCAGGCGAGGGCATGCTCAACAATTAAAGCCATGTTCTTCGGTTAACCTGCTGGTCTTAGTCATGCTTATGCTAGCAAAATGAAGTACAAATCTATGCCTCTTTCTTTACTTCGCTCTCCGCTTTCATTCTCACCCTATAATCCTAGAAGACCAAATTGTGACAATTTTTTTTTTTTTCTCTTTTGGGGTGTGATAGAAGGGGTTTTCTTGTTGCTAAATTTGTGTCCTTTGATTATCAATGTTCGGTTCTCTGCATGATCTTTTGATTCTTTTCTGTAGTTCCAACTGTTAAAAGCTATCCCTGGAACATGTAGCAATTTGCGTTAATTTAACTATTTGAATTTAGTTTAATTGGGCTAACAGATTGATTGAGCAAGTAAAGATCCAAGCATCGCTTTTGCACTCGCTGACTATTGTGCCTTGAGTCTAAAATAGAGTGGCATCGAGGTTAATTTAGATGCTTTGTTTGGTGGTGGGGTTGTCTACCAGAAATTGCTTCTTACTTTTTAGTCCTATTTGCTCGCTTACAAGTAAGAAATTTATTTTATAATCTTTTATTATTAATTTTTACTAATTAGTGACACGGGCGTTGTAAATTCTTACCTCCTCGAGAAAAATCTCAGAAGTAAACTTGTGCACGAGTGCTAATTCCTTCCTCTGACACCCGACCATGGAAGGAAATCCAAGAACCGATCTCTTCAATTTAGAAATAAAAGTATTCATAATATGAATACGAATGAAGTTTGAGAGTCTGAGGATTTGAATTGTCTTCGATAAATGATGGTAACACCGTACTACTACTCGTTCACATCACCAATAAATATATAATTTCTAAATACAATAAGAGAACATTATGATATTGAAATTTGAAGAGTTCCAGGCTATCGGAATATAGTGTTATGAAATGTTCCAGCGTCCGGGAGCTAGACCATGTAATCTAAATCCAAGACTTATCCAAAAATACGTTCCCTCAACGCTTGGTGACTTGACTCAAATTAAAGTACAACAAATAGTCAAATATATGATAGACTCTGCCACACAAAGGCATACCAACTCGAAACAGTAAATTTTCTCTTCCTAAAGGACAACTATCAAGACAGACTCTCAGAAAATACGGGAGTTTCCTGTGCACCAGATCACCGGAATATCTCTCAATCAATCATCGGAAGCCTTGGGAGAATTTTCTGGGGTCTTGAGAACTGTAGACTTCTCACCCTTATGAGCCGTCACAGTGGCTTTAAACTCCTCTACTATGGACCCATCCTTGAACTTTAAGGCAAATGTTGAGAGACCATCTTTCCCTTCGGTGGCGCTATTGACGCAGGCAAAAGTGACACCTTTCTTGTCCATATTTGTGAGCTTCATATCAGGGTAAAGACGCGCATTCAAAATCAACCTGTAATTTCCCCGAGACCTCATAAGAAGTCTGGCCTTTTCAGTCCCTCTCGTAGTAACATTGACCTTCAGTTCCCCCTTTCCTCGTTCCTTCCAACTTCCATCAACAAATTCAAACAATACAGAATCTGCGTTGAAAACCACTTTCTCATTTTCTTCACCGGTTTCAACTACAACCTCCTGCATTGTTGAGAAACCACTTCCCTCACTCTTAGAAGCAGCAGAAGTCCCTGATGTCCCAAAAACAGAACTTCCATTGTTAGATAAACCCAAACCAAAAGGCTTGTCATTTTTCATTCCAAAAATAGAACCAGAGCCACTGCCCAAAGCAGATCCATCGTTTGATATAGAACCAAAAGAAAATGAGGAAGCAGAAAATCCAGTTCCAGCAAGACCCGTGAAGGCGTTTTGGCTACTTGAAAGCTGTTGAAATGACTTCAAAGAAGAACCTTCTGCACTTGGCTCTTCACTTTCAACTTTGTTAGCTTTGTTATCCTCATTGTCAGCATTCTCTTTCTTATCATCATTTCCCGTATCCTTGTCATCCCTAGTTTGTTCTTTATCCACCTCATCAACACTTTCCTTATCTGCAGCATCCTTCTTATCCTGATTTTCATTTTTATTGTCATCCTTACTTTGTTCTTTATCTACCTCAGATTTTTCCACAGAGGTCTCCTCAGCAGTATGCTCCTTATCTACAGCACTTTCTTCTGCAGAATCCTTATTTGAAGCAGATTTATCACCCACCTCATCAGTTATGCTCTCTGACTGTTTATTATCCCCAGTCTCAGAATCCTTGGTTACACAATCACTGCTTTGTGTATCATCCGTAATGGTCTCACCGGCTGATTGAGCTTTAGAAGTAGCTTCAGCAGGATTAGCACTGGATTCAGTAGGAGAAACCAAACGGATTCCGGCAAAAGGATTATTAGTAGATGGAGCAGAATTGGTCTGTTGGCGACGAACTTTGACTATTCTCCGGGTTGCAAGAACCTCATCGCTTGCTTTCTTGAAAGTTCCAGTCTCAAGTTCCAGGGTATCTTCCTCATCATCAAGGGGAGTATCTCGAGAGAGCTCCCTTCCAGCGGCCCGTTTCTTTGAAGGTGGAAGGGCATTCTCAGCATCCCCCATTGGAGAAAGAAATCAATGAGCTATAACCTCAGAGCTTCTACTACACCAAGTTGGACTAAAGCAATAACTGCAATCAGGAAAGTAAGATATTATTCTTTTCTCGTCAAACAGAGGGCAAAATTTAAAGCAATAATGTTAATACAAGCATCATAAGTCATTGTATGTGTGTGCCAATTAACACATACACACCAAAAGCACACAATTACCACATAATGGGCAGATACCACGCAAATATCATATAAAAGACACAGACTGGCAAGAAGAGAAATCCCTTGAAGTCCACAAAGTAACTTCTTTTTTTCCTTCCTGGGAATACTATGAAAAACCTAGATAACATTTTTTCTTCCTGCTATTAACAACAACTGCTTCCATTATTTGCAGCATAACTTATTCCGATCTGCCAAAAGGTAGAAGGTAAATTTGGTAGAAGGTGGGACACCATAGATGCAAATATTAAATAACGAACATATTTAGGAGCTAAATTAAACCCATCATTCTTTATTCTCCAATGATGAAATTACTCAAGGTTTCAAGTTATAGAAACTGCAGACTGTTTATTGCATGCCATATTCACCGTCCAAACAAGATAACGGTGCGTTCTGTCTTGTTGATGTTACCAGCACTATCCTCACAAGTGAAATAGTACCATTACTATTACTTTTATAAGAAAATTAGTACAACTTTGAGTAGGCAGGTAGACAACAATTCCTTAAATTTGTGAATGGGTTTCTAATTATCAAAATCAAGGCTAATATATTACTTTCACAGCTTCAATAACCCTTAAAATAGAGAAAACAGTTGAATAGAATTCAATTCTGTCTTAAGTATGAATAATTCAGATATAATTTCAGACACCACAACTAGCATCAATTTTTCAATTTTATCAAACATAGCCTAATATATTTCACCTTCTCCTCGGCAACAGAAGAACTAACGCGATAGGGGGGAAATTACAAAAGGAAGAACAAGAGTTAGTAAAAAATCGTCTCAAAGAAAACAGGCGCCTCATTAAAATCCCCAAATTATTCGGAGAGATCTTAGAAAATACAGAAATAGTTCTCATACCTAGGTAGGCCAATAATACAAATACCACAAAGACTAAAGTAGAGAAAAATAAGACCATCGGGTCCAAGGCCATTTATAGACAACATATAAGGGAAGTCACAGAAGAAAGCAAAAAGCCATAACTTCATTTCCCAGCAACCAAACAAAAACTAAAACCCTACTCTATGCATATTTTCCAAACTATCCCGAGAACATTTAAATTTAAAAAAAAAAACAAAGAACTACTCAGGATCATAAAGAAAAAATAGTAAATTTGCACAGAAACAAGAATGAACTGAGCTTGGACGAAGACATACCGAAAAAACCAACACGAGACAGAAGAAGCAGGAATCCAGTTCCCGGCGGCGGGGTTTGTATGTAAGCGAGAGAAGGTATTAGCTAGAGAAAGAAAGAGCGATCCAGAAAGAAAATAGCTGAATTTTAATTTTAATTTTGAACTTATTGCTAGTGTGGATATGGAAGAAAGACGGTTCGGTTTGTCTTTAACATCTCAGGTGAGCAGCAGGAGGGTTTTATTTGTGAGAGAGATGCATCTCTGAAAAGGCTTCTGAAAATTGGTTTATTTATAGATTGGGCTCCGAAGAAAAACCTATTTTGGGCTTTGGATTCTTTACACTTGATATCGGGCTGAAGAAAATATAAAAAATGGTCTAAAGATGGAAGGAAAAAGAGGAAACGAATGGATGGGCTTTGAGATTTTGATTAGTTTAATTTTAATTAATACAGCATCCGATTCCTCAAAAGATGTATATTGGATTTTAGAAAAGTAAAATGTAAGATCATTTTTAACACTTTCTGTAGATTAATTTAAGACATCGATGGGACATATATTTTCACAAGGAAAAAACATTAGAAAATATAAAATTTGTATTTAAGATCAAAATTTCTTCTCTTATTTTGCCAACCAATAGGGATCATAATTTCAAAAGACCAAAGGCTTTTCCTGAAGATTTAATACATATTTCTCGCGCATATTGTGGACAAGAGTTTTCTATTTTATGAAACTGATTAATTATAATATATTTAGTTACACAATAGTTTCCACTCACTCATATTTATCACAACTTTTTTTCGTTGATTAAAACTCCTACTTCAAAATATATCTTGAGGGTGTCCAAATATAAGAAACCAACGCAAGTGCACAATCTAATAAATATTTGAAGACAGGTTTCTCAAGGACGCCGGTTTTTTGCAAAACCTTTCCAATCAGTACTCTTTTCGGGACTGTTCCAATCAGTAGTTACTTGAAGATGATTTAGTGGTGCTATACGCACCGAATGCATTAACCAGTTGGCATATATGAAATTCTCGACAATTAAAAAGCCAAACGAGGAAGAGGGACAATCTATATTAACAATAATTTTTTTTTTTTAATTCCAGTTCAGCTTCATCTAATAAACGGAGCATATGCGATGGACGGGGACCGCCATCTATCCCATTTGAGAATCATGTCAATGCTTGAATGCTAAGTATAAATAAAATCATTTCAAATTAGCAGATTTTAGAAGTAACAAATTTTTCCATATACCTTCGCAAGGCACAAATTTAAGAATCTGGAAGAACGTCTTGTCAACGGAAGCTAGATGTTGGGGAAGAATGATTATTCTCGCTATTATGAATCCATGTTTACAATCCAAGAATATCTTAAAAGTAACAAGCATGATTAAGATTTTTTTTAATAAAAAAAACTACCTAGAATTTTTTTTTTTTTTTGGTTCAAAACTATCTAGAATTTGAACAGGCAATCATCACTAGTTCAGCTTTTCTACATTCACAATGGCACGACAGCATTGAGGTCAACAGCCTCAAAAGAATCTGCTATGAATTCTATTAAAACGTAACTGACCCTACGAAATAGTGTTATACCACGGGCAAAATGACAAAATTCAGGGCACTACAAAACCACAACACCAGGAAACAGAAACAGTCTGTCCGTACACTCTCCTCATGGCCTCCTTATGAAAACCTGCAGTTTAAATTAACGAAAATGAAAATGGCAATATAGAAGAAAAATATCACATGATGTAATCATCCAACAAGGACATGCAAGACCCGTATATTGAGACTGATGCACTAGAAGGATTTTTCTTATCCTAACCTTAGATAAACATCCCTAGGAGCTGGAACCGACTGTTATGATGGGACCTAATGGTGTGGTGTAAGCACTGCCAACAAACGAGAAAATTGAGTGAGGACCATGAAACAACGAATCAAACCAAATTTGAAACAGAAACATGAAGACATTCAAAATTCAGCTCAATAATGCCAAGAGTGGACAGTCTCATAAAATTGTCAGCAGATTGAACAGAAGAGGCTATTATATAAAACATAAAAAGTTTGCCGAGGATGAATTCAAAAAGTCAGGTATCTACAACATTTATTTAAGGAGGGAAAAAGTAGAAGTATGGGCAATAAAACAAAGATCAAAAGCACCTTTGACAACCCTGTTGAGATACAAATTATAGCCATGACTTTATGATGTTAACCTGATCTTATGCAACAGCAAGATTCTAAAGAAAACATTTAGCATCAATTATATGCAGAAGATTGACCCTGGCAACATAAATCAACTAGAGGCCAGAATGTTCAATTAGCAAAATGTTGAGAAATCCCAAACGCAAATAGTAATAAAGTATATGATTCACTATAAAATAAACCAATTAGAATTGTTATGATTCAAAGGTGATGGTAAAACTCAAAGTAAAAGCAGCAAGTTGTCAATATGGGAGTCAGAAATGGCACTTCAGAAACAATTAATCACCAGAGACAAAATTGGATTTTCACACTGCCCCAACCAATTGCTTTTAGGCTGACGGGGCTCCTTCATTATTCGTACCCCACTCTTCTTCAGCCTCGTTACCATTAACGAGTACTGCACCATCTGTAGAATCAGCATCCACTACAACTGCCTCCTCTTGGCTTCCTTCCTCTTCATTATGTTCCTCTGTGCCATGCTCTTCTCCATTTTGTTCAGTCAACTGTAAAAAATAGAAAAAGTTGCAAATATTCTTTCTGTAACAGAAAACAATATAAAGTATTATGCAGTTAATTAAAGTTTTTTGTGAACTACTTAATGTGGTATTACAAAAATAGTATACCTCATGACTTGAGTCCCCATTCTCCAGAGGCACCTCCGCTTCTTCAACCTGCATGTTTCTGAAAGCTTCAACAAGGGTAACATGTGATTTATCAGCATGGTTGATGTACTCTTCTGCAGGAGGGTAAACGCCCCTAAAATAAACAAAACAATTAATATGTTAGTATACATCTTTTGTTTGAGATGTGTTGCACATTACATGAAAACACAAATTATCACATCTTCATGGAACATGCACAAAAATATGCATTCCCCCACTCAGACCTTGTTTCTACAGCTTTAGATTCAACAGCAAGTGCAACTTGCCAGTCTTCAAACAAATTAGGATACTCCTCAGGATCAGCTAATGATTCAGCAGCTTTTGGATTAACCTGACCAAAGCAGCAAATATATGATAAATATATAACTTTTATTTAAATGCCTTCTGTCAACATGATAAGACTCCCTAGACAAGGCAATGGAATGCGAATGAGAAGTCCAACCCACAATGTCATGTTCACTATACAAAATCAGGAAGTTGCATAGTTTCAGGAAATACTATATATGTGAATTAGAAATTACCTTATTGAGATCTTTTCTCCAAATTGCTACTATCTCTGAGACCTTACTTGGGAGATAAGATCGTGCCATTAAAGCTGCCTCAGGAATTCGATTGCTGCAAATAGCATTACTCAGCTATATATAACTGCACTCTTAATCCATTCCCCCTCCCCTCCCTCTCTCTTGTGCCAGTAATATCATAAAGGAAAAGGACCCAATTGTAGAAAATTACCTTTCTACCAACAATTGAAGGCAGTCTTCAAGCTTACCCAACATAAATAAGCAAAGGAATGCAACATTGTTCTTCCCTTGCTCTTTAGCAAGGGTTGCAAGTTTCGATATTCCTTCAGCATCTCCTAGCGAAGAATATAACAGTAACAACCCACTCAAGTCCATTGCATGCTTTAAACACTCCTCAGCCATTTCTAACTGCAAGAACAGAATATAAGTGAGCTGCAATGGAACAAGAGAAATACCTTACAAGTATCAATTAACATTAATGCTACTCATTGTGAGGAGAAGCAAAAGATTCAGCATTCAAAATATACACAAAAATCAGCTTCTAAACACAACTTATCAGCAAAAAAAAATTTATTTTAGATGGAAGAAATTTTATTGAGAAAAGAAAGAAGTAAAAAACAGAAGGATTAGTTATCCACTTGAGGGAACAAAGTGAACAATAAAAAAAAAACAGTAGGAAAAAAAAAACCGTAAGTAAAATTAAGCATGTAGTAAAGCTGCCCAATCTATTTGCATATCCAAAAGGGACACTCCCTTAAATAACCCTTGAGCTGAACACCATAAAGAACCACCGAAGACAATCCTAGCCCATAAGTCATTCAAAGACGTTGAAACACCCCTAAAAATATATGCATAAACATTCCAAATAACTGCAAAAACCACAGCCAGATTCCTAATTTGGCCCTAATAAAAGCTCTGTAGCCTTTTGCATCCCCAAAGCTTCTGTTAAGCCTATTATTCATATTCTACACATGGCCATATTCAGCAGCACATTATGAAGGCACTCACTTTCATACATTTGGACAAGGACAAGGATATTAAGGAATTATGGTTTTGCATAAATGTTGGAGCCTTGGAGAGAAGTACCAAAAAAAAAAAACTAAATAGAAAAGCACCTTGCCAGTAGACATAGCTAATTCTCCCAACTGCTTCCATTTAGACTCACTCTGCACTTCTGTGGCAATACTCTGTAAAAAGAAGGATAAATATTACTCATGATATAAACTAGCAAACTGAACTCATACCCAAGAGAAATGAAGAAAATTAGGTACTCAAGTTGACAACTTTTCCATGTCTAGGAGTTTCTCCTTGTAGGCATAATACATGAACTTACCTTTGCAACCTCTAATCTTCCAAGCTGTATGGCTAGCTCAAATCTGTAATCAGGGTCAGTAGCTACTTCAAGAGCATCCTCTATCATTCCTCGTGATTCCAGGAAACGAGCCACACTATCATAAATAAAGTATGCGATTAGGATGCAGATATCAATTGAGCACTGACCTTTAGATCTTAAATATAAAGTTTTAATAGAAAGACACATGGCGTATAGAACAATAATCTATATCAAAGTGTTAGACAATTGAACATGTGATAAAAGATTCATACAAAATTATGTATTGATGTTTGAAAACATAAAAGCATGAAGAGAGCAAAGATCAATAATGTACATGTAAAAGGACTGGATAGAGTCCATAATAACAGGGGGAAAAAGGTAAGAACCAAATTGCAATTGATAACCAAACAAAATTACTCAGTGTCGAAAGATTCTCTGGTCAGACACAAAACAAGAATTATATATTCCAGTGGACTGATTGTGGAACCAGACCAATACATTTTCTTGGGACAAAAGAAAAAAAGAAGGGAATGTAATACATGTTGATTATTTAGATATACAAGATTTTATGAAGAATGATTATATTTTCAAACACATTTTTTTTAACATATTAAACATAATTTCTAAAAAAAGAGAAAAATAGTCATTATTTTTCTACTTCACATTAAAGTAACCAAAGTTAAATGATACCTGTTATGATGCTCTTTAGGAATTGATGGTAGAACTTCATTGGCTCTTTCCAAATCACCACGCATCACAAGAGTCTTGTACTCAATCAAACTTAAAAGCAGTGTGTATCCTATAACACTGAAAAACGAACATTCAATAATTAGAAAAAGCAGTCAAGATGACTGCAAGTTGCAACTTTAAATAACACAAACAAAAGGTCCACTTACTTGAACTCTTTGTCTATCAAATAAACCCTACTTTGGCTGGCAAGATATCCCAACAAGTACATGGGGCGGTCCAAATGGAACATTGTAGTTACCTAAATTCAAAACATTACAGATCAAGAGGCCTAATAAAATCCATAGGTGAATAAAAGATATATATGCATTTTTTTAACCTAGAAAGGGACATGACTTGATACCTCACCACCAACACAGTAATTAAGCCTCCAAGAGGAATTGTTGTAGATAAAACAATCCCCAACCCAGATGCCAGTCCTGACGCGTTCATTCATTTCATGAAGGAGATCAAAGGCATCTTCCAAACCTTGCTCATCTACAGGTCTCCCACTATCCAAATATGAAGCAACAAGATCGCGCTGCAACAATGAATGCTTAAATGTTTACAGTGCTTTGCACCACAGCATATAAAGAATAATGGGATAAAAGTAGGAAAACAAGGGTTCTTCAGAGAAAGCCAACTGCTGTAAGTAGAGAATAAGTTTATCATAATCCTCACATTGTACTTCAGGATGTAGAATGATGTATCACTAGCAATGGCCAGTAGATCACCACTATCAGCCCAGTAGACGTTCTGACACAAGAAAAATGAACAAAATAAAATAAACAAGGAATTGAAAGAAAAGCAGGAAATTACATGTCATCTAATGAAAACACTTACTTTCACATTAACATCAATGCGACGGATCAACCTGCATTCGGCCCAATCATAAAAGCAGATGAAATCATTTGAGCACATTGCTAGTAAAGTACCACCAAATATTCGTTCAGCTGAAAATGTTGGTCGGATGCTTTTCTTTTCCTGCAATACACAGAAGAGAAGAAATTTACTTCATTTAGTAAGCATCTAAAACAGAGAGAAAATATTAAAATTTTTAGAATTCTCCAGAGCTAGAACCAGATCACGCAAAATATTAAAATAAAATGTAAATGTTTTATTATTGGCATTGGAAGCACATTTAGCAAGCTTTTGTCAAATAGTTCAGACATAATGATTTGTTTGAGAGATATTAACAGCTAGTATAATTTTATTATACCCTCCTTATGGTAAACAGAACAAGAATGAAAGGACCCAGTTGACTTTCCTTTAGGAAAATAGAAAGAATGTGTTCCCCACCATCTCTTTCACCAGATAAAGTAATAATAAGTAAAAAAAAAAAAATTAAACAACAGCAAACCTGGAAATTTTTGCTAAAAATTTTAATCCTTGATGTACTTTCTCTAACAGCATATTCTCCATCCATAGACCAAACAAACTCCAGTGCTGAACCAAATGACCTATTTCTCCATGCCAATGCAGTGTATATAATATACTCACCATCTCCACATACAACAACAAACCTCCCATTTGGATTGTGCTTTAAAAACTGAAAATAAATTAGAAAATTACGAGTCAGTCACTGTTATTCATGAACAAACAAACAACTAGCGCTGATAATTGAACCAAAAGGAAGGACAAGGACTATTATTTTAAAAGCTCATTTATTTTAAAGTAGATTAAAGAGTACACAAGAACAATTCACAACCACCTATGTAGTTTGCTACTTTGCTACATTACATAGCTAAAAATACACGACTTTTAGAAAACACAGATGACAGGACCCTGTCATCAACTTTCGAACTCCAATCTCTATCATGACATAAATTTAGCTATACATTACATAGCTATAAATACCTGACTTTTAGAAAACACAGATGACAGGACACTGTCATCAACTTTCGAAATCCAATATCTATCATGACATAAATTTAGCTATACATACTTATCTAAACCCAGATTGCATACCTGTGATCAGAAGAGGGTGCTCAAGAAGGATGAGCAATTTAAATTTATAAAAAAAATGACCATCTCATGTACAAACAATTTAAAAATTCAGGCAGAGTTCAAGCAAGGAATAAATAAAAATAATAAAACAGCTCAAAGCAGTCAAGAAAGACAGACTGAGGATACCAAAAATGATGACTTGCTAAATAATGTACATATCTGTTTGCAAAAATCCATTGAGGGTTGCATAGTGGGAGCAGAAATTATAAAAAACCAAGAACCAGTGTGAAAATATGCAACCAAAAATAAAAAAAAGGATGCCAACTCACCTGTGGGTAGAGATCACAGGTGCCCAACTCCTTGACAGCCAAAGGTAACCTTTCTCCATCAGCCACCTAAGAAGCAAAGTAATTGTAGTATACATCACTAAAAGAAAAAGAACTTTCACATATCAGACCAAAAAAAACAGGACAGAAAGGAGCCCAAACCTCCACATCTGCTCCTACACTCTTTATATTGACAGTCTGAATTTCATTATGCTTAGACCAAATAATTTTCCCACTGTTGTCCATGCTGGCTACAGGTTCTTCTCGACCAAGTTTGACCATGATAGTTCCTTCATCATAGCCAATCACAACACTGCAAAGAGAAAAGTTTTGATCTTTTGTGTCATGGGGGTGGAGTAAAAAGAAACACATTACAGCTTCTATAAAATAAAATAAAAAGGATGAGATTCTCCATTTATGGTGAGACTAAAGCAAACAAGTTCACATCATACATTTCAAGAATATAAAGAATTTCTCTAATCAATAACCAAATATTCAGACTTCAACCTTATGGCAAGATTTGACACTATTGTCCAACTCAACATAATCCAAAGGCTTTGGTGAGATAAGTGCTTGTTGAAATGGGCTCTTCTTAAAAGCTTTTCTGGATAATTTTTTAAGTTTAGACTTCTAAAAATAGCTAAAACAGTTTTTTTTCAGAAGAAAAAATTTGTAGCCTCTTCAAAAGTTTTTTTTTTCTTTTTTTCTTTTTTTTTTGCGAAAGGGTACTTTTTGCAGAAGAGAGGCTTTCCAAATGGGCACTAAGTATCAGAAAAATGGCTGAAAATTCAGCCAAAAAAACTCACCGACGTGAACCTTTCATGTATCCAATAGCCCAAACTCTTTCAAGACCATAATTCAAAGTGTTCTCAAGCCTGCAAGTGGATTAAATCAACATAAAAATTAGAAAAAAGAAAGGAAGAAAAGTATTACCTACAAGAGTGATGAAGGGGGCAAAAAAATAAGACAGGTAGGATAAGCATAACAATAGAGCTCACAACTCACTATTACATGTATAGCAAATAATACCTATAAGTTGTTGAGTGCCATATGCGTACTGTACCATCCTCAGAACCAGTAATAATTATAGGAAGTTCTGGATGAAAGCAAACAGCTGATACATTGTGCGTGTGACCTTCTAGAGTCTGGACACAACTTTTGGTCTGATAGTCCCATACCTGTTTCATGGGTTTATTTATGTACTAATTCCAATTAACACACACACATAGACAAATAAATCAAAGAAAAAAAGTAGACAAAAAAAAAAATGAAAGCAAACCTTGGCAGTGTGATCATCAGAACCAGTAATTAAATAAGGTTTGTCACCACCCGTAAAGTAATCGACACAATTAACTCCTTTCTGATGGGCATCCAATGTAAAATTGGGGTCTGGAGAGCCAAGATTCCAAATCTGAAAAGAGAAGATAACAGGAGAATTATATGTCATAGTTCATACATACATGACAGAATAGAAATAAACAAAGAAAATGCAGGAAACAAGTGGCAGCATAAACTCATGTATACCTTTATGGTGCGATCAAGAGATGCACTGGCAAAGGTGTTGGTGTCTTTAGGATTAAACGTCACTTGCATTACATAATGAGAGTGCCCCTCAAATATTTGAGTACACACCCATCCTTTCTCCCAATCCCAGAGCTTTATGAGCATATCATCAGATGATGATAGTACATAAGGAAGGGTAGGATGAACTGCCACACACCTTATGTAATCTGTATGCGCCTCAAAAACTTTGATTTTATCCATTGTGTTGTAATTATATACACGAATAAACATATCATCTGCTCCAGCAACCACCCACTGTTTGCGTGCAATAAACTTGGCCGACCTAACTGCAAAATCAAGCTGTACTTAAGCGCCACAGTGATCTTTTGAGTAAAAATAATACAATCTTCAAGAAATTACATCCAGAGGTAAATATGCAAAACAAACAAACCAGAGAAAGATGATGTACCTGGTAACTCAGTAACCTCAAAAGACTTGGCCATGGTCTGAAATAGCATCAAAAACATTAAAGTTCAGTACAACTATTACAATCATATCTCCATAGAAATTAATAATGATCCATTTAAAGCAGATAGACCAGAGAAAGTTTTAAGAAAATATACAAACAGAAGAATTTTAAAATTAGAAACTATCATTTCTTAATATAAATCTATATACACAGGTAGCATGCATCACAAGCTATGGAATCATAAATGATTTGAGAGACCATGATGGGACAAGCAAGATAAATATAAACTAACCATATACCCCTCAAAACTACCAAATACAACATGCAAAATGTACAAAACTAAAAGAAAAAGTAATACTCTTTAAAACAAAATACCTGTTTCAAAATTTTCAACTGCATTCACTTTGTCAAACGGCAAAAAATGTGCCTCAAATAGCTCAAATAAAGTATAAAAACATCCAAAATATTCAATAGCACAAAATCTCATCTAAAATATTCTTCCCCATACATGGCACTGACCCAACCAATGTCTGTCGAGAGTCACCACTAGCCTTTGTCATTTTGACAAGGTACAGATCATTTTGAAGCAACTATATACTTGATGTAATAAAACACACAGTTTATTCATAAAAAAATTACCAGTAGATATAAATTCACATGACTGCCCATTTTCAAATCCACATCAAAGTACAAAATTCTACAGTAATTTCTATCCTTGCTTCAACATAAACAATCACTAGGAGGGTCATTCTACTCCCTTTTTTCATAATTACATGCTATATATGCTCTACCTATACATTAAACAACAAAAAGATGTTAGTTAATCCAGTTCAATATTTACTCCACGTTTTACTTGGTCATGTATGTTCACTCAAATACTAAATTTAGTAGCATCCGTTTCTCCTTGTGTTCTTAGATATGCATGTATGTCTTAAAGTGTGAAATTAACAAAGATGGTGTAGCTATCCCCAAAGTAGGGCTATAACTGTTGATTTCACTATTCTTATGTGTTTGATTGAATAGAAGAATGTTAAAAGCACACACAAAAAAATCATTCCACATATGATTAGATGTTTCAGAAGTTTGACAAAGCCATTTTTCATTAGAATTATTGCATGAAAGTTAACTTGTAGTTAAAAATATGTGATGAAGCTTATCAAAACAGAATATTTTAGTAGATCACTCACTTTTTCTTTTGTTACATAGGTGATCCATGACTTGGGAAAGGGAGGAGTAGGGAGAGGGTGAGGGGTAGAGATCAAATCCAAGATATCAAGATCACCTCAATCTCAAAAACTGACGCTAGTTCATGTGAGCTATCAGGTCATTAGTCATAGAGCACTCACTTTGAAACAACGATTTGCATCAATATAGGTGTCCACCATAAACTTTACATTTCTCAGTTGGCTAAAATTCACTTATGTAATAACAATTTACAGTATATCAATTACAAAAAAGATACCTGAGATTGGTAGTTCCAAATACAGACAGTTCCTGAGTATAAACTTGCCAGAATCCTGCAGTAAGGATGGTAACATCACACAATTCAGCAAAACGTCCAGCAGTAAACTATTAACCTATATTTCTAAGCTCTACTGTAACTAAAAAATGTCAACAGTAGTCCCCTTATAACAAATATAACGATTAGTAGTAAAATCCTCACAGATGCCACACTTGAGAAATAATGGAATGAAGAGGGTAATTAAAGATATAAGTAATAAACAGAAAACTGGAAAGAAGGTTCTCACTTTAGCTTCATATCATAAAAAAATTCTAGACAATTCAGCCAAGTATGACTCATTACCATGGTTCTGTTGGATGAAGATCCACCGATTTTACTCTTTCTGACCTTTGTGCAAGCTTTCGCTGGTCATTGAAAGATCACAATAACACGTCAGCTAAATAGTCAGGAAACTAACATCAACACTATGTTTGGTTGCTGAGAAATCTAAAAAAAAAAATCTCGTTGACAAGTTAGAGGAGCATTTCTCGGCAACCAAACACAGTATCATCATCATATCATATCATATCTAAAAGCAATAAGGCCCAACTAGCACAGGCATTGAATCAAATAGACAAAATAGCAGTACCTTAATTTCGAGTCTGAGAGGCTGCAAATGCACGTAAAAAGAAAGAAACAAACATGTCAATGCACAATTCGACATTAGATCCCGCAAAAATTGAAACCACAAAAACTAACGAAGCAATTGAAAGTCTCGCATTCCGAGTTTCAAAGAGTTAAAAATATAATAAGAAAGCATCAAATCGGAGCAAATTCGGTCCAGATCTAAGGTGCTCGGAATGCAGAAGTGTTTGTGAAAGCACAGATCAAAGAAGAAGCTCACCATTTTCGCAGATTGGAGATGTAAGTCGCTTCGATCGAGAACACTCCTCGGAGATCAGAAGCGAATTCGACGAGCCCAAGAGATCGAGTTGAGCGAGTTAGAGAGAGGGAGAAGGGAACGAGGAAGCAGAGGTTTTCTGTAATGTATGAGATCAGTGTGTAAATAATATGATGGGGGAGAAAAGAAAGAAGGAGCGGTGCTCTGCAGTTAAAAATGAGGTTTACGAAATTGCCACTGGGTGGGGCACTGTCGTGTTACGGGGGCGAGGATTGGTTTGTTGGTGGATCGAATGGTCATAAAATGGACGGAATAGATCCTATGAATGACGAGCTTGCCACGGTGGGTCCCTGGGCCCCGCTTTTAAAAAAAATTACAGAAAATCTCCCATGTATATAATTTTATTAATTAATAATTAACGATATTATTAACTAAATGAGGTGTTGTCTTTTTTATATTAAAAAAAACCATAATCCAAATACTTATATAACTGTAATCATTTTCATATGAATATTTGGTATTATATTATGAAAAAAAATACTTCCTTCAACAACTTAAAATTTTTATAATTCTTATCATTATTAAAGTAATTATAAAGTTAACTGAATTCAAATATAATCAAATGTGACTTTTAAAAAATATAAAAAAAAAATATTACATGTTTTGACTCCACAAAAATTATAAATTTTATCGTTTTATCATTTTTTTATTTTTATATTCTAAATTTAAATAAATTTTAATCCACTCTATTTAATAATAAAAAATTTAATTATTATTATCGTTGTATACTATAAATTGAAGTAATTAGGATTTTAAATTTCTTATATCTCTGTAAGTATATTTTTTTTCTACTTAAACAAATAAATTCCATCTCTCATATATTTATATGCCAAAACTTAAAATTAGTAGGTTAAGTAATCATTTAGTTAAAAATATATGCATTAGCTTATATGAGCCCTTGACTTAATTCATATAATATTTTGGTTAAATCACTAATAAGTGTAATATGATGGTCAGAATTAGTTTGTGCGCGGTTAGAGCCATTATGTACTAAAAATAAACTATTGAGAGGTTTAACTGTGCTCTAAATCAATATAGAGCTTTTGCTCCTACTAAGAACAAACAAGTGTAAGAGAGCTTTATTATATATTACCATAGGAACAAACAATCTCAATCAAGGGCTACATGATAAACAGAGACTTATGTGGGAAACCCCTTACAATTTGCTCCCACTAAGAACACACAATCAAGTTTCTCTTCTGCCTGACAAAAGTTATTCTTTTGAAATGAGGTAGTAGTGACTGCGGTAATAATTTCAGCAGCAGCAGAAAAATTCATTGTAGTCTTCCTTCCAAAGTCTGAGAAAGCAATTTTTCTTTTGACTTAACCCTTCAAGTCTTGTTTGGCAGCTGGGTGGTTCAGAGAAGAACAATTCATCTTAACCATGATGAATCCTTTGTCACAACCAAAAGCAAACCTGAAGGAAGTAGTGATGATTGCCAGTCAGAAGGAGAAGCTGCAATTGTTCTATATGTTGGTGGTTAATTAAGGCGCAGAGAATTACTGATATGATCCTTTCTTGAATCCAATACTCCATACTCTCAAAAGAAAACCGCGATGTTTCTCTAACTAAATTCATAACAATAATAATTTTGGATGAGAACTTGCCGGCTGAAAATTTCTCGTTTATCCCAAAAGAAAAAGGCAAGAACCTATGAGTTACCTATAAGTGGCTTCATCCCATATTTTAACAGTGCCATTCTCAGAAGCTGTTATTATCATAGAAAGCTCTGGATGGACACATACTGCTACAACTTGTCAGTTCATGTTCTTCTAGTGTTTGTAAACAGTTTCTGTGATGATAATCCCTCACCTGCCAGAGAGAAAAATGAAGCATCGGTGCAAAGTGTCAAAAAGAACTATTTTAACTCGAGTTTAATCTGTTAAGTAAAAGCTATTATAATCTATAATACACTTTTTCACACGAAAGTCCTTGCCACAGCTTTAAAACATGGTCATCAGACCCTGACACCACATATGGAAGGGAAGGATGCACGGCCACACTCCTAATGAAATCTTTAAGTGCCTTAAATTCTACTACCTTGGCCATTTTGTCATACTCGTAGACACCAATGAATTTGTCATCAGCTGCAGCCACAACCCAACTTTTGCCAGCTGTGAAATTTGCCGATCTGACTGCAAGCATTCAGAAGGACATCAAACAAACGTAAGGTATCCATGTTAAGAGTCTATGTAGGAAATATCTATTTACAGTGAAAAAAGATGCAAATGTTTATAATTTAAACAAGTGTTGCATGGTGGTTACCTGGTGATTCACTGACCTTGGAAGACGTCTCTTCAGTCTGTAATAGTATCAAAAGTTGGAATAAACGCCTGTCTCAATATTCCACTATAACCTCAAAGGAAGAAAGACACACACAAGAAGATGCAGAACTACTAGCAGTACCAATGCTTCTGCATCTGCCGAATCAAGCACTAGAAATGAATTAATGGGAATGATAGAAGACTCTTGTACTTTTAATAATGCCAGTTTCTTCATACAAATTAACAGGCTTGGAAAGTGGGGTTAGGATATTGTGAGGAATAGATCTCTTAAGTGCAAACTTGAAACTTCACATATAATTTCCTACCCTTTGTCTGAAAGTTTCATAATAGAATCCTGCATGAGAGAATCATTAAGTACTTGTATCTGCTGTAGTCCTATAGATAACAGTGTAATACTATTAATTGTTAACGTATTGGTCTGTTACTGATAGACTTAAAATTTGAAATAGGAAACTTGCTTTCTTATCTCTTTCACACACACACACACACACACATATAAGAATTAATTTTCCATATTTTTAGAGGTGCAGAATAAGAGGTAGATAGGCGACTTAGATGCATCATTCAGTTGGATGCAGATCAACATACTTCACTCTTTCCGAGTTCTGAACAAATTCATGCTCATCCAGAAAATATTTAGCAGGAAAGTGTTATGAGCAAGAATGAAAAGAAAAAGTAAAATATAAAATGTGGAAATTCGTACCTCAGTTTCAAGGGAGAGGGTTTCCTCTCACAGAATCGCATTGGAAACTAGGGTGGCTTTGAGGGATCTGCCCAAAAGTCATAACTTCTTTCTCCTGTGATTTTAGAAAGAAAAAACTTATGTGAATGTTTGTTATTTGGTTCTTCAGTACAATTATGATATGTAAACACTTTTACAACTCTGCATCACATCATTACTTCATTAAAAAGTTCTTTTACATGTCATACTTCGACAAATATAAAAACTAACAATAAACACTTGACAAACTGTCCATAAAAAAACACTCAACAAACTGCAAATTAGCTTTGTTATATTTAGTATCATTAGTCAAAGATACAATAAAATAGGTTGCATTTATTGTAAATTTGTTCTTGGCCCAGGCAGTTATTTGCTTCACATATCTCATCCTATTCTTTTGTTATAGCACAGGGACAAACGGGAAAGGGGGCCTAGAAGAGGAAAATTGGCATTAATTGACTTAGTAACAGGGCTGGTGCCCTTGCCCTGTGAGCCAAGGCTTAGGAGCTATCCTTAGATCCTATCCATTCTTATTTGAAAGAAATCTAGCCCGTGTAAAACAGGACTAATGACGCGACTTGACTCTTATGTATGATTAAAGACTTCGAGAAATTTATACGTGTTTCACACCCATCAAGCGTGGAAGCTCCCACATTATTGAATCAAATTTCAAGACATGACAAAATGAAACACCTTTTCCATATAATGTGCCTGAACCAAAACAGAAGGAATAGTGACACCAATACATGGTGAGCCTTAGCCCACGAGGTTCTACTATTTAGGGTCGATCTTCGTGGGTCTGAAATCCCAATAGGCAAACAAGTGCCATGGCCAATACACTAGAAGTATATAAGGAGCTCAAAGAACGACAATTTATTTTTTTCTAATAAAGAAAAAGAATAAGAATGGGATTACCCACCATTTTATTTGCAGATTGTAGCACCAAATGGGATGGTTGATCCAGAAAAGCTTGGTTGCTTGAAGTTGCAGTTGGACGATGCGGCCAGGGGTTTGTTGATATAGTGAATGATGCTTTGCAATTAAGGCATGCAAATCCACATTACTCTTACGCGTTGTAATAGAGGCCGCAGATCGAGCTTCCAAGTCTGTGTTGTTAGGCTTTGCGACTTTGCACACTTGCACTTACTCATGCAGACAGAAGGAAAGGAAAATTCAAAGGCATTGACACGTAGTATTATCCATAGTCGATTATCATAACCCGTGCTTTTAAGGATACAACTTTGAAGTTTCAAATGGCCAATGCCTTAATTCTCTCTTTATCAATTAAGATAAAAAAGAACACAGAAAAAAAGAACAATTATAAAGGAAAATCTATAATGATGAAGTTTAGTTATTTTTTTTAAAGTAAAAATAGGACTATGAAATTTAATTTTCTGATTTTCAACGTTGGATGAAGCTGTAATCTTGCATATTGCTGAATAATTTGCACTAAGTTTTGGTCACTTTGTTTGGGAATTTTTGTTGGTTCTGTTATTTTTGGCACGAATGCCATTGTTTTCTATAAAGATCTCTCTCTCTGGACTGATACGACTTGAGTTATGAGAAATCCAAAAACACAAACTTGTTAGGTGGGAGAATCATATTAAATCTCAATGGTTGTCCGATATAGAACATATCAATGACGGCGTTCTAGATATTGCATCGCCTTGTGTGTCATTGTATATTTTAACCAGCCATTGTGAACTTTGCAATCTTATCTTCAAAGAAAATTGATCCTGAAGCTGCTATAGCACACACACCAAGATATATTAAAGCGATTCCTGATATTGAAACGAGATTAAAGATGACATAGTTGTGGCCTCTTATCCCTACATATAGATGTACCTTCCCTTGCCCATCTCAGCAGAGATGCAATGAGTAAGCTCTTCAATGAACCCAAGCATGATGAAATCAATGAAGAACATGACGATGTTGGTCAAGGGCAATATGATAGAGACAGTGAAGGCCATATTGTAACTGTGCTTAATTGAAGATTATGGTTCAAGCTTTTTGTGTTTGGGCGATGTTTCTATGGATAACTTTCTCTGTTTTAAGAAAAGCTGTTAGGGCATTTTTGAGAAGGACGCTCTCATTCCCGGGGAATATGGGCTTCAAACCAGACCGCTATTAAACATTATTGGGAATTTTGTGCTTGTTCTTCTCTTGGGTTTCTCAATGAAATGTCCAAAACAAAAGTAGAATTATGTATTCTGCAAGAGAAATGTTACATTCTTAGAACCAAATGCCATAGAGAACATGGTTTTGAGAACTTATTTGAGACTAGAATGGATTCATTCATTTGGTATTATTTATTCTTATTTTCAAACATATCTACGTAGGCAGAATTACTAACCTGTCTAATCTAGTTAAAGGTAGATTCTTTCACACCGAAATAAAGGATAGATGATATTACATACAGGTTACATGGTTTATTGATTGATAAGGGGAGATACAGAGAGCCCCAAGTGTTGCAATGATCTTTGTTAGCTGATTGATCGGCACGTAAAGAGCATTATCTACAGAATCATCATCACCACTAACTTCTCAATAAATTTGGAATTCATTCATTGATCCAGCAAATGGAAGATAAGAAGATTTATATTTTTTGAAAGGGACATAGATGTATTGAGTGAAAAAGATGAATTAGACCCATAATTGCCATTAATCCACAAAGTCTAAAAGTGAATTAATTAGAAACCCACACTTCTGTATAAACAGAGCTGCACTTTCTATCTCAGACATTATTCTTATCATAACAACTAATATTGCTCCCAAAAGCATTTGACAAAATGATTAAAAGATGACCCCAAAAAAGTCTCCTACCCTAGACAAACTTCTCACTGATTTTCAAATTGTACATATAATAATTACTTAATTTTGACCTTAAATTCTTTTTTTGGGTTATATTAAAGATCAAATCCCAAACATTATGCTCAAATCTATCTTAAATATGGATACTAGTGACTTGATTGTAATTTTATTAGCACGTATATTAGTGCTAAGTTTTTTTCTTTTTCTTTTTTAATTGTTAGAGGTGTTTTCAAAGTGTACTTGAAATTAAATAATTTTTTTTTATAATTTAAGAGTACATTGTCACATAGTTTTACATAAAATAGTAATTAAAGAGGTTTAGAGTGTATAACATGATATGCTGTACACTCATAAACAAATTTTTGAAAAAGAGAGTAATAGTATTGTGATAAGTAGTTCAAAGTCAATCTAAATTTTGCTTATACTATGTGATGAGGAGATATAGACTCTACTCAAGGAGAGGATTTCATTTGATGATGAGAGCGTCATCGAGATAAATGAAAGAACTGTCACAAAATCATACATCGAATAGTAATTAGAGAGATTTAAAGTATATAATATAACACGCTATATACTCAATTAATTTTTGGAGGAGAGGGTGATGGTGTTGTGACACCAGGCTCCACATCGTCTGGTGCATTCAGGAGTTTAATCTTGGAGTGCTAAGTTTGTCCTTTAATCAAATGTTACCCCACATGATTAATGGCAGCATATAAATCCGAGCTACTTTTAGAAAAACCTTCAGAGCATAGGTTTCTGGTCTGAATGCCTTCACCACTATGATTTTAATGGCACAGAACGCGCAGTTTAGCTTTCAAGATCCTCGAAGTTGACTTTGAGTGGAGGACCACAGTGGGTGTTGTTCAAGGGTTACCATTATTGAATCAATCTGAAAATCATTATAACTAGGAAACGACCAGAAAAAAAAAAGTATAGATGTGGCATATTCCAAGAATAAACCCCTCCACTCACAACGTTTCTCAAGTTTCCTATTTACTTTGTTCCTTCAAGTTCATCCCTTAGAATAAGGAATGCCCCTAATCAAGCACTAAAATGCCATAGCATGCTTCCTAGCTAATGCTTCCAATCGTGAATTGAGCATTTTTGTCTTTGAATTTGGTTCACAATTACACTACGTAATGTCCATAAAAAGCACTTCTTGGGACTAGCATGTTTTCTTCCCAAGCCTTAATGCATTTCTTACTTCAGAAGACACTGACACCAACAGATTAGACTTTAGGGCATTAAAGAATTCTCCATTACCAGTTTGCCATTTCTCAGTTCAAGTGTATGTTTCATCGTCTGCTTATTTTAAATTAATTTCTTAAAAATTGTTGTAACAAAAAAGCAGTTAATATTTAATCAAATCATACGAGAAACATGTCGAGTAAAATTTTGCAGCAGAAATTTGTGCATTGAATCCTTTTTTGTGGGAATTGATGAGGGCATGGAGGATTGAACAGTTTAACCTAAGCCTTGACGCTGTTCTTAATGGAAGATTGATACAGGAGACCAGCCAGGTATTTGGGAGTAAAAATTTTATTTAATGATTAATTAATTTATTTATCACTAGGTGTCCACTTCCTGACCTCCCTCTATAAAGATTCTAAGAATGAATAGGAAGAGAACCGACCACTTCATGAAATGCACAAAAATTGAGTCCAAAAGTGTCTCCATTTATCTTTGTGTCTATATTAATCTGTATTTGAAGTGATCATTCTTTGAATTAGAAAATATGTCAGTGTTCAGATTGTTGAGAGTTGGCATTAGTTCTATGCTCATTCTGCCATATGGGAATCTTTTTCTTCCTTTTCTGCTTATACCAGAGAAGTTTTGTTCATCCTCCTACTACCCACAAGAGATCCTTTGATTCAATTTTTATCGCGGTGCTATAAAAAGCAAGTGGTTTTGAAAGGAATCTATGTTAGATCATTTGCAAAGGAAGAATCAAATTCCTGTCATCTTAAAAAAAATCTAAGGAGTTGCTGTGTATGAACCAGGACCTCAACGCTGATCTATTATAACAATAGTTATCTTTCATTGATGGCAAGCCATGTGTGCCCAAAGACCAACCATTTTTAAAGAAAAAAATTACTTGGCAGATAGTTTGTTCCAACTTCAAGCCAGGCGCACATCACCCACAAAAATTGAACTAAAAAACATTTGAATGGGCCAACTTGATCTTGTGAATTGAGCTAACACTTTTGGTAGATAAAATTTTAGGGTGAGAAAAAACTACTCATTTCAAGACAATGACATGTCACTAGTTTTAACGACAGTGAAGAATTGAGCTAACCTTGTTGGCCCTAAAGATTACATTTTTACTGCAATGAGAGAACCTTTCAAAATGGGAGAAAAATGAATCTAAAGAGAAAGGTGATTGCATCTGGTCCATCAATTGTGGTCCTTTTTTGAATTGGCTGAGTATCTGATCCATCAATTGTGGGTGCCTTATAATTCATGCATAATAATTTTCCCTTATCTGCATAGCAATCAGACGCAACCGCCTCTCGCCGCATATACAGGTGTGTCTCTTTCCCCCTCAGGTTTTGAATTGAGTGAACAGAATCTGCATAATAGTCTAGCAAGCATGCGTCTAACCCAAGTCAAAAGAACTATTTTGCTTCACGCAAAAGTTAGTGGTTCTTAATATATTAACACCAGAACAAGAATCACAACTTGTTGAGCTAGCACAAGCTTTTGACTCTCTGATTCTGCACTATCAAGAGCCATATTCCTTAGACAAATACCATTCATCCTTTTTTTTTTATTTGCTGAGAGATTTTCATTGGACTTAAGGAAAAGAAAATGGAAGCCAAACAAAAATTCTAGCTATTAGCTTGGTTATTATGAATGACCATTCTGTTTGTTAGAAGTTAATATCCAAACATGGTTCATGAATCATGAACCAGAAATCAAGGTACTACATCCACAAAATAAGGAACTAGTCATGATCCTTGAAAATAAGACATATTGTAATTATTACTGTCAGTGCTTAGCTATTGTACATGTAATGCCTCTAAAAGTCTCTTAAGAGTTCTATATTAGCCTAGAGATGCGTAAGACTCTTAAGATTACGACACGTTATTAGACCAGAACATTTATCTTTTAGATTTTTCATTTCCGATAGATTTGAGCAACTAGAGACAAACAACTACTATAAATTTAAGTACACGTATTGCAAATAACAAGTACAACTTGTTCTTACGATCAACGTAAGTACAACAAGTATGTATTTAAGTATTTTGTTGCCTCAACTTGATCTATCCCACTAGGACTAGTCGATTGGTTTTTTGCTGAATGACGCGCGTTTTCCATAGGGAGAATTTCCAGTACCGAGATGGGCACAGAGCTCCAATCATTGAGCAACCTTTACTGTTGTAAATAGTGATGGAACTAGTGGAGGTGTCATGGGATCAAATTTTTATGAATAATCAAAGTGATCTTGAAGCCATTAAAACCAGTGGCCAAATTTTTGGTGGGATCACAAGATTAATTTTATTTATTTGCCTTTATAAGCAGCAATCCAGACGTAGATCTTCTAATGGTGAATCTTTACAAGTGGGGAAATAGAATTATAGACGGGATACTGTTTCCTCCCATTAATGAAGAAAACTGTAGCATTCTCCTAACCAAACCTAACCTTAGTTAACTGCTATTGGCTTCGGGGACTACTTTTTAAGAAGTTTCTGGTTTCGCAGTTTGATATCTACCTGCATATGGACAACTTATCTTGGTTACCGGTACGTCTGAAATGGACTCATTTTCAGTCAAAAGATGGGGCTTGATTTGGAAACTGGTTTTAGTGGGAGTCCAATCTGACCAGACAAGCACTTACTGATATTTTTTAAGTTTTCACTACATTTTTCTATCGTTCACATATTTTGGATCTGAGTAGTCAATCCCACCAAAAATAACATCCATATAATTTGGAGAACTTATTCTTGCTCTTAATATACTAGCAAACTGGACGTATGCATGTTGCCAGATCAGAGGTTGATCATGATCAGAAACTTTGTATTTGAACCATGGCATTAACGTGTATTTTATAGTAACTTAAAATAATAAGAGTTATAACAACTATAAGAAGCAATAAATGCTTATTTCTAGCAATTGGTATTAAAACAAGGTGATGAGTTTGAACTTCAACATATAGTGGAGGAGGGGGAGATTGAAAGAGGATTTACATGATATGCTTGCCAGGTCACTTCTCATGCACTAGCCTTACTAGGAAACCAAAAGGAAGATGACTCGAGGTTGATTCTCCATTGCATGGAAGAGTTTGGATTAAAATTAAAAAAATAAATAAATAAAGAAGAAGAAGATACATGTTTATAAAGGTAAATAAGGAAAGAGAGAGATTTCTGCATGTATAAAGCAATATTTCCTGAGATCACCATTTATTACACAAGAACTATCTCCCCAGGTAGTTGGTGCGATACCCTAAGAACTACTTTGCTAAGAAGATCATGTATACCTTTGCTTATGGTAAAGTGTGAGAAAAGGCACCAATCTTTTTGCCGGTGGTGTGGGAGCACGAACCAGTTTTTTGTAACTTCATTACCCAATGATCTCCCGTTTTGGGTAAGGTTTTTAAGTCTTGTCTCTATTGTTAAGATTTAAAATTGATTTTTTTAAATAAATTATTCATATTTTTAACTACATCGCCCTTAAAGATTTAACAAGTTTAATTCTAGAAACATATTAAAATCTAGAAAAATATGATGACCGGTAAGCCTACAAAAAGAATAGAAAGTGACTTGAATTGAAAATATCGGTCACGCTTAATAAAAAAAAACATTTCTAATATCTTTTTTTTGACCTTGATGTAATTATATCTGTATTAGTATTTTAATATGAGCTTTTACTTTCTTTCTTTTTCTTTTTTCTTTTATTTTTGGTAGAACAATATGGACGTGTTAACCAGCAAAGGTACAGAGAGGGGAGGGGGAAAAAGTGGGATGAACGCAAGCATGGAATTTATCCTTTGGCATAAAGCCATGATTTACTGGACGGTCCTGATTGAATGGCCATGTGTTGAAGATAGTTTGGAAGTGGAAAAGCCCCTTTTTTTTCGTCATAAGAGATCTAAGAATCGTGATTAAAGAAAAAAGATAGAGATAATGATATGGAATTACTAAGATTGACACCTCCATATAACTAAAAAATATTATTCTAATTGTTCAATGATAAGTGTCTTATCATAATTATATATATATATATATATATATATATATATATATATATATATATATATATATTGTGGAAGGCCCAATATTTAATTATTAGAATATCTCATTGAAAATTAAAAAAAAAATTAATTCACATATTTAATATATACTTATTCATAATTAACTTAGTCCATCTCCAAATTTATCTTATAATTTTTTGACACCCGTAAGAAAGTTCGTAGTACTTCACGATGAGGCAGAAAGCTTCACGGAGGTTCCGAATTGTATTGGGCAACATTCTACTGGTCTTTAATAGTTTCTTTGCAAGAGGCATATACTCAGTATATTCCCCTTGCAACCAAGAGGGATTGGCTTCCTTTTCTAGCTCATCACAGCAGCCAACACGCCCTTACCATAGCTTTGATACATTCGATAACAGTTTAAATTTGATAGTTTTTTTTTTTTTCGTTATTAATTAAGAACAGTTTAATAGAGAGATATATTTACTGGTTTTAACAGTCCACTAAAAGGTGATGAAGACCCTGTAATTTTTCCAAATTCCACAATAATATATACAAACCCAAGTGGGAATATCATAGTTACAATAATAATGATGGTGTCACTTCACCATAATATTTATTTTTTCTTTTCTTACAATTTAAAGTTACATAACCCTCTAAACACTGCTGAAAATTATTTAAGTAATTAACGTTGTGGCAACAAATTAAGAGTGACATAGAAAATCAATTATATAGCTTAGATTCCAGCATTATATGATTTGATTACTGAAAAAATTTTATTTGCTGTCATCAGAGGTGAGGACAAATTGACAATCCGATTTAATCCGACTAAATTTAATAAAAAAAAATTATTTTGAATCAATTTGAATAGGATAAACAAGTTAAAATAGGTTAAAAATTTTTTAAAAATTGAATTCAAACAAATGAGTTGAGTAAATTTTATAAAAAAATTTCTTAAACCTAATCTGATTAACTTAATATAATTCAATTGAAATTGATTTAATTTAACGAAATCGATTCAAATTAACCTAAAATTTTTAAATAATTTAAAAATTCAATCGAATTTAGATTATTATTTTTCAACTTAATTTTTATCGAATCGAATTAAAAATTCAATTAAACTGATCTAATTTGACCCTATGCTCACCCTTACTTGTTTTATTCTAATTAAAAATTTAATTTAAAACTATTGTCCCAAATTATTGAACATTAAGAAAGAGGGTGGGAATAATATATAATTATATTGGTTTTGCTAATGAAGTTATTTTTAATATTTAGAAAATAAACTTTGATTAAGTATTATATTTTGTTAGATATATATTTGGCAAGGGTTAGAGAAATGAAAATTAATAAAATATAAGAAGAATAAAATTGAGTTCAAATTTAGTACATTTCCGTGCGAAGTAAAAGTCATATTTTATTTATAAATTTTAATAAAATATAAGAAGAATAAAAATTAGAAAAAATATTTTATTATATTCACAAGAAATGAATTAGAAGATTCATAAAAAAAAAATTCTACTTAATCTTAAAAAATTGACTAAGTTATCAATCAAATTTACAATAATCCACTTAATTAAGCATTAGCTCGCCTCTATACTAAATTAAGCTCTTAAATTACGCCAATACAAACTCTTAAATTTGATACTGAAAATAAGTGACCAAAAAAAAATAAAGGTACGGAAAATAAGTTCATAATATTTATTTTATAATTACTAAAAGTGAATTTAAGTGACAAAATTTTTAAAAACACTTAGAGAAGTTACTAAATGATGGGTAACAACTATAACTACATTTTTTATATTAAATTATTAAATGACAAGAACTTTAAATATAGCTTTATTTAAACATTAAACATCAATAGACGTAAAATTTAAAAAGTATTTTTTTAAATGTATTCAGTACCGAAATTGTTCATAAAAAAAATTCTTATTATTTTTAAAGAGCACACGCGATGAGAACGTTGCCCACAATGACTATACTACCCCTACAAGTGAACATGGACAATTGCCCAACAACCTCCTCCTGACGGGTACTCGCTCTCCCTCCTCCATTTCCCTCTATAAATTCCAACCCACGCTTTCCTTCTTCTTCAGAATCCGAGTAGTTTTGCAGAGCAATGGGTGTGAACTCCTATAGAGTTGATCACTTCGATTGCCATGCAACCACCATTCTCAAAATCCAAGCCGAAGTACCAATGCCATCGTTGGAAATTCACAGGGTTAGCCTCCCACCCGAGCAAACCACGGTCCAGAAACTGAAGCACAGGCTCTCTGAGATCTTCTTCCCAGATGACCCACTTTACAGATTCAAGAATCAAACTTGGTTCATGAAGCTTATTCTGGGTCTTCAATATCTCTTCCCCATTTGCCAGTGGGGACCTGAGTACAACCTCAAGCTTCTCCGTTCTGATACCATCTCTGGCCTCACCATTGCTAGTCTGGCTATTCCACAGGTGAGGGAAACCTTCAACCTGTAAATATCTTCCTCCACCTCAATCTCTCTCTCTCTCTCTCTAAACTCCAAAAGTTGCTAATATTGTTTGTCATTCAAGTTAACTCAGTGGCCTGAGATGTCATAGTTGGTTTTGGAAAGACACCAGTTTTCTGGCATTTTCATAAGGCTATATTAATTAGTATGTTTTTGAGAAAACAGATTATATAAGCAATTTTATAAGGTTCGAACCGTGGTTTATCTGAACCATAATCTGCTTCAATTCTTTTTGAAGAGTATAACTTAATATTTGACAGTACTAATTAATTTATTTGAAAATTTTCTCTTCTGCGCAGGGAATAAGTTATGCAAAGCTTGCAAATTTGCCACCTATAGTTGGACTATGTTAGTATTCTCTGTTGCCTCACGGCATTCAGTAAGAGTTACAGTAAAATTGGGCGAATCATTCATCTGAAGTAACATTTTGAACTGGTATTGGTTCATGCAGATTCCAGTTTTGTGCCCCCGTTGATTTATTCCCTGCTTGGGAGTTCTAGGCATCTTGGTGTTGGCCCTGTTTCAATTGCTTCTCTGGTTATGGGGTCAATGTTAAGCGAGACAGTTTCTTATACTGCTGATCCAATTCTCTATCTGAAACTGGCTTTCACTGCCACCTTCTTCGCTGGTTTATTCCAATCTTCTCTGGGTATTTTAAGGTATTCGATTGTGCATCCTCTGAAGTTTTTTAACCATAGGACGCAACTTGCAAACCAAAAAAAAAAAAAAATTGTCAAAAAATACTCAAAAGATTAAGACCGAAGAATTAAGACACTTAATAAAAGAGGAAGACATGCTTTTTTTTATTGACTGTGATGATAAAACAAAAATCTAAAATATACTAAGATTATGTAAAGAAGTGCGCCTTAAAATTGTGAAGGAGTGAGTAGTTTATAAGTCCTATGACACCAAATATATGAAGAAAAATCAAGAAGTTATCTTTCTTTCTTTTTTTCCATAAAATGGGAACTTTTTTTAAGGATGATTTTATTGGCTACTTGTGTTTTTACGATTGAAAGTAACCTTTGATGAACCCGTACAGGTTAGGGTTTGTAATTGATTTTCTATCAAAGGCAACGCTGGTGGGTTTCATGGCGGGTGCAGCGATCATTGTGTCACTACAGCAGCTGAAAGGATTACTTGGAATAGTGCACTTCACTAGCAAGATGCAGATGATCCCTGTTTTGACCTCTGTTTTGGAGCATAGAGACGAGGTATAGTCAGGACAGGCTTCATTATGTATGACCTGCCAAATTTATTCAATTTATTTCTGCATTCCAAAATATAATTTAAATTTGAGAAAATTTTAAAATAAAATAAAAAAGACAGCCACAAATTTGTTTTATTATATATTTTGAAATTACAGTTTTGCTTCGTTAAAAAGTGAAGGATACTCGAAAGAGTAAAGCTGCCAAAAAACAAAACAAAAATTCCCCACCGCAAAACCCTTTCAAACATTCTCACAGCATATTATTTTTAAAAAACTGACACTAATATCATATGCTTCATATTTTTAATATATTTTCTTTGAGCATTATATTAAAGAACCAGATTCTAATTATTTTTTTATTCTCTAAGGGAATATTCTTCTTCTTCTTTTTTTAATTTTTCCTCAATTTTGCTCAAGAATGAAAAATATTTAATCATTAAAATATATGAACAACTTGTGCAGTGGTCATGGCAAACTATTGTAGTGGGATTCGGCTTCCTGGCCTTTCTTCTGACAACTAGGCATATTGTAAGTTACTCTAGCTTGCATATATACTGTTAACTGGCTTGACAATTGAATTGGTTATTAATTCTGAAAATTTTAAATCTTGAAACAGAGCTTGAAGAAACCAAAACTATTCTGGGTTTCAGCAGCTGCCCCATTGGCATCAGTTATTCTGTCTACTATTTTAGTCTTTCTTCTCAGAAACAAAGCTCATGGAATTGCAATTGTAAGAAAAGAAAATTGATCTTGGTTTTTTCAACATATAAAGATACGGAAATAGAACTATTCTTCCTAATAATAACTTTTTTCTTCTCTTATTTATTTATTTATTTATTTATTTTTGGGGCAGATCGGACACTTACCAAAGGGCCTTAATCCGCCATCATCAAATATGCTATACTTCAATGGCCCTTATTTGGCACTTGCTATCAAAACTGGAATTGTTACTGGGATCTTATCTCTTACTGTAAGTTTGTCCTAAAACAATAAACTTTCTTATGCTTGCTACACTTAAGAAGTACTCCTCAGTATAAATACAGAGACAAAATTCAACAAATTTTCAAATATTTCAGGAAGGAATTGCGGTAGGAAGAACATTTGCTGCACTTAAGAACTACCAAGTGGATGGAAACAAAGAAATGATGGCCATTGGTCTTATGAACATAGCCGGTTGTTGTTCTTCATGCTATGTCACAACAGGTAATGATTAAAATCCTCCTATCATTTGTCCTTTCGAGTCCGAGTTATTTTAGAAACTGCAATTCTGAGAAAATCCATTCTTTTTCACAAAAAATAAACTTGCAGGATCATTTTCTCGATCGGCTGTTAACTACAACGCTGGAGCACAGACAACAGTTTCAAATATAATAATGGCTTCAGCTGTTCTTGTAACCCTTCTCTTTCTCATGCCTCTCTTCTATTACACACCAAATGTTGTCTTAGCAGCCATCATCATCACTGCTGTGATTGGACTGATAGATTATCAAGCTGCATATAAATTGTGGAAGGTTGACAAGCTCGATTTCTTGGCTTGTTTGTGCTCCTTTTTTGGTGTTCTCTTCATCTCGGTGCCTCTAGGACTTGGTATAGCGGTGAGTTTTCAATACTAAAAACTGATGAAAAGCCTATATTGGTCTCTAAAGATTTTTTCTATTGCTTACAATACCCAAAAGTATGATTTCATCCCAATTTTACCATTCTAGAGTTACTAAAATGATACTATACAATCTTTTGAGGATGAAATCTTTAATGGGCTTGAAACAAAATCGCACTATCTGGCACTAAAGTGATTCAAAAGATCTATGGAGAGTTAAATTAATAATGACACCATGCACCAAAATAGAGTTTTGTTTTTCAAAATTATATTATACAAACATGATACTCCTATGTGGTAAATAGCAACTGACTTGGCCAAAATTTTCAGGTGGCAATTTCGGTCTTCAAGATTCTGCTTCATGTATCTAGGCCAAACACTGTGGTTTTGGGGAACATACCAGGAACACAAATATTTCACAACCTAAACCAATATAGAGAAGCTTTAAGGGTTCCTTCATTTCTCATTTTGGCTGTTGAGTCTCCCATCTACTTTGCTAATTCAACTTACTTGCAAGAAAGGTCAGTTAAGGCGAGTTTGTTGAATATATCAGAGGCAATTTCTGAGTGATTCCATCTGATTAAGAGCTTTTGCTGTTACAGGATACTGAGATGGGTTCGAGAAGAGGAAGAGCGTATAAAAGCAAACAATGAAAGTACATTGAAGTGCATAATTCTAGACATGACAGGTAAATTTCATGGATATATTACAATACAACATTAGCAATCGAAGTTTTTGGGTCATGTTTAACAAATATTGTTTTTACTCAGCCGTGACAGCCATAGACACAAGTGGGATTGACGCTTTACGTGAACTTAGAAAGATTCTGGAGAAAAGATTATTGCAGGTATAGACAATCACTCTTAACATTTCAGAAGGCACAAGACTTTTATCGGAAAAAATTTCCCTTATCTTGAGATTTATAATATTTTATTTGTATGCAGCTTGTTTTGACAAATCCTGTTGGAAATGTTATGGAAAAGTTGCATCATTCAAATATATTAGATTCCTTTGCGATGAAAGGACTCTATCTCACAGTGGGAGAAGCTGTGGCTGACATTTCTTTGTCCTGGAAAGCTCAGCCTTCACATTTATAAAATGGATTTAAGTGACTCAGGAAAGAGATGTGAACTAACAGTCAAACTTTTGGCAATTAGGAAAAACTCTAGTGTTGAGAGTTTTTTCTTTTTTTTTTTGCCAGCGAGAAATACTTTAATTTTCTGAGAGTCTGCTTTGTTTTAGTCAAAATTAAGGTATTGGTTTCCTTTACCAGGAGTTATTCTCTTCCCAGGTTTTCAGCCATAAAAGGGCTGATGGTCCTTGCGACGTTATTTCTATGTTCTATCTTCTTTCTTTTTCTACTGTTACCCCTTTTTGGCTTTTGTTAGCGGGAAAGAAGACCCGAGAGAGATGCTTTCGTGGCTTGATTCCCGAGGAAATTTTGAGAGAAGAGAACATGAATAGAGGGTTTTAAGCAAAATCAGAAATAAAAATTGCCAAGAAAAATTGAAAATAAAAAGTAAATAGAATTAAACTTTCAAGGCAATGAACATATAATTGGGCACCAAATGCCGATTTAGTTATAGGTGATAAAAATATAGAACGATGATAGTTGTACATCCCCATGAGTCACCGTTCATACATGAGCAGCAGGGTGACAGATCTAGATCTGAATGCAGCTGACTCACAAACACACTTACAAATCAAAATTTGGCATCCTACAGAAAATGTGAATGGTGTGTTTTCGAGTAATATGCAAGTGAATAAGTGATGAAGTCTTTCATATTCATACAATTTCAAGTAAATTTACAGGATCTAACAAAACCAGCAATTAAATTATACAGGCTACACAGGATGACCAACCGCAAATTTGAGTTGCATATTGATAAAACAATCAAGTAAACAAGCCTGTTGCAGAGGTTCAACCCTGGTAGGAAGTTATGCAACATCTAACAAATTTTCAAGATTTTAAACAGATCTAAAAACTCACAGACGTGTAAAAGAATGAAAGCTCCATCAACTACCCACATCGCGTTAAAGCAGAAGAAAAAGAATCACTAACATCAAGAATCTTAGAATCCCCTGAATATGGTGTACCTAGTCCCATCTGATATCTGTGTTTTAATTCTTGCAACTAAGGAAGAAAACACAGGAAAAGGCCAATCTTGCAATGGCATAACAGAATTATGCACTTCATGGGGTTTGTCTGGGAGACCATCCAAATCCAAAGCACAGAAACAACCGCAGTTACAAGGCCACAACACTTCTTTTTCCTTGACTTCAAGCAACTTGCCAGTCAAACATCTACAAGGAAATTGACTCTATCAGATCACAGGAAAGTCAAGCCAATATTTTGCAAGGCATCAAAATGAAACTGACTGCTAGCATATAAAACATTATATCCACATAATCTCAATATTCAAGAAAAAAATGTATTGGAATTTGGAAGGAACGTTCTGAATCAACCAATACAGTTAGCACAGTCAGAAAGATAACACCTCTCACTGTTTACAATAAGAAAATGAAATTGAACTGTGGTCTTTAATAACAATTCGAAACCAACAATATAAAACATAATGCATAAATTAAAGTTCAGTATCTCTGAGCTAAAAAACTCCAAAGCAAATAAACAAGAAAAGGGCCAGCAACACAACATGATATGAAGGTGAATGCTTACCTAACATAAATTTGACACATAAACATGCATTGAGACTTAATAAATATACAAATCAGACAAGCTTATATAGGGGAATAGTACAACATATTATATAGTAAATCTTCAAACGACACACCCAAATATCCAATTAGCCAGCCAAACATTCCTAAAGGACAAAGTTCCTACTTGAACGGTATCGTGTTATTTGTATCTCCCGAAGTTCACGCTTGATGCACAGATATACACCTAGCAATGCCATCACTGCAATTCCAGTGCCATTCACAATCCACCATGTTATGGAAGATGGCCAACCCCCATACACAATGCATATAAAAAGATGGACGATGTAAAGGGTGGCTGAAAAATCCAAGCACTTCTTTGCCCTCTCAATCAAATAAAGCATATATACAGACCTGCAGAAAAAGAAAAAAAAAATTGCGGTGCACATACAATGAGGAGTTACTACAAAAGTTCATTCTTACAAACCAAAATATTATAGCTACATAAAATCCATAACAGCTAAAAATACCTGCCTTAGTCTCCTCCTACACACAAAAGATTACAGAACATAAGACACATGGATTCTCCAATCTCCAAAGAAAAGAGCACATATATCTCAAAGTCTAACATATTTGTTCCCTATCTTTTTAAATAACACAGGCTAACTGGTTACTACCATAGAAGGAAAATACCTCCCAAAGGTTTCCATTCTCATAATGCTGAAATAGTATTTCAAGTTTCCATTTACACAAAATATTCGCAAATATTTAGGCCAATCAGGCCTAACAGTCACAATGTCACTGTTCAACGAATAATACCATGTAACTATTAGAAATAATGACCACCTCCAGGAAAGGAATAACTTTATTTTACCGTGTGTCATACTCAAACACTAGCAACAGGACATGTAAGATCCAAGTAAACAACTGCTGCAAGTATACCCACCATAAGTAAAAACATATCCAATGAAGCTCCCACAACTTAACATCATCACCAACGTTTTAATTTAACTAATAGAAGCAACCAGCCACTTCCTTTTTCTTCTGCCCTGCTCGCCTTTTGTATTTTGTTTTCTTACCCTCTCCTTTGGACCCCTCACTTAAAAAATATGGAATTAGTAGTGTTTATGAGAAGGAATCATAAAAATTACAAAACAAATAAAAAATATACATACCATAAAGGCAATCTCTTACTACTTATAGCTAACTACAAAATCATGCATTAGGTCCTTAACAACCTTATCGGGGTCAGTAAGGTAGAATAAAAAATTTACCCTGCAATCGAGCTGAGCAGAAGTGAAGCAATAACACACCAACCAGTTACTGTAGAGGTCGTGATGGTAACATAATCAAAGAAATACACGAGGCTCAGCCGTGATACGCGAGATCCTACAAGTATCGCTAAGAACAGTCCAAGAGTGATATAGTATAAGCATTGAAGACAAACAATTTGAGCAACAATAAGCCAAGGGTCCCATACCACCGGCCCATAGAACATGACGGCAAGAAACTCGCACAAACACTTAATCCTCCAATATATTCAGCGGAAAATTTTTCTTGAAGAACCAAAATCCAATTCTTAAACTCTCTCAATTAATGCAGCCTCATCCCCACAAACACTTCCATCAACCCAATTTAGAGCACAGTGATTAAAATTATAAACCCAAGTTTTCATAAAGTAGCTTCAAACCCAAACCAAGCTCGATACATTCAATCCCTCCATTCTACTCTTATGCATATGCTTCAAAGTCAAACCATTTACACATACTCAGATCTAGAAGTGATAACTGTTGACAGCGAAACCGACTGAAAACAATAACCAGGAAAATCTAAAAAATTATAAAGGGTTCATATTGGTGAAGCGTCCTCGAAATTGAAAATCGGAAAAGATTAAAACTTTCTTCAGATTCGGATGAAACAGCAGCGAATTCGTCGAACAAGTTCTAACAGCTTCGGGCCTCAGATTGAGAGAACTTGCCAAAAACCAAACCGGTGATTGAATGAATGTGTAGAGATCAAGATGGAAGAGAGGGATTGAGGGTGTTTCCGCGGCTTACGACTTGAGGGAGCCTTTTTTGGCGACATGGAATTGAAAGAATTACAGAGCCCTCCACGAAGCGTGGAGTTCAGACTCGAAGCGTCGTTTATTTTCCCTGCCATTCGTTTTATGTAGCATCGAATTGTTGTGTGTCGTTTCCACATGCCATTGCTTCTTTTTCATACAATTGTGGTTTAATTATATCTTTAATTGTTGAACTTTTTATTTATTTCTACATTGATAATATTTTTTTGTTTACAATCTTCTTACAAAATTATTGTTGATGAGAGAGAAACAAATACAGACAACAAATTTATATAAAATCTTTCTTATATTGATCAAAATACCTTCATCCTATTTTTGGCAGAAAAAAAAAATTAAATATTCAATTTTATAACTTCTTGATAAAAGCAAGGTTAACGTAAATATGTTCTCAAATTTATTGGCTGTTAGAATATATGACTTTAATAATTTTTTAAAAATTAATATTTATAAACAAAATTTACATTTATTTAGAAACGAAACGTGCATGTAAAGATCAGCAGATCAACCCCAATCAAGTGGTAATGTTAGAGCAGCTAATTGTTTGCTAATTTTTTCAAAAAACAAAAGAAAAACATGAATATTATTTTGAATAAAGATATATTATTTCAATGTTATCAATTTAAAGTGTCAATGGTACGTGACAATATCTTTTTTCAACTCCACCACAACCATCGATACAAATTCTTAATTAGGCATATTCGAACATGAATAATATTAGTGACTGCAAAATTTTTATATTATATTTTTTTTTTTTCTTTGCCAAGTGAGCTATCCCATGAAAAGATAATGTCAAAGATGGAATCTTTAACGAACTGCCTTGTCAAGATTTCCCATATTTAAAAGTTCTTTCCATTTTATTTCCATCCATCGTTTGTCTCATCTTATCTGTACAATACTTTTGCAACATGGAAATGTTTGCATGAAAATGATAATTAAGTGCAACATAAACGGGCTTCCCAAAAAAATATTACAGAATATCAGTCTGCTGTTTGGGGAAAAAATTACAGTTACTTGGGTTATCTATATCATTGGGGGCTAGCCTTTCGTCTCCTGACATTCTTGGGTGCACTTACTGTGACCTTGCTTTGACCTTCATCTTTCTGCGGTTGCTCATTATTAACAAGAACTTTCGAAGAATTGATCTGTCTCCTTAGGCGCAATATCTCTCCCTTGGCAGAAGCCAATTCCTCCTCAAGTTTCTTTCCTCTGTTCTGTAAATTCTCTCTCTCCTTACCAAGTCTCATGATGAGGTTATGAGCATCTTCCATGTTTTCCTGGGCCTCTTTGGATGCATTTTTTTGCACTGTAAGGGACTTATAGAGCACCTCTTTCTCATTTTCAAGGCTGGAAAGAAGAGATTTAGCCCTCTCATATTCGCTAGAAAGGATCAGCGAATTTCGGTTCAAATCATCTAGTGATTTGGTAGCTTCCTCCAGGTCCTTTTCAAGGGATATTTGGGCCTCCTTGTCTTTTGAGAATTGCTGCTCCAAAGCTAGTAGGTTTTGGTTTAAAGAAGCAACCAACTTTTTCTCTTCTTTCAAATCCTCTACTGCAGTTTCGGCCTTTCTGTAGACATCTACCAATTCTCTCTGAAGGCTATCACGGTTTTCCAGAGCAGTTGTCAGTTCTTGAGACAAACTTTGCAGCTCCACCTGTGTTTTCTTCAAATGTTCCTTTGCTGTCCTAAGCTCGCTGGCTAGCATTTCTGCCCCAAGTTTAGCATCATCAAGGCTCCTTTGTAGTGACTCTCTAACTTCAGTGAGCTCAGCTGAAAGCTTAGAGAACTCAACCTTAAGCTCTGCGTTCAGTATGTTTGACTCATTTAAACGTTTTTCCAATTCAACAGCCTCATTCTTTGATTTTCCAACATTCCCCTGCGAAATTTGGAGTTCATACTTCAAATTATTCACCATTTTAGATTCATTCTCTAGAGACTCCTTTAAATTTTCCCTTTCTCGGGTCAAATCAGCAATGATAACCTGGTTTCTGCTTGCTTCATTTAAGGCAAGTTCTAGCTTTTCCTTTACCTGATGAAGCTCCCCTTCTTTTTCTGTCAAAAGCTTAGCATCTAAAGCAGCCTTCTTTTCAGCAGTCAACTTAAGGCCATTGTACTCTTCCTCCATGACATTACATTTTTTCCTAGAATCATTGTACTCAAGAGTTAATGAACTTATTCTCGCATTAAGTTCATTCACCAAGGAATCTTTTGCTTCTAGCTCTTCTTGACACTTCCGTAGTTCATCTTTCAAACCCTGAATTTGCAAATGTAAATTGGATAAATCATCCTTGGTTTGCTTGTATGCCGAATTTGAATTCCTCAATTCCAATTCCTTTTCTGCAAGTGATGAACTGAGATTCTGAACAACATATTCTTTGTCCTTGAGCTCCGAACTAAGCAGATTAGTCCTCTCTTGTAAGATTTCAATTGAATCTATCTTTTCTTTCAAAATTCTTTCAAGATCCTTCTTGTCTGCATCAGTCTTTGAAAGCTCAGCTGTAAGACTTTCAATTCGAAGTTTCAGCTCATCAGCTAGATTTTTCTCACTTTTTAGATTCTTTTCTAAGCGGGTAATAGTACTGTTTGCTGAATTAAGTTGGACTATCAAAGCTTGCTTTTCTTCCTCTGCCTTTCCAAGTTGCTTGGATCGTTCTTCCTGTTCATTAAGTAACTTTGATTCATAGCTTTTTTTTAAGGAAACAATCATCCCTTCCTTTTCCTTCAGTTTGCTGTTCATCTGTGTACAACCATTAACATGTATGGTTTAAAATCCAATAAATCAACCTTAAATACATACAGTTAATGAATTTTTTCCAAAAGAGCTTTAGTGTTCTAAGATCAAATTACATGGAAAAAAGCCCAATAATTGTTGTTTCTTATGAGAGGAAAGAGGGAAGGCCATCCCTGGTTTCCTTTTTCTCCAGTAGTTTGTTTAGAGGAAACGTTGCTCAACCGCCAAACCATACCATATCACTATAACTTATCAGTTTCCAAGAAGTGCTCGATAGTAAGGGTGCATAGAAGCTTACCGTTTCTATTGTTGTACGAGCAGAGGTATTTTCTTTCTGAGCCAATGCATAGAGAGAACCCAAAACACCAGAAGAAAATATTCCAAATCCATTCAGGAGAGACAGAAAGGAATTTTGAGGTGCTGTCTGTCCATATAAGCTACTCAGTTTAGAACATTTTGAGCATACTAATGACAAATATGAGAAACAACAATATACTACATTACTACTCATTATATCTGAACTTAGCAGTTACTCAAACCTCTGCTTTTTGGTTGTCCTCTGGTGTCTTTACATCACTTTCTTCTGAAAGGCAAAATGAATAATTACCCAAGTTCTTAGAAAAATGAAGATTGCAATGTTTTATGAAACAGTTAAGGTGGTAATATATCTCAACCCACATGCAACAGCTAGCAAAAGGACATGAAAAATCAAATGCATCACATCATCTGAAGTCCCTCATTATTTTTCTGAGGGAGTGGGGAGCAGACTTTGTTAGATGTTTACAGTTATTCAATCTAAAGAAACTCGGAGTAAATGATGAACAGTTGAGCACATATATACAGAATGGTAACAAGAAAGGAAAAGATAGAGAGTTTATTTGACATATTTACGGAGCTCTATGTTAGATCATAATGGAAAAAAGATGATGAGCAAATCAGCCATTTATTTTGAAGTAAAAAAAATCAGTCTGATAATATATCACAAGCTAGACATGTAATGAACAAATAAAGTAACAAATCAGCCAGGAACTGCGCTGTGCCCAAAATTGACATTTGAACGTCAACTGATTGAAAAATGGGAAGGAAAATTCTAGATTTCACAATATTGATATAAGAAAGTAGGAGCAAGAAAATGCATCCAAAAAAGTGAAATAACCACTATAGGCTTGGTAGGTAAACAGGTTGTGAAATTTTTCTCAGAACATTAGAAAAAAGACACGAATCATTTTCAATATTCTCCTCATTTCGTTTACCCCAATTTCTTTAACTACCAAGAGAGAATTTATATTGTGTGTAAGTCATCACACGGAATGGATCTAAGGTCTAAATTTTTGTGCCCTGTCTTATTCATCTGTGGACATTGAATATGCTCATCGACATCATTTACCCAATAAGTATTTCAAATAACTTAGATCCGTGTCTCTTCAATTCTCAAAAGAATGCATTGTATTCAACTAAATAATTCTCATAGATGCAGCTTATTTGATATTGGACAATCTGGGTAAGCATAACAGAACAATAGCCAGTAAGTTGAACCATGAATGCACCAGCCCCTTCCTGTTATTCCAAAGGGGATGAAAAAATTCTCTGGTACGGTTTCTAAAATTTGGAGGTGTTATCAGTATGGTAGCAAGCAGTAACCATAAATATTGAAAACAAAAGAAATTTCGAACTTACTTGTAGCCAATCCTTCAAGAGCTCTGGCTCTCAATCCCAGCAGTGGAAGAACAGCGATACCCATGAATAAAACTGTCCTCTTGTTGCAGAAATCGCCCTCATTTGGGTTCTCTTGGCGCAAACACGCCACTGGAGCTCTGAACTTGTTCTTCGTAAGTGTATTTCTCGCCCAAGGATTAGATTGAGATGAAGGCAAGGGAAATTGGTAAAGGGGAGACTGCAAGAAGCAAGAGCTCCCAGTCACAAAGCCCATCTTTCTCGGGATTCTCTGGTGAGATTACAGTGGCAGTGTTGCGCTCACAGCTCGCTCTGTTGCTCTATCTTCCTATTTCTGTCTGAGCTTCCATGATCCACCCAAAGTCGAAATACCTTTGGCCGAAAAGAGAGAAATTCCAGTTGCCCACAATTCTTTTTCTAAACTATATAATAATAAATGGAAGAAGTGAAAAACTCCCTCCTCGCTGTTATTTTCTGGAAAACAAATTAATATGCGCAAAAAGGAATTAAAAAAAGAAGAAGCAAAAAGTTACCTTGAAATCTTGAATGATTTTTCTTTATAACTTCTTCAAGACACAATTTATTTTTATTAAAAAAGATCACTTTATTTTTCTTATTAACTGAATATCACTTTGATGTTTTTGCCCCTATTGCAAAAAAAATTAAAAAAAAAACTTCTCAATTAAATTAATTTAAACTTTTAAGTAATTATTTTCTTAAATATATAAGCGTGTATAATTATTTAAAAAATCTTAAGTTCATGTTTGTAAAATGAGTATTTCTAATATTTAAGAAAATTATAAAATATTAAAAATAAGAATTTACATATTCTGAATTATAAAATATTATTTTTTTTATATTATATGCAAATACAATATATAAATTTTTGAATACTTGAAAAATTAAAATATTCACAAAAATATTCATTTGCCAAACACTACCTATAAATTATCTTTACAAAAATGTAATTGATCATTTTAGCATGAATTTCATGGATGCTCAATAACAGATAATTAATAATTATTTAAAAAATTGAAAATATTTTATTTCCAATCCTGAATTGTTGGCGCAAAGGCGAGTGTAGTAGTCCTCAGGAGTTAGGTCCACGTAAGCCAGATTTTGCACTTTTTCACCCAATTAAAATCACCGAATAACGATAAGCAATTTTATCCAAAATTGGGGAACGCTAGGTCGCCACGTCATACGCGTCTGCATTTTCAACTCCAAAAACACCGAAGTCTCCTCTTCGGTAAAATCTCAGCATTTAAATCGTTTCGCTTTTTCCGACGTAGTTAATAATCCATTTGGAGCAAAAAAACTGACTCAAAATTTGGAGCAACTTCAAGTTGTATCATTAGAATATTGACTTCCAATCTAGGTTTTCAGTTCTTTTGACTTTGGTCCCACCACTTTGACACACTCATTGTGTTATGATTAATGCTAGCTATTCTTCTTATATAGATTCCTCCCTATCTGCAAATTTGTGCTTTACCTTAATGTCCTGCAGGTTCCTTGAAAAAATTAAGAAGAATCTAGTTCTTAACATAATATTAGTTTCTCCTTATCCAAATAGTTTACAGTTTGATTTTTATCCACTTTTATTATTTTAAATAAAATAATAATAATAAAGTTTAACACAAAGTTAATGAAGTTGTGATTTGTTCACACTTCAAATCAAAATAATTTTTACGTTAGATGTGGTATTAAAAATTATATAATAATAATAATAAAAAAAAAAATTTTATTAAATAAAATCGATTACATAAATTAAACGATGTTATAAAAAATTATAATAAAATAATTTCATTTAACAAACTGGCCATCAAAATTAACCTTTTCAACAATGTCAGGGGACATTTGAGCAAAAATACATGAGCCATTTGAGTGAATAAACACATTGCTTCTGAAAAGCAAAGAACTGTTAAGAGTTATCACAAAACAGAGAACTCGTTTTTCTAGCTATCTATGACTCATCCGACCATGAAAATTGGTACATGACAACCACCAAACAAAGCACATTATTTGTGAATAGATGACCCGCATTTTTACCATTGTGACAACTTCATTACTTGAATATGGTGTTTCTGCAAAGTAAACAGAGCAATTTATTTGGCCATTGGCAGATTCATGAGGAAGAGATCATTGTAACTTGAGTCCGGAGAGCTCTCTGCTGAGTTATTATTACTTTTCTCCTCCGCCAAAATTTCCTCAGATCGACAATCAAAACTGCAAAATGCTTTCTCACCTCTGCAACATATGCAACAAACAACAAGTGATGCTTCCGGACTTGACTTGAGTAATAATTGCAAAGAGAAAAATTTTTGTATACATATATTGAACTAGCTAGCAGTGCAAAGAAACTAACAGAAGCTCACCAAATGGATGTGGTAGTGGATTTCAGGTGATGGGATCCACTAACGCACCCATTTTGATGAGTTTTTATTAGGTCATTGCACTAACTGGCTGCGTGTGTAAACATTTTTTGATGCAGGGTCAAACCTGTATATACAAACATCCTTCCCCTCTTCCAATTTCTTTTTGCATGAATAACAAAAGCTCAAAATATTGTCAGAAGGATAAGGGGCCGACTCTTCTGAAAATGTAGAAACCCGAGAGGATCTGATCACAGGTTCTTCCTTCTTGCCGAACTGGGTTAAGTCATTTTTTTGACATTCCAAAATACAGTCACCAAAAATATGAGTTCGCTTAGGATTTGGACCATGAGAAATTATACAGGTATAATCCTCAGAAAGCTCTATTTCTCTTGCAGAGAGCGAGCCTACATATCCACTACTAAAATCAATGGATATTGGTAGTGAACTCGGTTTGATATTCGAAAGATAATCTACTTGTGAACTCGGTTTGATATTCGAAAGATAATCTACTTGTGAACTTCGGCCTGTCACAGGAGTTGAGCTCGTTACTGGAGAAGTAGTTTCTACACAAAAATCATTGATCTTCCAATTCAAAATTTGATTTGAGTTTATTGATGATGAGGAAGAAGGCATGGTCGAATCTGGCAAATAAGTCATAATATTTTTGAAAGCTTCAGATTCCCAGGTGAACTCTCTATTTCTAGAGACATCATCAAAGCATACCACTTCAGATTTGGAATTTTTGGTTTCAGAAAGATGTGAAATAACATAGTTCTTTGGCAAAGAATTGGATTTCACATATTCGTGGATATTCTTTGATGTTTTAAGCATGCCAGTCCTCACCTGTGGTCCAAAAATTATGTTCTTCCTCTCAGATATTCCCAGGATTTCACTGATTGGTTTGGTTTCATTAACAAGTGTATTTATAATACCAAGGCCTACTTTACTGCATTCCAACTGCTTCTTTTGCCCACTTTGGGATGGTGGTCTAGAAGACCTGACACTAAAAGGGTTGCTAAGATTTGAAAAGAATCTGAAATCAAGTGGAGAAGTAGGGCTCCAAACTGATTCAGACTCTGATAACCCTTTAGCACCAACCCCCACCTTAGAACCAGAAATGTGGAAGAATGAGCTTATATGTCTCAGGCTTACTGTCTCACTATGGAAAGAGGAATCTGAAGAAGAATAATCAGCCATGAGACCACAAAACTTCCAAATAAGTTTGTTTTCTCCTCAGCATTATCTACTGTCCCATTCTTCTTCAAAGGACGAAACCATCATCTACTTACTGCATCAAATTCAAAAAGCTAAAGAAAACAGCAAGGGATTAATTCTGAGTCAACGAAAATCATGATCAAATCTCACAACCATAAGCAAACAAGGCATGATAAGAAATTGCTCATTTATTTCGTCACACAAACTCCTATTTTCAATGTAAGCAAATCATTAGCAGTAAGGACTTGTACATGTTAGCAAATGCTAACAAGTCTTTACCCAAAACCAATATCAAAGAGATTATCAAGTTCCATTACCAATCATAATGTTTCCCGATTCCAAATATTTGCTGCATGATCATCCACACAAGAATCTGTATTTCCATTGGAAGTCTAATTTAGGATCGATCTCATGAGAAGTTAAGCAACTTTTCGAAATAATAACTTTTCCAAAGACATTGTTAACAATCGAATGTTTCAAAATCAACGTGAAAATCATTAACATTTTGAGTCATGATCAAGCACCACAAAGAATTGAGAAATCAAAAACCAATATATAATTTTGTTGTCTCTATTGGGCATATGAATTTTCCCCTCTGATCCAGATTAAGGATTGGATTAGAAAGTTGAAAACACGAGAGAAACTGCAATGGATGCATTTTGGAAGTTCCAAATCAAGAAGTCAGTTCTGCAGATGATACAACACATAGGGGGTAATTTCCAAAATGTCTCATAGAAGAATACCACAATCAGATCATTCAAGCTTGCAATTGAACAGAAGTCATTTTGTTCTCAACAGAGAATCTATCAAACAAGTGGAACAAGAGCTTGTGTAGCCTGCAATACAAAATCCAACTAAGCAATCCCACAAAAGTATCAGAAGGGTCTCTGATGTTTACCGATAAAAAAAAAAAAATCTCAAGAAAAGCTCCGATACATTCTTCATTCTTCAAAATGAACTGCAAAACATTCTACAGAAAACTTCGGAAAACAAAAAAAAAAAATCCGAGAATGCACCAGATGGGTCAGTATTTAGTAATCGAAGAACACAAAGTAGAAAATAATTCCTGGAAACCAACCTGGTTTTCTTCTTCGGAACCCCCAAAATCTTCAATCCTTGAAAACCCAAATGCAGGAACTTAGCAAAAATGGAAATCGGCAAAGAGCCAAAAACCAAAACTTTACTTAGTACATCACTCTCTTAACATTTTTCATCTTCATTCATCGAAAATTTTAGTACCCTCTTGCATGCATCAAAGTCAGAGAAACAGTGAAGCACTGAGACTTCCAATGTACACCTCTCTCTCTCTCTCTCTCTCTCTCTCTCTGTCTTTCTCATATCCCTCTCATGATTGAGAGTTAGAATACAAAGTGTACATTGTACACCGTATAGTATAACAATACGTAAACTAGGCAGCCGATTTGGTGCAAACTGCTCACACAGAAAGTAAAATACATTACGAATCTGAGCCAACCATGAATATTAAAAATTCTTACACAGTGTGAAGAGGGCCACGTGGCATGCTTGGGTTCATGGACATTTGATATGTATGTGGACCATAGAATGGTCAATATACATAGAATGAAAATATCTGTAGTATTTTTTTAAACAATTTTTCTTAATTTTTTTTTTTATGTTTAATTAAATGAGTTGATCCTGTTAAGTTTTGTGAGGAGGGTCAGCAGAATCAGCACAAAAGGACAAAGACACAAAGCTGAGTGGGGCTTCAAAAAATAACTGACCAACATCTACTGTTCCGGTAACCGCGACGTTTTCTGTGGGCCCAAATAGCGATAAGTCCTATGGGCCACGATTACTAAATTCGACAACGAAAAAATATATTGCAGGTATATATATATATATATATATGGCAGACTTTTATTATAGAAAATAAAAAAGTTAAAATAAAGTAAGCTATGTGCTGTCCTATTTAAATATTTTTTTTACCTTTGAAAAAAAAATAGAATATGTAAGAATTTAGAATTAAAAAAAAGGTGTTAAATTTATTTTATAATTAATTGTAAGTTAATTCTTGATGTATCAAACAAAATATATTAAAAATAACACATTCACATATTGTCAGACAAAATTTATGGATAATTAAGATATTTGATTACCTTGGATGCCATCTTAATATGATAATATATTAAAAATGTCTTTAATTAAATATCACCCAACTATCATTACATGATATATTGAAATGTAAATAATTTAATTAATAATTTATGAATCAAATGATAAATAAATGTGAATTTGTCAATTTTTTAATAAAAGTTTACAGTAATATTTATAGTAGATAAAAAAAGTATTAACAGCAAAAATTAAATTTAAATTTTACAAGTTATTTTTTTATTTAATAATTATGAATAATAATTTTTTTAGTGTACAAAAATTCATAAAATACTGAATAAAATGTGTTGTCTATTTATTATATATTGTAAAATAAATAAAAAATTAATGTGTTAAATGATGAAAGTTAAAAGGATTTATTTGTAATAAATTTATGAAAACAGAGCAATCAAACCTGTTCCAAGCGTTAGTTACAGTTGACGGTGTGAGAAAGAAGAGGAACATCACGAAGTTCATGATTTTGCGGGTCCTATTTCGGTCCCACGTCGTGTTGCAAAGTGAAAGCGTGATGATTCCTCCAACCCTTGTTTTAAGTTTTTAAAACTACTCTCACCTTTCTCGTATTTTAGGCCTCATCACCCCCTAACTCTTCTATATTGTCGTTTTGTCCCACTGCAGAAAACAACCCACACTTGTTTCCCAGCATGCAGCTTCCTCGTGCAATCCAACGGCACATGACGGAGATTCTCTGCCATGTCTCAGACCATCCAACGGCTTCTGATTGAGCTAATACTCTTGTGGGTCCTCCGCAAGTGCCACGCACATTTCGTGCCTGAGAGCCACAGCCACTGTTTCAGAATTATTTTTTAAAGTGAAAATGTCTTTAAAAAATAAATAAAATTATTAAAAATAACTATACCACTATATAAAATCTGAGATTTATAATTATTTTTTGAAAAAATTATATAATTTTATGTAACTTTTCTATATAAATATTATTAATTTAAATTATTCTATTCAAATTTATTTATTTTCATTATATCTTTATTCAAATTTTAATAAAATAATGATATACATATCAAAATAATATACAATTTCATTAAGTGTGATTTCATATTAAAAAGTGTGAGTAATTATTAAGACATCCTAAATTCAAACATGTATTACATTATGTAAAAAAAAATACTACAATAAATATGATATTATAATATTCCCTATGAAGTTCTTCACAAAAAAAAAACATAGCACATGCATTTTGTTTTAACTAATCATTACATTATTAATTATTTCAAATAACATTTCTATATATTATAATTTTATGGGATTTTTTTAAAAAAAATATCTTAAAGATGCGTTTTATAGCATAAAAATTTGTATTTTTTTGTTAATAATTTCTGAAAAAGTATTTACATTTTTTTTTTTTTACAACGAGAAAGGTATTTACTTTTGTAAGTAAATTCAAAAAAAGGGCAGGCCAACCAGTAGAGGCCCAACTTTAGGAGTAAGCGAGAGTCCAATGAACGACCAGGTCCTGCTTTGAGTAATAAATTAATTATAGGGAAAAATAAGAAAATACTGACAAAAAGAAAACTAAAATAAAATAACTGTCAACGCCCCCGGCTTACATTAGCAGCAATCACCTTCTATCTCGACGGGTTTGCTCTGCAACTTCTTATTCTGCTTTCCTAATTCACCTGGCCCTTCTCATCTTTAATTTTCATTTCAGCCTGTTAGAAATTTACAAACTTTGTATCTCCTTTGAGCTCATCCTAGGGGAAAGTTTCAGGATTTAAACTCTTCTATTTCTGGAAATTTCCTTCTTTCAGGTAAGAGTGATGTCTTTTGATTCTCCTGGAATTTGATTTGAGCTTGTGACTTTGGGGTTTTGCTTGGATTATTAAATTACTTTCTTTTTTTTGTTACATAGATTTTTTCTGATGTAGTGGTGAAAAATATATGGTAATTGAAGCTGAAGCACATGTCCTAGTTTTTCAATGATTTATGACAAGTAAGATTGGCAAATTCTTCTTAGAAAGGAAAAAAAACACTTGGTTATTTATAGAAGAAATTGAGTTTCTATTGAAGCAAAATAGTTGGATGTTTTTTTTAAAGTGGATATAAAAGTCAGGGAAGAATTGGTGATTAAGAATTAGTAGAAGAGATCAATTATTGGAGGTAGAAGTTGTGATATTTTGTATGCGAAGAAAAGTTGTTAGCCTTGGTATTTTAAACTTCGTCGTTAGAAGCTAGTGGTCACTTTTTTTCCGTAGGGGAGATTTAAGTTGTGGGTGCAATTGTGGTTTGTTTATAAATGGATGACACCGAGGATGATGCAAGGCAACCCCCTAATCTGTATGGTGTTAATCGCCACCAAGGTTATGGTTATCTGAATGATCACAAACATCCTGTTAGAAGTTCTCCATATTCTCAGCCAGTTACAAATGAGTATGTGGAAGATAATAATGACGATGAGGACGAAGAAGATGTGGAACAGTTAGAAGAGGAAGAAGAGGATTATGTTGATCAAAGTAACAACTTTCATTCTTTGCAAAATGATGTTGGTGACAATGATGATGAGGAAGATGAAGAGGGTGGAGATGGAGATGAAGATGATGATGATGATAAGCAGAAAAATTACAACAGGAGAGTTGAAGATGATTTAGAATGGAATCCAAAAAAGAGAAAGCTGAAGAGCTTGATTTCAACTTACGAATTTGCCCCTCGTGTACCAGCACCAGCGGCTGCAGCTCACTCAGGCCCAAAACCATCTTTTGGTGGCAGGAATTCCCTTACTGACTGGACTGAGCATGAGACATTTGTTCTTCTTGATGCTTGGGGTGACCGGTTTCTTCAACATGGAAGGAAGAGTCTTCGATCCGAGCAATGGCAAGAAGTTGCAGAAAGGGTATCAGAAGTTTCAAAAATTGAAAGGACAGATACTCAGTGTAAAAATCGTCTAGACACATTAAAGAAAAAGTACAAAAAGGAGAAGACTAAATTAGCAGAAATGGATGGTGGAACAAGCAAATGGGTTTATTTCAAAAGGATGGATAAACTAATGTCTTCTCCTCCACAGCAAGGAGGTCTCTCTTGTGGTTTTGACTCAGGTGAGTATGTTTTTATGAACCCTAGAGTTTATTTGAACCGTGCAAATGGGTTAGATGAGATGAGAGATAGTCCAGGGAATTCAGAATCTACCGGTGAAGAAGAGTTAAATGGACTTCGTCCAAGGAAAAAAAGGTACGGAGGGGACAATGACGAAACTTCTTCCTTCAGATTGCTTGCTAATTCCATTCAGAAATTCAGTGACATATACGAGAAGATTGAAAATAGTAAAAGGCAGCAGATGGTGGAATTGGAAAAGATGAGGATGGATTTCCATAAAGAATTGGAAACACAGAAGAGGCAGATTTTAGAGAGGGTGCAGAGCGAGATTGCCCAATTGCAGCAGAGAGATGATGAGGAGAATGATGATTCTGTTGAGAATGGTGGGTGATGTTTATGCCGTGTAGTTCCCATTGTTATGTTACGTTACGTTACGTAGAATGTAGCAGCTACCTGTTGTATAATATTTAAGGCATTTTTTCCCTTCAATTTTTTTCTCGTGGAGCTACACTCTTTTATCAGGAGTGTTGCATTGTACTGGAACCAAAGCTGGATAGTCCATATCATGTTATTCTTTTTGTTTTGACATCCCCTTCATTTCCCTTATTAAAGCTTTTCTCCTATAGTCAAACGCCCCTTTCTTCCCTTATTATTCACTGCATTTGGCATTTGACATTTTCATTGCAAGTTCATCTTAAAATTGACATTTTGTATTCGAAAGTCCAAACTAATCACATGCAGAAAATACCAGCAAATAACATCCATCTTTTTTTATTTGCTTAGCATTTGTAATAATTCACCTTCTTGTTTGTCACCATTTTTAAATGGAAATGATAGAAGATCATGCAATAATTACAGTCCCAGGCCAAGCAAGAGACGAATTTATAAAATTTTCAGGATGAGGTTATATATTTTGAGATTGTAATGATCTGTTTTACTGTGGTAGACCATAGCAATAATTACTTAAAATATATCTTTATAATTGTCCTTATTTATGGGGAAAATGAAAGAAGGAAATTTAAACCAAAGATATTAGCTGATCAGTTTCTCGTAACAGGTTTGCATTGTTGGAGTATCAGCTAACAAAACCAAGAAGAAAACAAGGGTAATTAAGGCGCTTACAAAGATGATCTGAAGAGTATATGAGTGCATTATAAGATAAAAGACACGAACATATAAATACAAACCACTGCCAGACCTTCAACTTCAGTTATAATCAAAACTGGACTAAATTCCGACCAATAACTATCAAATGGTCAAAGAAAATGACAATAACATAATGAATACGTGAAAGCTCTTTCATAATTAATCAAATGGACTCAATCTTTCAAGTCTTTTCTGTCAAACTATAAGTTCCTTCCACTAGAAAAAGAAGGACCTCCAGCTAAATTCATGAAGAACTTGACCTCAAGAAAAGGACACACACACACACACACATATATATATATATAAGATAATATAATCAGAAGCTGCATTAATAATCTCTTTACCTCTATATATAAACAAGGAAGAAGGCTTTTTGAATCTGATAAATGAGCCTAATTATTGTACTTATATGAGACGAAGAGAGCTTATCAGGAATAGTCATATATGAAAGCATGAAGGTGCATTCAGTAAAAACATTAAGTACACCACCCCCTTAAGCTCCTAGGCGTGCAACCAATGGTCTAATCTCAGGCTGAATTTATCAATTCATATCATATAATCTAAGTCCAGAGCTATATACAGTTTAGAAGACATGCAATCACTAGTAAAATCAGTAATCTGCAATACCAGCTAGCAGTAACATCACAGCAAACCAATCTAAAACAGAAGTGCTGGTAGATAATGCCATCAATTAGCAATTCGTAGTAAGATTTTAATATTTCCTCAACCTGATAATTACAATAAAGCAATTACAGCCAGCAGTAACATCACAGTGAACAGTAAACCAACCAGATAAAGAACAACCAAAACAAACCCAACTTGATAAAATAACAGCCAGTTGACTTTATTTTCTCCAATTGCGGGTTACAAATTCAAAACAGAATTCAAAGCCAATAAGTAACAATCTAGTTCATGCTTAATTAAGTTCAAAGCCAAACCAGAATTCACAGCAGTAAAACCAATACAGCAATGATACCAAAAAAGAAAAAATCCAGAACCAGCCACAGCAATCCAGAAATACCAAAAAAGGTAAAATATTGACAGCACATAAATTGATTAACATGATTGAACCAAAACAATGTCTATATAAAGTATAAACCAAGAAAGCCCATAGTATCAACTTGAGCTTAATGTTTACAAGCTAATGGCTGACTCAATGTACAAGAAAACGGCTATCAAAATAATGGTATATCACAGCCGATCCAAAAGAAAATTCTAACCCAACCCACATGAAAGAAGAGTCTGATGGAGACCTAGATCTTCATCAGAAATTTTACTAAAATAATAGTAGGAAAATACTGTAATTATACTGAAAAATATAAAATAAATACAAGAAAGATAACTTCTAGCACTTGAAAGGACTAAATCCCTCCCATGACCTAAGTCCCATAAGATTTTCCCTGTCTTCATCTCTGCCCTCACCCTTTACTTATAGCCTATTTCCAAAATATACCTAAAATTGCCCCTATCCCAAGCTGCCCCGTGGCCCTTGCCACCCATTCCTATTAAATAAATCTTTATGGTTCTAATAACCCCTTTGGCTTCCCAGCATTACCCCACCCTCGATGTGGCTTCTTCCCTATGCGAATCTATTTTCCCTTCCCTATGAAGTCTTAAATTCCTCGCTCAATCCCATGAGAACTACACTATTTTGGCCCAATCCCCAATTCCAAAAGCTCTCAACAAAAATTTAAACCATTCTATAATTTGTCTTAGGTCCAATAGGATTAAAAGAATATTCAGACTATCCTTTCACAACTCTTGCATAAGCCGAATTTATTCCTTCCAGGGCAAGAGATAGAGCCCAAACACACCAATTTTAGCCCAATTGTACCCACAGTAACATACCCCACTCATGTCCCTTCGTGAACAGCATCAAATGAGGCACAAGAAGCCGCCATGGTTCTGCATTCTTCCCCAGCCCAATACCAGTCTATTTCGCATTCTCACCAATGTCTTTGAGGAAATTATCAGCGATGTCAAATTTCCCCAAGTTTGTCTTCTTCACATTGCCAACGGCCTTGCCTTCTGTTTGCAGTTCTACATCATTAGCTTCCCCTTCTCTTTTCCCTACTTCAGCCTCTGCATCTTCTTCACAATCCTCTGTTTCAGGTTCCATCTTCTCCTCTGCCTCTATTTCCTTCACTCCTTTGTCCTTGGTTTCAGATTTCGTCTCTCCTTCCTCTCCCATCATCTACTCATCATCCAACCCAAAATCTTCGACTAGTAACCACTCCCAGACTAGTTTGTTTCAACAACAATGACCTGAAAGATATTTCTCATCCAGCACCAACGAAGCCCTCATTCCCCTTTTCTTGTTGCATCAGCCTCTATCAAGCACTAATAATGGTTTTCTCCCTTGAACGATGGTGTCCTAGACAGTTATCCAAACCGTGTATTCATTTCTGCATTCTGAATTGGAGTTTTCAACTAGGTTGGGTATCAAGGTATGACGGTTCAGGTCTGGGTAACCTAAAACCCACAAATAGTTCTAACCTATTGATCCACTTCTTTGCACTCTCTCATTCCCCCTTCGTAATCAAGCTGTCAATGCATCAATCCTTCCCCAAGGATTTTGTAGTTATGCCAGAATCTACCTCATTTCTAGTAAGCATTCTTTCATTATGCTCATATCCTTCATCATCCCATAGCAGCCTTCTCCATTTTTTTTCCATCTTTGTTAACTAGCCCCTAGAATCAAAACTGCTCTTATACCAATTGTAGAGACCTAGATCTCTATCAGATATTTTACTAAAATAATGGTAGAAAAATACTGGAATTATACTAAAAAAATATAAAACAAATACAAAAAAGAAAACATCTAGCATTTGAAGGCGATAGATCCCTCCCATGGTCCAATTCTCATAAAATGTTGCCTGTCTTTTCATTTATACCCTCCCTTTTATTTATAGCCTATTCCCAAAAGATATCTAAAATTTCCTCTATCCCAAACTGCCAAGAGTCCCTTGTCGCCCATACCTATTAAATAGATCTTTATGGTTCTAATAACCCCTTCAACTTCCCATCAGTCTAACCCTAACTATACAAAACATGGCCTAACCCAACCCATAAATCAAATTGCCTAAGCATCTTGCCCAGCACCCCTAACCCTTGACTCCCCCTTGACTCCTGCCTACTAACAATGTTTTTGAACCTCCAACACTTGACTCATTGGCAAAGTTGTGTGGGTGGCAATAGCTTCAGAATGGGTGGCTTTGTGGGGAAGAGACAAATCTTGGTGGTTCGCAACAGTGTTTGGGGAGTTTCATGAAGGAGCAACGAAGCTTGGTGATTCATGGTAAAGCTCTCTCAATGCTTGGTGGTTCTTGGTGTCGTTGCTTTGTGGGGTCAAGTTCCTTTGAGCAAGTGTTGTCGAGCCATAGTAATTTGGGAGAAAAGCTTAATGGTGGTGGACAAAATGTGACAGGTGGAATTTGTCTTAAGTCTAGTCTATGTGGCTACTTAAAGTGTTATTCTATGTGTGCTTTTTAGTCTTTGTCAGTTTAACAGTCACATTAGCAAGCACGATTAAATAGTTAACAAATCTTTAATAGAGAATAAAAATGAACAATAACAACAACTGAGTCTTTTCTCTGTAGGTGGGGTCAGCTAAATGGATTAAACGGCGCCACAGTGGCCTATCATGAATGAGACCAATAGATAAGTTATTAACTATTAAATCATTCTTAATAATTTCACTTATTGTTTTCTTTGGCCTCCCTCTACCTCTAATAATTGGACTATTTTCCATCTGATCTACTCTTCTCACTAGGGCTTCTACAGGTCTTCTTCACACATGACCAAACCATCTTAAGCGAGATTCAACCATTTTCTCCACAATAAGTGCTACCCCAACTTTCTCTCTAATGCACTCATTTCTAATCAAATCTCTCCTAGTGTGTCCACACATCCAGCGCAACATTCTCATCTCTGCAACGTTGAATTTATCCTCATGTTGTCTTTTGACCGTCCAACATTCAATACCATACAACATAGCAGGTCGTATAGCCGTACGGTAGAATTTTCCTTTAACTTTGAGGGGGACCAAAGTGTATAAAAGTCTTCTTTTCAAGTTTTTGGGTGAGGGCGAGGGATTGGGAAGATGCTGTTCTTCCATTATCCCTTAGTGCTTAAGGCATTGCGATGCCATAACCGTAAGTGCAATGACCGGGAAAAGACAGACAATATCATATCTTTTTTTTTTGGGACAGCAACATCTCATATCATTGAATAAACAAACATTTAAGCCTAAAATTTAAAGACACTTTAGTAAGGCACAATAAATAAAACCTAAACATCAAGTTTGCACTCCTAACAATAGGATGAAATTACAAATTAAAAGATACCACACCTCTTAATTTTTACTAACTAAAATTACAAAAAAAAAATTAAAACATACATAACCTAAATACAATTGACTAGAAAGCACAAGAGAAAAAATACGAAGACCTTCCAAAGGAGGTGACACGCCTCCAAATCTCTCTAAAGATCTAGTCTCCTTAGCATAAAACTTCTTCCAAACTAGTACAGTTGTAAACTTATCAAAATATTGATTGGCACTAGATCTCCTCATACAAGAAGGAGAAAATTTCCCAAAAAAAATACGAAAAAGCATTTATAAGAGAAGAAAAAGATTCCATAAAGGAAGAAACTAACCTAGAGAAGAAGTAGAGGAAGAAAAAGGGGGTTGGTGACTCTGATTGGGGGAAGCTTTGCGGTGCTAGGGTTCCACTCTCTTACAAGAGAGCCATTGGATTATAGCAAATCACCCCCTCAACTCATTGTGAGATAAATTTCACAGTTCCATGAATTGCGTATACTCTATATGCGTGGGGAAGACACGGATAAGCTTTCTAACACATACAAATTATGGCTTCTAAAAAGCTCAATGAATATATCAGAAAATTTCTTCTTGAGATAAATTTCTTTTTCTTTTAAAAATGTCTCAACAAGAAAAGAAAGAAGAGTGGGGCTTCTGTAATAGTTTTTTGAAGCAGATCATATAGAAGTTTGCACCAAATTTTCTAGAATAGTTTCCCGATTCCTCAACCTTCCTCTCCAAAAAAAGTGGAGTTGAAGGTTAACTTTTGCTCTTTTGCAACTTCAGGTATCCACTTCATGGTACTGTGGAATGCCAAACATGAAAGCAAGAAAGCAATCACCGATCAAACATAACCACCGCATTTAAATGGGTTCTTCAGCTACTTTTCAGCCAAAAACAGGAGCCTTCTGTCTTCTGTTTGATCAAACTATATTTCCATATCTGAATTCTGAAGGGTAGACATTCTCTCAAAGTATAAATTTCACTCTTTCAGCTTGATACTGGTGGCTCCTGTGCATACTTTCCAAGTCAAGATATGCTGGGAAGTATCCTTCTGGGAGTTAAATGGAGGTGATCTGACCTGCAGACAAGTTGTAGAGGTAGCAAATAGCAATTACTCATCTTCACCTCCTCCTTGTGCATAATTCTAGTCATCAGATTCATGCCTGTTTTAAATCAGGAAATTTCAATGCATATCCAATGTGAAGCCTCCACCAGGTAACAGATATATAGGACTATTAAGTATCATATCATCTCCTTGTGTAAGAACAGAAATTAAAGCTTTATGCATCAACATTTATTTATATTATCAAGTTGTTTGAGAAGGATGCTTCAATCATAATTCATCATGCATCTATACGTATGCACTTGCTAGTTGCTACCTTTTATCCTTCCAGATTTTCTCAAATGACAGGGTTAGCTTTAATAGTTCTGATTTGGCAATCTCTAACCAGACTTATTTTTTAGATTCATACCATGGAAACATTCCAGGTGAACACCATAGAGAGCAGACCATCCAAGCTACTAAATATGCTCTTCACATACATCTTCTATAATGCACGTTAATTCAATGAGTTTTTTTTTTTTAACCCAAAATTGGCCCTAAGAAGAAGCATCTACACTATAGTAAAAATGACAACAGCTAAAGTGATATTCTGCAGAAAAGCTTTGATAATATTCATTCGAAAAGGTAACATAAAGTCTTGAGATAAGCAGGTTATACCATACCAGGATGCTTTCATGAGTCTGCCAGCTGACATTCTCCATCAACCTTACCTACTGCCTCAAGTATTGAAGAGTAGGTGATGAGATCATACTTAAACCCTTTTGAACTCATTTCATTCATCAGCTTTGCAGCCTGTTCAAACATACCTGCTCGGCTAAGAGATCCAAGAATAGTGTTGTAGGAAACAGCATCTGGCTTAATATTAGATTGCTTCATTTTCGTAAACATTTCCATAGCACGCTTTGGGCCACCTGTCCTAGCTAAGCCATTTAAAATAATATTATGAGAATTTATGTCTGGGTTGCAACCATTTTCTTCCATGGTTCTAAGCAAGGAATAAGCTTCATCTACCATGTCAGCCCTTACCATCCCTGACATGAGTGCATTGTAAGCATACACATCAGGGGTGCATCCAAGTCTTTTCATCTCGTTGAAAAGATCTATAGCTTCATTCAGACGTCCACATTTTCCAAAATGCTTAATCATTACAGCATACACACGAGCACTTGAGTGTCCACAATTCTCTTTCAATTCCTGGAATAGTTCTTTTGCAGCTTCATAACGTTTTGCTTTTCCAAGGCTGTTGATTAGGCTGCAGTAGGCAGCAGGACAAGGTGGAAAGCCTTTTTCATCCATCTCCTCTAGAAGCAATAAAGCCTTCTCAACTCGATTTGTTTTGCAATAACCATCAATGAGAATTGAATAAGTAAATGAGCTGGGGACAACTCCATCTTTTTTCATCCTCTCAAACCATGAAGAAGCCTCAGAAGGTGAAGTTTTCACATCAAATAAAGATTTGATTATAGTATTATATGTCACAACATTTGGATTGCAATGAAGTAATTTCATTTCATGAAAAAGCTTAATAGCATCTTCCAAACGACCTGATCTGCCCAAAATGTTAATCAAATTATTCATCAGGATAACATCAGGTTTACAACCATCTTTCAGCATATTTTTGTATATGCTGTATGCATCTTCAACCCTCCCAGCTTTCCCAAGTCCCCTTATCAATTCTGTATAGGTAAAGACAGTCGGAGGACATCGCTGCACTCTCATCTCCAGGACTAGGCCCAGAGCTTTTTCAACCATGCCCAACTTAAAATATATTCCCATTAAAGTTGTATAAATTTTTGCAGTGGGCTGTAATCCATTCTCCTTCATCTCATCAAATAGCCTAATTGCAGAGTCATCACGACTTAGCTTTGCAAATGCCGATATGAGTGCACTATATGTAACTGTGTCAGGTAAACAGTTACCCTCACTGCACATTTCATGATACAGCTCGTGGACTTTTTCATGATGCCCCTCTTGCATCAGCATCAAGATGACAGAGTTGTAAGTGTTTGCATTAGGTCTGCACTTGCGGCCCTTAACCTGGTAAAAGACAGACAATGCCTTGTTGACCATCTTAGCCTTCCCCAAGATTTTTACAATCTCAGACAATTCAGCAGGGCCAATTACACACAAACTCTTAACCATGTCTTGTACTGTCTTCCACAGCTCACCAAACAGCCCAGCTTCATCCAAGCAACGTATCAAAGACATGTAAGTTGCTGCATCATGTTCAAAATTCCTTCTCTTGCCAGCCCACTTAAAAAATTGAATCTTTACATTAACCTCAACATCTATCTTTAGAACCTGACAAACCAAGCGAGCATCAACCTTCATCTTTAGCACTTGCAATGCCTTCTCTGCATCGGAACCCCATTTAAATATTTTCAAAATCCTAATGAATCTCTCGTCTAATGCCCGAGCAGAAGGGTCCTTTCTCAATACCCCTCTTCCTTTCATGGGAAAGTTTTGGTTCTCTTCTTTGGAAGTAGGAAAGTGAAACAGTTGGACGATCTCATTTTCTGCTAGTTTAAAACATATACAGTTAGATAGAAGAAATTTCAATACATCCAAATTAAACAAGTTCAGGTATTCCTTCGTTCACAAAATTATTAGTGAACAAGAAAATGAGCAACACAACCAAAGTTGATGTTTTTTTTCTTTCCAAATACAAATTGCAAAGAAAAACCAAGTCGTTAACTATTTTTATCTTGAACCCAGAATTATTGTTTCACAAGCCCACTGATACAAATTCAGTATCTATACATTACATGCTGTTTTTTGTTGAAAAAGAAGAATAAAGTAACTAAGCATACACACCCGTTTGCTTTATTCTCTCAGAGAAAGGAGGCCAAGTGGATATTCTCCTCCTTATAGGAAATGACCCAACAAGCATCCTTGTTAACCTAGAGACCTGGATGTGATTCTGCACGCCTCCCCGCATCGCGACATTGCTCAGAGCTACGAACTAGCTTCGCAGTCGTTTACTATGAGAATCAAAATAACAAATTTTCCCTCGATTTTTTTGGATGCCCATAAATTTGACATTCAAAGTAACAAACTTAACCTGTCACCCACCCAAGATCAAGAACGTTAATCGGAATGACCAGGTTCATAACTTTCTTTTCGTCTTTTCGAACGCTATCTTGCCTCTTTCCGAGAATGAATGCCACCGATAAGAAGCGAAGCCCTCCTCTATACTTTCGAGCTGGAATTTCCCACTCGATTGATTTCCTAACTGATTTACCTAAATGCAGCTCGATCCGGCTTCAGTCTTTGTTTGGGCACAGCACAGGTTTGTGTTTTTTTCTTTTTTTCTTTTTTTCAAAAGCATATGAAATGAAACAGTTGGTGGGACGACAAAAGAAGCTGGACTTCGTCGAGTGATTAGGGTTGAGAATACGAGGCTCGATGTAAATTTATTTAAATTACAAAAGCATTATATATTAAAAAGATCGTAAAATTAAAAGCTTCGTTTAAATAGTATAATTTATAATTTATTAAAACAAATTTATTAATATAAATATCAAACTTGATCAACCATTAACGAGTAATCCCAATGTGGGTGGATTTGGTCAGGGGGATGTGGAAATAGTACTTCAAGATCCGTTACGTGTCCAAGGTCTCTTGTTCTTCTTTGCATCTGTTATTTTGGCACAAATCTTTTTGGTTCTTAAAAAGAAACAGTTTGAGAAGGTTCAATTGGCTGAAATGAATTTCTAGGTACGCGGATTTATCAACATATTAAGTTCGTAAAAATAACTTCATTTTTTTCTTGATCGTTACAAAGGACGATGCTACGGGCTCGAGCCCGTTGCTGGAGAAGAAAATCAATATATTGCTTATGTAGCTTATCCCTTAGACCTTTTTGAAGAAGGTTCTGTTACTAACATGTTTACTTCCATTGTGGGTAATGTATTTGGGTTCAAGGCCCTGCGCGCTCTACGTCTGGAGGATTTGCGAATCCCTACTTCTTATATTAAAACTTTCCAAGAAATAATATTTAAATAAATTTAAATAAATAATATATTAATTTTTAATTATTTTATTTTATAAATTAATTTTTTAATTTTTTTTAAATTTAAATAAAAATTTAAATTTACGTGATCAAAAAATTATTTTATATTTTTATAAATTAAAATTTTATTAAAATTATATACTTTATTTTTTTTATTTTATTAAAATTATATTTAAATATTTTAAAAAATATTTATAAATTTAAAAAATATTTTTAAAAATATATATTCAAATATTAAATAATTTTATAAAAAATATAATATAAATTTTTTTTATATAAAATCTTTTTATATATAAATAAATTATTTATTCAAACTAAATCTATATACTCTCATAAAATATTTTTCTAGATAAAATTTGTGTGATAAAAATACTGAATTTAAAAGCTATTTTTATACTTTTATCTTATATTTTTATTAAATTTTAAATTTTAAAATTTTAAAATCTTTAAATTAAATTCTCTAAATTTTAAATTTTAAATTTTTATACTCCAAACTTCCAAACAAGCATTAAACTCTAATTGCCACCATGCATTTTATTTTTTTTAATATTTTATTTAATTAGAAATATATTTGAAAAACTTTCAAACATTTTTTAAAATATTAATGGTGAATGTTTAGAATATAATATTCTAAAAAATGTAATTCCCAATAGCCACATTCTAAAAAATACGCTCATTTTCAAAAATAATTGCTTTAACAAACCAAACACCCTCTAAAAATAATACAAAGATAATCCTTGAAACAATTTTTTTTCCAAACCTATAATATTTTTTTAAGAAACACAATCAACTCAAAATTAATGACGTTTCTAGCAAATTATAAACAAAACAACACTCGCAAAACTCCAGGTGAATAACTGTATCGGGTGAATTTCGAATACACTTGAAAAAATCACTTGCACTTTCCTTCTTACTGCAAATTGAAATTTAAAAATAGATAAAAATCTATCTTGAGTAGCCGATTTCTTGGCCTAGTTATTATTCTAATACCAAAATAGGGGGAAAACAGCACGTTTACATTCGGAGATAAGCATATTTTTTTCACTTTTAATTTCATTCAGATGAAAAAAGAGAAGGATGGAAAGAAAAGTAAAATATCTTGTTCGATTGGATGTGATGAAAAAGACTGATATTACTAAAACAATAATAATAATAATGACGATTTACAAGTAAAATTACAAAAAAATATCTTTAATGTTTTGTCTTCTTTTATGAATTATAAATTTATAGATTTTATTTTTAGTTCTTTCTTCATTTTGTATTTTATTGTATAAAAAATAAAGAAAAAAAATTAGCAACAGAAGTTGTTAATGAATCCAGGAAAATACAAAAATGAAAGAAAATAAATTAAAAACTTTGATTTACTTAATCATTTAATTTAGTTTTAAATTTTCAAATTACTCCTTTCAATTTTGACGTTTATAAATGGTCTACAAGATCTAAAGATTAGTCTTGACGTTTGAATTAAAACTTTTCTCTCCAGTTTGTCCCATCTTTTGAATAAAAGAAAATAAAGACTTATGTTATTTTATTTTAAGGTTTTGTTTTTAAAAATTATAAAGGTAAAAAAAAAATTCGCTTAATAAATTATTTTAAAAACATAATATTTTTTTATGTTTTTAAAAATAAAAATAGAAAATAAAAAAATTATTTTTTTATTTTAAATAATGTTTTAAAAACAATTAAAAATAAAAAGTACTTTTAAAATTAAAAAAAAAAAAAAAAAAAAACCCTAACTTTTTTTTTGGGGTACAAGGAGAAGAAAGTAACTTAATTTCCCTTCATTTTCTACCAAACGGATTGGATGAGAAAAAACCAGCAGGTTATGCACCATAAACAATATTCTCTTTGTACCCTCTCTAGAATCTTGTCATCAATAATCAATGAAATTTCTCCTCCCCCTTGCTTTTTTCCTTTTCTTTTTCTACATACTATAGCGCTACTATTTGCTTTCAAATTATGTTGAATAACGAAAATAAAGAAAGATCACAGAATGGCCCAACAGACAAATAGCTAAAGATAGAAATTGATAATGCCTCGCAACATGAAATTGAAAGTATCTAATTCAAAAAGGACATTATATGAAATTGAAGTTCATGACTTTAACAGACATTATAGTTCAACTTCCTAAAGAACGTACACAAATAACCCAACCACCTTAACGGAGAATTAGCCTCTTCCCACCGGAGTGGGGAGGTAGATCACACGCACAATTGTTTTCTCTTCAAAACCCTTATGTGAAAAAAAAATCCGGATTCCAAAGAACAAAATACTAATAAAATCTGCCGCAACAACCACCCAACAGAGAGGGCTCAACACCAAACATCCCAGCAGCCACCCACTGTTATCCCACCCAGAGCCTATTTCGCAGGCCCAATTCATATTCTTATACAAGAGGTAGAGACTTCTGTTCTTCCCATAAAATTAAAAATAAACCATGAACAAAAATTACGCAGAGGTTGTGTTCTCTGACTTGTCAGTCTCCATTGGTTCAGTAGATGCTGGTGGTACTTCACTACCACTGTCCCCAGCATTCTCATTAGTGCTAGCATTAGCATTGGTGTCAGCATTCCCCTGAGGTTGCTGCTGCTCTCCGCCCTGAGGAGGTGGGGTTGCCGGTACTTCAGGAGTAGCTGGCTTGGGTGGCCTTGGTTTCATCATGATCGGCTTACAGAACCTGGAAGTACACACTCAAGAAAATTACTTCCCGGAAAAAGAAAGGGAACAAAGAAAAAAAAAAAGGATGTCCAAGATGTTTCTCAAAAAGTTAACAAGTTGCAATTAGGTTCCTGTTCTCTCAAACTCACAACTGGTTTGAAGAGATAGTCAGGCCAGACGATAGGGTCACCCATATAGCAAAAGGCAGTAAGTACAGAAATCATATAGTAAAGGCAGAGAAACACCTCACCTAACTCTAAATAAGCTAAATACAGCCTAAGAGCAAAGGAAAATGGCATATACCTATCAACTGCCTCAGCTTTCTTTCTTATGTCAGCTGACAGGAGTACAGGGTTAGCATACTTCGGAAGTGAGTCCTGCTGCTGTTTCTTCTCCCTAAGCCAGGCCTCAGCTTCAACACATTCATTTAAGACCTAAAAATATATAAACAGAAAAACTATTTTGAGATTCAATGGCAATGAGAGAAGGGAGCCAGGGATGAAATTGACAAGCAATTACCTTCTGCTTATCGGATATATCAATGTGATCAAATTTGGGATCATTTGACATGGCAGCTTCTCTGTAACTATTTATGCAATATATGAACTGCTCAATTACTGTTCCCCTCTCCATGTATTCCTTGTAACGCTCTTCAATAGGATCACCTTGCTGCAATTGTGTAAGTCTCCATTAAGATTGCAAAAAAAAAAAATAATAATAAAACTGCAAATGTGCACCTGACTCCCTGAAGGGGGGCAGGGATTCTATATAATCTATGAAACTTACTCTCTTGAGTTCCTCAAGCTTGGCAATATATACGCCTTTAGTTTCATCTTCACCCTCTTCATATAACCAGTCCTCCACCTCCTGAAGTTTAGCACTAAACTCCTCTCTCTCTGAAGCAGTGACAAACTCCTGGTATTTGTCATTAAGCTGAAGAGGCAACAGCAAAATTAGTTCAGAAATCATCAGATGCCAGTCATTTATTATGGACCTAAGATAGAGGACCGGGGGATAAAAAAAGAAAGCAAGATTTTTTTACCTTGTTTCGCATATCATAAACGTAGGCCTCAACTGCATTTTTCTTATCTTTTGTTTCCTCCATCACTCGATCTTGCAAAGCCATTTCAAACTCCTTCTCTACTGCTTTCTGGACATCTGCAGGTGCCATCGCTCCATAAACCAGCTCTGATAAAGGTATGTTTGTCTTCTTGACCTTTTTCTTTGGAGCCTCAGCCTGCAAAATTACAAGCAGAGTAAGTCAAATTATCCAGAATATCAGATAACCTTGCTTGACCCGACCAGGCTTACATCAGATCACAAAATCCAACAATAGCAGAGTGCATTATGTACACTGATTGTGCGGGGTTCTTGGAAGGGCAAGACTTTACATTCACCTAAAGCAGGAACTCATATAGACTTCACATTTAACTAAAGCAGGCACCCATTACATCCATTACAATGACATACAGAAGAAAAGCCATTGCAAGACTCTTTGCAGATATTTTTTCAATCATCATGAAGAAAACACGACAGCCAAAAAAACAAGTCATTAGATAATTTGAAATGTCATACCATAAACTGGTTATTGACAAATAAGTAGAGTTACAAAACATTCAAGATCTCACTGCCCTCTTCCACAATTCACCAAGCATCTTCTTAATTTACATTTTACATACCCATAATCCATTGAATCAAGCAGTTACTTCTAACAACTTCACAAACTCCAATAAAGTCACAGAGTTACATAATATCAAGCAAAAAAAGAAAAACAAAGAATAAATAAGTCAATAACAATCCTTTGTCAAATGATTCAAGTCAAGGAGGAGTGCTGGGATAAATACTTTAAAGCAAATAGCATTTTTAGCATATAGTTTGATACTTCAGTCACTAGTACCAACCTTGGTATCAGTATCCATCTGCACAGGCTTGCCTTCTGTCTCAGGGATGCCATTTTCGACCCCAGGGGTATCAGCAGTTGCCTTAGCATCTTGCATATTGACATCAGTGTCATTAGTGCTTGGAGGTGCAGCAGCATCAGCAGGAGCCTCATCAGTGTCCATCTTAGCATTTTCTCCTGATGGTTGTTTGGATACTGGAACCTCAACATTTTCCTCCTCTAGGAGCTAAATAAGATTAGCAGAAAGTTAACTCAAAGAAACGAACATTCTACACCATTACCTCATAACAGATATTGCAGCAAGAGAGAAAATAAATAATTACAAGAATAGTTACAGTTAGCCTGAAAAAGACTTACAGTTGCAGACTCAACATATACAATTCCATGTAGATTCAGGCGAACTTTCACTTTAACTTTTGCTCTTTCACTTTTTGTAGTTTGGAAAGGACCAATCTGAAAGTATTTTATAGTCAGTGTTCTCCCATGAGAAACAACAACAATAATAATGATAATAACAATAACAAGAAGAAGTTGAAAACTGCCTTACAGTATATGTGCTGATCTTTGCAGGTGTTTGCAGCTCACTCACATCTGCATACTGTACGTCAACAGAAAATGCTCCTGACCTATAAAATGTCAGGGCCTTAACACTTGGTATGACATTTCCTTTAGGAAAAACAACAGTACTCAGCTGATTATCTGGTCCACTTTCTTGTGCATCTGGACCAGAACCTTTCCATGACAGAGAAATAGAGAAAGGAAAGCTTTCGTTGACCTTCACATATAGAAATAAATAATAGCATTATATCATAAGTAAAACCACGTATATGAACAATTCATATTTAGTATTATACTGGAAATAACAAAAGCATAAAAAAGGCTGAAATCCATAAACCCTAGGCGCCAAACAGTTTTACACTGAGGTAGACAGCATAGACAAAAGAACATAAACAACCAATGTAACACATACAAGGGCCTCCATAGCTGATTAAGAGAACAATACAACAGAAGAAACTTTACCTGAAACTCTCGTACTTTAAATGTCGGACTAAGAATTGCACATTGCAAGGCACATCCCTTGGCAACACACTCACTTGCATTCATTGTGCGCCTAGGCTCCTTTTTGAAAAACTCTGTCAATATTCTGTTTACAGCTGGTACACGAGAACCTGAACCAACCACCTCAACCATGTGCACATTCTCAACCGTGAGGCCTGCTTCAGCTAATGCCTTGTCCAAAGGTCTCTTCACACGTTCCAAAATTGGGACACTCAGCTGCTCAAAGTCCTCACGCTTGATGAATCCCCTGACATCCTTCTCATCCATTAAGCACTCAATGTTCAGAGGTGCCTCGGGATTTGCACTAAGAACCTTCTTCAGTTTCTCACATGCAGCCCTGAGTCTTAAACAAGCCCTGGCATTCTGGAAAACATCAATCTTGTACTCTTCCTTAAATTTTGTGGCAAAGTGTTGGAACAAAACCTCATCAAAATCTCTACCACCAAGAGACCTATCAAATGAATGGGCCAATACTTTCAACTGTCCCTTTCTAAAGCCAGCAATGCACACTTGCATGCTAGCATGTCCAATGTCAACAAAGGCAACATTCAGTTGATCATTTTCAGGAAGATCTGTTTTATAAATTCCATAAGCCAAGGCAGTTGCTGTTGTTTCATGAATCAGGCGAAGAGGGTGCAAACCAGCAATTGTGGCTGCATCTAAGACTGCCCTTCTCTGAATATCAGTAAAATAAACTGGAACTCCAATGCAACAATCAACAACGGCTGCATTCAGATTCTTTTCAGCTATGCCCTTGAGATCTGATAACACCATTCCAAAGACTTGGGTAGGTGTAAATGTTTTAACTTCACCCAAATACCGTGCATGAATTAATGGAAATCCATCAGGCCCTTCAGTGACAACAAAAGGCAATGACTTCAGATCCTGCTGCAATTCTGGATCAGAAAATTGCCTACCAATTAGTCGCTTAATCTGTGAGATCGAATTCTTTGGATTCATCATAGTAGATGCAGCCCCAGCTGTCCCAATGAACCGTTGTTTGTCACCAAAGCATACAACTGCAGGAGTTTCCCGCTTGGACTCATCGTTGAGTACAACATCAATTCCCCTCTGCCTCGCAACAGCAACAATGCAGCTCTCATTCCCAAAATCAAAACCAACCACGCTCATCTTTGCAGGAAAAAGATATACCAATTACTCAGAAATTGGTCTTCCAGCCAAGAAGAATATCTGAAAAAATTCATGATACGTTAACATCTGATACATGTGATCTTCTGGTAACACAAATTATGTAAGCACTAGAAAAGCAACCATGAAAACACGCATAAACTGTCATTTGAGAGATTATAAATTTTCGCCCGAAAGAAAAACTATCAATTAAATTCCTTACACAATACATAACAAAAAAAAAATGTTCAGAACATTATAAGGCCCAGCACCTGCAAATAAAATTTAGTAAATTTGATAACAGTAATGCGGATCGCAGTTGAACAACGATTAAGTACAAATAACAGAGCATAACCATTTAACATACGTGAGCACGCCAGGAAATTTTAGTTGTAAATACGGCCCATACATATGTCAAACTCTTTTTGCTAGGGAAGCATTAGATTATCCCTAGCAGCCTTTAGCACTATTGGCTGAGAACTAAAAATAAAATAAAATCCACGCCATCGAAATTCAGGAAGAGCGAAACGCGACGAATGAACTAAATTACGACCCCATAATTAACCAAACAATGCAATGCATACCATCGTCACTCTAGCACTACTAATGAAGCAGGCACAAAAGGAACCAAAAATTCCAACAAATTCGAAAAAAACCCATACTAGCAAGTACCCACGATTAATTACACATTAACTCGACAGATTTTTAGAAGAAATGTATGTAATACCAAGAACTAGCAGATCTACAATCTCAAGAAGTATCCAACGAACAGAAAGGATATGAATCAGATGAAGAAAGAGATAAGGGGTTACCTCGAGCAGCGATCAAAAAGAGAAGAGAAGCCGAGGAGAGAGGTGTAGAAAGAGAAGGGTAGGGGTTTTGGTGTTCTGGAACAATCCGAAACCTTTTACAACAAAACAGAGCGACCGTGGGAGGAACGAGACTTAATAAGGGCGAGAGGGTGGGGCCGAAATGAAAATTTCAAGTTTTGGTTTTAAATTTCTTTTAGGACCTTTCCAGTTTTAAATTAGCAATTTTGGTCGGTTTTTTTTATTAAAGTAAAAAGGGCTGAAGGGACGTGCACCATTGGTCCCAGAGAAGTCTGGATATGTTGCCTTCCTTCTAGAAAGATCTACTCCAGAGTTCTCTGGTAAGCTTTAAAAACACGAGGAGCTTTGAAAAATCAGCTAAATTAATCTAATACTTGCTACAAATTATAATGCAAGTATTTTATGCCATGTGATATATATTATTTAGTAGATTATGCATGTAGCTCTAGGCTTATCAAATATTTATAATTTTATTTTTTAAAAAGCATTTTACAACCTTTTAAGTTTTAACATGAATACAATCCATTTTAACTTTAAAAAACCAAAAAAAAAAGGAAATTATAAAACTTCTATTGAGTTGGGTTTTAATTGAACTTAATTTAACGACAACGTAGTTAAATTTTTCAGAAATTTTAAAGATACGGAGATGAAATAAGAAGAAAAATAATTGGATGGGAATAGAAGACAGGAATAAAATAATTGTTTTTCCTTTTATTTCAGTAATAAATGAAAAACCTCGAAATTTTAAATTTTAATGCAATTTATCAAAAAATTTAATTAATTTAATTTGGATATAAATAATAAAGTATAGACATTTTTTAACAAAACATTATAAACATTTGAAACAATATAGTAACTTATGTCTTTTGTCTCTTTCCATTATTTTCTTTTAAGAATGATTACTCATGTGGTTTTTTTTCTTTCATTGTTATCATTATTTGTTATTTAATATATATTAATTAACGTGAAGATTAAATTAAATAATTTGTTAAATATTACTTTTTAAATTTTTTAAAGTAAAAAAAATTGAAAAGTTATAAATTTGTAAATAACTACTACTATTTTTCATTGTAATAAATAGTATATTATAAATTACTAAATAACCACTCACCCTTCTATATCATATATAAATCTTATTCAGTTTTCCATACCAAAAAGCACCAAGTTATCTCAAATACCCTTCTATATTAGATTATAAAACCAACCTAGTATTTTATTTTCATATAACAGAGAATATATGGAAGCTAAAATAGCACATTATAAGCGTTTAAAATAATAAAAGTAGTTTATATTATCTACCTTCAATTTGGAAAATAAAATGAAATTTAAGAAAAAACAAATTATCATTCAATTATTCTTTTTAATTTTAACTTAACTTTCATTCTTTTTATTTTCATAATTCTTACTTGAAGATGGTTTTATTTTTAAATTTCAACGAAATTTAAAACTTCATTTAAGGAGTATATTCTTAAGGTTTTATTCAGAAGCTTAAAAAAAGATAAAATGAAAAATAAAGTAACGTAATGGGAAATAAGAGAATGGTGGAATGTAATTTAATTCTCAAAATATAATTATATGAATTAAGGGTACACTTTATTCTATTTTAGCCTTTAATTTTTTGTTATAAATTATTTAAGTATGGAGATAAAATAATAAACTATAAAAATTTGAAGTAATAGAGTTATTGGTACCACTTACGTTCGATGGGAAATAAGATTAAAATTTGGGAAAGAATTTTAATTTTCAAAGTAATTTTTTAAATTTTTTTATAGTAGTTATAAATTATATTATAGGTTTTAAAAATTTAAAATAATATATTTAGATGAAAAATAACTATTGATTTAATGCAATTTATCAATATTTTTAATTAATTTAATTTGAATGTAAATATTAAAGTACAAGCATTTTTTAACAAAACATCGTAGACATTTAAAACTATATAGTAACTTGTGTCTTTTCTCTATTTGGTTTTTTTTTTTTTTAAGAATGATTTCTCATATGATTTTTTTTCTTCCATCGTTACCATTATTTATTATTATTAGTGAAAAAAAATTTAATTATTATTATTGTTGTTATCATTATTTGTTATTTAATATGCGCTAATTAACGTGACAATTTAATTAAATAATTTGTTAAATATTAATTTTTTAATTTTAAAAAGAAAAAAAAAGTAAAAAGTTATAAATTTGTAAATAACTACTACTATTTTTTACTATAATAAATAATATATTATAAAATACTAAATAACTACTCATCCTTCTATATTAGATAAAAATCTTATCAATTTTCCATATCAAAAACCACCAAATTCTCTCAAATACCCTTCTACGTTAGATAATAAAACCAACCTAGTATATTATTTTTATATAACAGTGAATATATGGAAGCTAAATTAATACATTATAAGCATTTAAAATAATAAAAGTAATTTATATTATTTACCTTCAATTTGGAAAATAAAATGAAACTTTTAAGAAAAAAACAAATTATCATTCAATTATTCTTTTTTATTTTAACTTAATTTTCATTCTTTTAATTCTCATAATTCTTACTTGAAGATGGTTTTATTTTTAAATGCCTACGAAAGTTAAAAACTTCATTAAAGGAGTGTATTCTCGAGGTTTTATTCAAAAGCTTAAAAAATAAGATAAAATGAAAAATAAAGTAATATAATTGGAAATAAGAGAATGGTGGAATATAATTTAATTCTCAAAATATAATTATACGAATTAAGGATACATTTTATTCTATTTTTGCCTTTAATTTTTTGTTATAAATTATTTAAGCATGGAGATAAAATAATAAACTATAAAAATTTGAAATAATAGAGTTATTGGTGCCACTTACATTCGATGGAAAATAAGATTAAAATCAGAGAAAGAATTTTAATTTTCCAAGTAATTTTTTTTCATCTCTCTTTTATCGTTACTTCCATCCAAACATCCTAAGTATTTTTAACATTTTTATAGTAGCTATAAATCATATTATAGGTTTTAAAATCTTAAAATAATATATTTAGATGAAAAATAACAATTGATTTAAAATCAGAATTATACGAGTTAAGGATCTAGGTGCCTATTTGGTACGTTGGAATAAATTTTAGTAGAATAGAAAGAATAAGAAAAGATAGAATGGAAAAGATGAAAAAGAGAATAGAATACCATTACCTTGTTTTGTATGCAACGAAAAAAATTAGGTAATATAATATTTTATTATTTAATTAATAGAAATTGAAAAAATAAAAAGATAAAATAAACAAAATGATTAAATTAATTTTAATATAAAATAATTAAATTAATTTTTTTAAAAAAATAAATTTTTTTAAAAAAAGATTCTTACAAATTAATTTTTATAAAATATAATTAAATTAATTTTTTTAATAATTAAATTAAATTATTTTAATACAAAAAATTTAAAGTTAACATTATTTTATGATAGAATTTTGGATTCCATCCATTATTAAAATGAGTCCATTTTTCATCATATGATGGAATGGAGCATTCAAAATGCTCCATTCCATCCATTCCATTATACCAAGCAATAAAATCTTATTTTTCATCTTAGATTTCTTTCCATTTCATCCATTCCATTTTTGCAGCATTTTTTTTTAATTATAAATTGTGGTCAGCATTTGAATACGATGTCGTTACAGTTGCGCCACACACGAACGTTGGCGGGAAAAATACCCGCTTCGTGTGACTACATACTCAAATATTTAGGGTTTATGACCAAAACGTTCTGAAAGAAACATTTTTCTTCCATTTTCCCGGATTCGAGAGGAAACGAAGGAATGCCGACGTACAAGATTCGGGGAATCGACGTGGATTTCCCGTTCGAGGCATATGATTGCCAGCTTGTTTACATGGAAAAAGTCATACAATCACTTCAGGAGGTAAGTTCCAGACGAATGATGCCATTACCTATTTATGGTTCTTATTTGAGCTATTTTATTTGTTGGGTTGTCGTATAAAAGAGGGAATGTGGTTTGAAGATACATATACGCTTTTGGACCATTTGGAAGCTATCGTTCAATGTTATTCCCAGGCATTTGATGTGGTCTTTTCTTCTAAATTGTGTTTGTGTATTTATTATCTGGAGCATTTGAGATAGGTTTAGTTGAGGAATGCAAGTGTTTGGAGAACCCAATTAATCAAGGGTTGTTATTAAGAAGACACGTGCAAAAGAAGTTATTTAACTAAACTTTTTGTCCAGGGGTACAAACAAACGTTACAGAAGAACTTAGCTTGTTGATGATGACAATGACTGCTTGGAAGCAGTATCTATCCTTTTTTTTGTTGGTCATTTTGTTCTCAAAAGCCTCTTGTCTTCCTTTAGGTCTATTGGACAAAATGTTCACTCATAGTATCTACTCATTTCTCATCTTCTGTTTGCCTTTATGGCCATGATTAATTATTATTAGTTACACTAACACAGTATTGTACTCTTGATATTTATTATGCATGTTGGTTTGTGGTCCGGCAGAAATGTAATGCACTGTTGGAGAGTCCTACAGGAACTGGCAAAACACTATGTCTTCTATGTGCTACCTTAGCTTGGCGGAAGAGTTTGGGCAGTTTTTCTACTGGTGTAAATGTCAAGACCTCTCAAAATTCAGGGGGCAAAGCAGATATTTCACCCTCACAACCTGAGGCCTCAAATCTTCCTACAATCGTATATGCTTCACGCACTCACAGCCAGATCCGCCAAGTAATTCAAGAGATGAAAAGAACCTCATACAGGTCAGTTTATAAACAGAATGTTCTATGTTATAATAATGAAAGTTCTCAAACGAATGATCAGATATTTTTAATTAACATTCTGTTTGTTGGTTGTGGTCACTGTAAAGAACCTCGGGCAGTTCAGTTTATGTTCAGGATGATCTATTTTATAATAAAAATTCTCAAAAGACTGATATAATATTTTCTATTGACATAGTGTTTTCTGGTCACTGTGATACTCTATGATAGTTAATTTAGGGTTTCAGACATGTCATCTAAGCAATATATTCTCTTCTTTATTCTTTTTTCAGAAACAAAGAGCTTGTGTAACTCTTTAAATTTTTTTATTGGCATGTAAATTTATCATTTTCATATTATAGTTAATATTTTCTGTAAAATTTATGATTGTGGTGTGGAGACAGAAACATAGATTTGTGGGCATACTGGGTGAGATTTGGTTTCCACAAGCCTTCTTTTGAGTTGATGACCTTCTAGTGTACAGTCTTTTATCGTGATGTAAAATGTGTTGGACATAGGCTTATGTGTATTCATGAAAGCGTAGGCCCAAAATGGTTGTTTTAGGATCTCGGGAGCAATTGTGCATTCATGATGAAGTGAGTTTACTTCAAGGAAAAACACAAACAAATGCTTGCCATTTACTCTGCCGAAGGCGTGGGACTGGGAAGCGTCGATGTAACCATTCCCATCTTGTTCCTGGTAATTTCTAATTTTCTGAACACATGGGTACTTATACTTTTAAACCATGCTCTGGTTATGCATTTTAGTATGTAATTCACAGGTTATATAATTTACATGTATGGATGAATGTTATCATATGTATTCTATTACCTCTCAGCTCTTTTGACTGCCATAGTTAAAGTGGTGGTCACATACATGAAAATTATTCATTTATTTTTTTGGCACATGTGTGGAGAATTATTTCTCTTACAAACATTTAGGGTTTGTTTGGTAACTGTTTTAAAAAAATTTGTTGTTTTCAAATTTTTTTGGGACAAAAAAACTTGTTTGAGAACTTGTTTTGTTTATTTTGTTTTGGAAATAAGTTCAGGAAACATTTGCTTTTAAAACAACAAAACAAAAACAAGGGAGAGTTGTTTTTGTTTCCAAAACACCCAAAAAGTATAGAACAACATGTTTTCAAAACAATTTATCACACAAATTTTTTTATACTTTTGTTTTATAGAACAATTTTTTAAACATAGTTTTCAAAAATAATTTTTAAAAACAAAAATACAAAAATAGAATCAAACAAGGCCAAAACAACTCTTAGTCTCTTAATAGAATCCAAAGTAGTTAAGATGAATTTAGGGGAGCACCATATTTATATTGCTTTGCTTACCATGTAAAATAAGATTGATGGAGAGTTTATAAACTCTACAGAGCATACCATTCTTCGTGTAGGAGACAGAGAAAATATTTTCTCTGATCACGAGTATGAACTATGATTTTATACCACTATGAGACTCATTCTACTCTGTTAGAATTCCTGATTTTATGGGATTAGGGAACCCTGAACCTGATTTTATGGGATTAGAATCCCTGCTTTTATAGGATTAGAATCCCTGATTTTATGGATCTCTAATCTCAGCACAAATCAGCTGAGATATGCTTGTTAGGATAGGAAATCTGGATTATCCTAATTGCTGATATTCTTGGGGGAAATTATGGGATTTATTTTCTCCTAGGATAGATGTATAACTACTGGTACATTCCTATGCCTTATCAAGAGAATAGAAACAATATTTCTGCAGGGCGTTTTTTTTCTATTTTCTCTCCTTTGGTTCTCTTTTTTGACATGGTATCAGAGTTGGGATACCGTTGAGGAGAGAAAATGGCCAGCTTTAGGCAGGCTTTAACCGGGTTAAGCAAGGATGGGCAAGGGGAGCAATCTGCTGAGAACTCCGCCACCCACAGCCTTACAATTAACCCCCCTGCATTACATCAGCCCATCTCAACTTCCTTCGATAACACCCCCATTCCAAGAATAAAAGAGTTTTTTGCAGAAATCTGGAGGGAAGAAAGCAGGAGGAAGATTATGTTAAATGATGGAAGGAACACTCAATCAGAAGCTGCAGCTCTATACACCTCAAGGAAGGATGAGCAGAACCGAAATAACATTAATGAGCAGAGGCGTTCAAAAAAGGGGAATCTCTGGTGTGTTTTTTGTCAAAAAACCAATCATACCAGGGAAAACTGCTAAAAGATACATGGAAAACCTGCCAACCAGCAAAACCGTGAGACTCAGAAATATTCTAGGTGCTACCAGAGGGAGACCCGTGCATATCAAGCCACCCCTGAAAACTCAGACCAGAAACAAGGGGATCCCATAGGCTGCCTCAATCTTAGCAAGGAACAATTAGAACTCCTTCATAAATTACTCAACCCAGAAAAACCTACTGGTACAGCTTTAATAGCTCAGCAAGGTAATTTTTTCTCTGCTTTGAACTGTAACAAGGAGGAACAACACTCATGGATTATAGATTCTGGAGCCTCGGATCATATGACAGGTTGCATCCAACTTTTTTCCTCATATACTCCAAATTTCAGTCAAATTAAAGTTAAAATAGCTGATGGGTCTCTATCTCATATTGCTGGGAGAGGAACTATTAAAATTAACTCAGCTTTGGAACTTAAATCTGTATTGCATGTTCCAAATCTTTCTTGCAATCTGCTCTCTGTAAGCAAAATTGCTAAGGATTGTAATTGTAGAGTCATTTTCTCATAGGAAAAATGTGAATTTCAGGACCTGGTCTTGGAGAGGAAGATTGGCAATGCTGAGGAACATAGAGGACTATATTACTTTGATGAAGAAATGGAAGAAGCAGAACAAGCTCACACTACTGTTTTCTGGGAACCTACTACAAGACAAAGCCAAATTATGTTATGGCACTATAGGTTAGGTCATCAAAGTTTTAATTATTTGAAACATTTATATCTTTCTTTGTTCAAAAATAATGACAATTTTCAATGTAAAATATGTCAATTGGCAAAACATCAAAGAGCTGTTTTTAAACCAAAACCCTACAAAGCCACTAAACCTTTTGCCATAATCCATAGTGATATTTGGGGTCCCTCACGATCTCATAACCTCTATTCAAAAAGGTGGTTCATAACCTTCATTGATGATCATACTAGAGTATGCTGGGTTTATTTACTCAAAGAAAAATCTGATGCCGAACAAGTTTTTATTAACTTCCACAAAATGGTCCAAAACCAATATAACTCAAATATACAAATCCTTCATACCGACAATGGGAGAGAATACTTCACACATATATTAGGCAATTACCTCAACAAACATGGTATTGTCCATCAAAGCTCATGTCCCAATACACCCCAACAAAATGGAATTGCAGAGAGAAAAAACAAACACCTTTTGGAAGTTGCTAGGGCCCTATTGTTTACCACTAATATGCCAAATATTTTTTGGGGAGGTGCTGTCCTTACCTCTTGTTATCTCATAAACAGAATGCCTGCCCAAACTCTCCAATATCAAACTCCCATTAACACTTTCAACAAATAGTTCCCAGACTATAAAACCATAAGTAACCTTCCACTCAAAGTCTTTGGATGTACTGTTTTTGCCCATAACCATGAACCTATTTGCAACAAACTTGATCCTAAAGCCCATAAGTGTGTTTTTATCGGGTATGCAGCAAACCAAAAAGGGTATAAGTGCTATTCTCCTGAAAAAAAGAAATTGATCATAACCATGGACCTTACCTTTCATGAAACTACTTCCTTTTACAAAAAAAATTCCCTTCAAGGGGAGAGCAATGATGAAGGAAATTTTTTACCTTTTCTTCCTTTATCCGTGGACAACCCTCCCTTAGGAATTCCAGAACCACAGCCTACCCCAGAAAAAATTGAAACCGAAAACATTGATGAAGGACAAGGAGATAACCCGAGGAATGAGGAAAGCCCAAACAAAAACTTGGACCTAATTGAACCAGCAGACCAGAATTCAGAATGCTTTGATCAGGAACCTAAGATGCAGGTTTATACCAGAAGAAGAAGACAGCAGAGTAATATAGTGCCTCTTGTTTCTGAAACAAGCCAAGAATCTGACCCAGTTTCAAGCCAGGAATCTGACCCAGTTCCAGGTAACTTTCCTTCTGAAAATGTCTCTGATTTCTTGCCTATTGCATGGAGAAAAGGAGTCCAAACATGTACCCAACATCCTATAACCAAATTTGTTCAATATGAACACCTATCTCCTGCTATGAAGGCCCTTGCTGCTAATATTGAAGAAGTAATAATCCCTAAAAATATTGAGGAGGCTCTTAAGATCACAGAGTGGAAAAAGGCTGTGGAAGAAGAAATGCAGGCCCTAGAAAAAAATTGTACTTGGGAATTAGTGAAAAAACCAAGAAATGTTGTACCGGTGGGGTGCAAAATGGATATTTACAGTAAAATATAAGTCAAATGGGGCTATTGAGAGATATAAAGCCCGCCTAGTGGCTAAGGGATTTACACAAACATATGGGATAGATTATCAAGAAATTTTTGCACCAGTGACTAAACTTAATACTATCCGAATTCTTTTGTCTATTGCAGCCAATCTTGATTGGCCTCTTCATCAACTAGACATTAAGAATGCTTTTTTAAATGGGGATTTATCAGAGGAGGTTTACATGGAACTACCACCTGACTTTACAAGTCCTACTCCCACAGGACAAGTTTGTAAATTAAAAAAATTTCTCTATGGCTTGAAACAATCACCCAGAGCATGGTTTGAAAGGTTCACTAAGGCCATTCTCCATCAGGGCTATGATCAAGCTCATTGTGATCATACCTTGTTTTACAAGCATGAAGGAGGGAAGACTACCATTCTTATTGTCTATGTTGATGACATCATTGTTACTGGAGATAATATAGAAGAAATAAATTCTCTGAAGAGCAGACTAGCAAATGAATTTGAAGTAAAAGATCTAGGTATGCTAAGATATTTCTTGGGAATGGAAATTGTTAGAAATAAAACTGGTATATCCATATCTCAAAGAAAATATACTTTAGATCTTTTAAAGGAAACGGGGCTACTTGGCTGTAAACCTGTGGACACACCAGTTGACCCAACTATTAAACTTGGAGAGCAGAATACTGGTACACCAGTTGAGAAGAACAAGTACCAAAGACTAGTTGGGAAGCTCATTTATTTATCTCACACCAGACCAGATATAGCTTATGTTGTAAGTTTGGTTAGTCAATTTATGCATAATCCCTATGAAGAACACTTGAATGCAGTCATTCGCATTGTGAAATATCTTAAAGGCAACCCAGGAAGAGGGCTTCTTTAAAAAGGGAGAGTCACGAGAAGTGGAAAGCTACACTGATGCAGATTGGGCTGGGTCTATCACAGATCGAAGATCCACATCAGGGTACTGCTCATTTGTTTGGGGAAACTTAGTAACTTGGAGGAGCAGAAAGCATAATGTTGTTGTCAGAAGCAGTGCAGAGGCGGAACTTAGATCTCTAGCAAATGGGGTCAGTGAATTAATCTGGATTAAACTTCTACTTGAAGAATTTTAAGTTACAAACAAATATCCTATGAAGCTATATTGTGATAATAAGGCAGCCATCAGTATAGTTCACAATCCTGTTCATCATGATCGGACTAAACACGTGGAAATAGACCGCCACTTCATCAAAGAAAAATTAGAAGAAGGGATTATTTGTATTTCACATATATCCTTAGCAGAACAGACTGCAGATGTGCTAACAAAAGGCTTGCCTAGACCTATATTTGAGAAATTGATTTCCAAGCTAGGATTGTTTGATGTATACAATCTAGCTTGAGGGGGGGGGGTGTTAGAATTCCTGATTTTATGGGATTAGAGATCTCTGAACCTGATTTTATGGGATTAGAATCCCTGCTTTTATGGGATTAGAATCCCTGCTTTTATGGGATCTCTAATCTCAGCACAAATCAGCTGAGATATGCTTGTTAGGATAGGAAATCTGGATTATCCTAATTGCTGATATTCTTGGGGGAAATTATGGGATTTATTTTCTCCTAGGATAGATGTATAACTACTGGTACATTCCTATACCTTATCAAGAGAATAGAAACAATATTTCTGCATGGTGTTTTTTTTCTGTTTTCTCTCCTTTGGTTCTCTTTTTTGACATACTCCATTATGTTTTATGTGTCTGTGGAAATAATGCTCGGTATTGTTGAATCGAATGTCTATACTCCTACAAGACATGCAATTATATCTTTGTTTTATTTGTGGCTCTTTCTTAAACATACAAATATTATATGATCACCTTTTATAGTTCCAATGATTGATGTGTATGCATTTGTGTATCTGTCTATACATATACAGATTAAAGAAAATAAAGCAATGCTAGCTTTCAAGATAATAATTTTATTTGTTTTCACACAAAGTCAAGAGAACACTCAATGCTAAGTATTAAGAGTTTCAATAGGACTTTAAATGTTAATATTTTTAAATGACAAGTCAATTACAATAACGTCTAATTAAATTTCTTGAAAAAACAACACCGTCGTGTAGATTTAACAAAAATTCTTTGGGACATTATTATAGTTTTTGTTGGATGATAATCATTAATTTTACAACTCATTGATTGGCTAATATTGTAATATGGAGGCTACTGATAAATACTAAGACAAAGTATTGGCATTTAAATTTGATGTTTTGGTGCATTGACATTTTGATTTAGACTAACCTGAGATGGTAATTTTGATTCTGTTATAGATTACTTGAAGAGCAACCCCCATCTTGGAGAAGAACCTATAGATATCGAAGATTTGGTCAATATTGGGAAAAGATTTGGGCCGTAGGTTCCTTCAGCTGTGTTTTATTTTTTCTATAAAATCCTAATGTTTGAATTTGGTTGTTTAATGCCTCTTTGCTCCTTTGTTGAGTTCTTGGACTTTCATTCTATTTTACTTGGCATTTCTTTATCTCAGGTGTCCTTACTATTTATCAAAGGAGCTCCACAAGGTTGTGGATATAGTTTTTGCACCATATAACTATCTTATTGATCGTGGGAATAGAAAATCTTTGAACCTTTCGTGGATTAATAGTGTACTCATATTTGATGAAGCTCACAACCTGGTAAGAAAATATATTATGAAGTTGTAATGGGATAGTCTGATTTACTTCATAGGTAGAAATTTTAAGTGTCTATACTCTATTCTACTTTTACTGTTTTTTCTTTTTCACTGCAGTGTTTATGCATTTTTGAAACTTATTATTTATGTGATTCAAATTTGCTTGTGATTAATTGCCAATTTATTATATCTGTGTAGGAAAGCTTATGTGCTGATGCAGCCTCTTTTGACTTGCCGTCTTGGCTTCTAACAGCTTGCATTTCTGAGGCTAATAGTTGTATTGACCTTTGTATACAAAGAAGAGATAAATCAAATGATAAGTCACAGAGTCCAGATGACTTTGCTATCCTTAAAGGTGAGCTTGATCTTTAAAGAATGCTAGTAAAGGATCCAACTTCTATTTGACAATATCAATATGCATAATTCTAGTTTTGGACAACATTATTGAGGGCAACTTGTCTTATCTAAACCTTGCTCGTGTTTACTGATTGTATGCATTTCTGGTGAGGAAGATAACTGTGTTTGCATGACATTCTCATGGTCTAGGTTTTGATTTGGATTTGTTGAAGACTATATGCTGTATTTTTGCTGGCCTTTCAAGTAATGTGCATTGTATTGTAGTAGCACTGCTTACAAGACAACATTTCATCTTGCAGCACTTCTACTAAAACTTGAAAAGCGTATTGCTGAGGTACCTGTTGAATCCAAGGAATCGGGATACACCAAACCTGGGCCTTATATCTATGAATTTTTGGCTGATCTCAACATCACACATAAGACAGTTCCTAAGCTTACCCAAATAATTGAAGAAGCTGCAATCCTTCTTGAGGAAGATAGTCAGCAGAAGACTAAGGGTACAATTTGCAGGCTGGATAGTATCAAGGACATTCTTGACATTGTTTTCAGGGATGGAGGAACTGCTCATGCTAAATATTATCGTGTAAGAATGTGGAATTACATGGAATTATAGTTGCACCTTAGGGTGGTTTTGTTTGTCTCATTGCTTCATAGCAATTCTTGTTTGTCTATTTTGTCTTTCTTCTCCCATGACTTGTAACTTTAAAACTTTTTTTTTAATAAAAGGTTCATGTGAAGGAGTTTGAGGCTAAAGCTGCTGATGGCTCTAAAGGTAATTTGAGACATATAATAGTAGATTGGAGGAATCACAATTTGTCTTTACTAGAGCAGGGCACGTGTGATATGAGTGTAAGCTATTATGAATTACTAAATCTGTGTAGTTAGTTTGAGAAAAAATAGGCTCCCTATTGAGTTCGAATATAATACATAGCTACTTACACATAAGACATGTATCTATAGTTGTGTGGGTATGAGTGGTGACTGGTGAGTGTTGGAGTCACTTCAGATAGGACCCTGTATGTGGGCCATCTGGTGTTGGATCATGAGGGAAACAAACTTAAAAATGGCTTGTTTGTTCCAGCAGGAACAAGAAACAGAATGGGCCTACATAGACTTAGTATATAGGAAGTTATTTAATAGGAAGTTATGTTAGTCAGTTATTTACATGGCAGATTATGTATGGCAATTATCTTAGCAGATTTTAGAGTTAGTTACTAAGTGTGTGTAGTGGTATTTAAAGTTGTAAGTTAATGGTTTAGGGGGGGTTGTATTTTTTTTGGATTGTGAAAGGTCTGGAAATTTGTTCTCAGAAGAAAGCTTAGGCTTTGGCTGGATGAGAGAGTTTCTCAACCTGATTTGGGGGTGCAAATTGCTGTACTCTAGTAGGACTCCAGATGTGGGGCCTGTTATGCTGGATCGTGAGGAGGACAAGCCCAAACAGTGGCTTGTTTATTCCAGGAAGAACAGGAAGGAGCAGACTGATCTTGGCCAGACCTAGCATACTGGTCTTGGCCAGATTTAGCATTTAGGCAGTTATGTACTAGATAAATATGTTACAGTTATGTTATTAGGTGTCGTTAGTGTGGCAGTTATGTGGTAGTTTTTCCTTAGTGTGTGGGGTGCTAGTTTTATGTGTAAGTGGGGGTTTGAGGGAAGTTAGAGTGGATTTTACTGGTTCTGTTCTGTGTTAGGTCTGGGGAGTGTCTCGGAACAAGCTTTGGCTTGGGTCTGGTTGTGAAGTCTTCCAACCAGATTGGGTTAGTTCCTGTCGTACTTGGTGTTAATTTCAATAGATTTCATTGTGATTCTGTTTAACAGTTTTCTTGGAATCCTAACATACTCAGTGTTGAATTTAGTAATATTCTGTGTTTTTCTATAATTTGGCTTTTGGAACCCTATCAACTCTCTCCACCTTTCTTTGTATTTGTAAACATAAAATATTGGGTTTCTGGGTAAACAAAATGGAGACCAAAGAAGAGAAATTTCTATTCTATAGTACTAGTACTATGTATGTATATACTACAAAGTTTGATTTGATCTTTTTATTCTCTCTACACTACCTTTCCTTTTATTTCTCTCTCTCCCCCCCCATTAGATATGTTACCCTGTCAATTATTTGAAGTTTCACAGTATTTGAGTTTTATATTGATTACATGATTCTTGTAGTAGTTGTTCTGTGTATTGTCTAAATTTCCTGCATTTTAGAAGGTTTCATATACCAATAATTCTTATTCTTTTTAGATAATACTGTGTAACTTAGCTTATATATTTGTTGGGCTCACTATATTTGAAGCTTTTTATGCATTTAACATTTTGATTTGTAACAAAAGTCTGCTCATTTTGGAGAACGTCAATGTAAGCTTATGGGTGTTCCCTATTTCAGTTATTGTCGTAAAATTTTGATGATGCAGGTAAGGCATCAAGGACGCTCAGTTGGTGGTGCTTTAATCCAGGAATAGCCTTGGAAGTTTTTCCTAAGATTGGTGTTGGCTCTGTTATATTGACTTCTGGCACATTATCCCCCATGGAGTCTTTTGCTCAGGAACTGAAATTGCAAGTGTCCTTTCTTGTTGGTTTTCATTTTATCCAATAATATCATGGTTGTCATAGTAATTAACTGAGTTGTTTCTGGTAATTTCAGAGATTTTCCCATCCGGCTGGAAAATCCACATGTAATAACCCCGAATCAAATATGGGCTGGAGTTGTACCAGTTGGTCCTTCAGGACGTACTTTTAATTCTTCCTACCGCACACGTGATTCTCTGGAGTACAAGCAGGAGCTTGGAAATGCGATTGGTATGTAGTATAATTATGGCGATACTGAGTTGGAAAATTCAAGCCTTATGTGATATTTGTCTCACCACTCCGCAAACCACCTAACTTGTTATAGGAATGGGAGTTACACTATATTGGAATCATTATTAGTGACAGGAACATTGCATTCTTATTATTGCTTGGTCTTGCTATTACTAGGTCTATTTCAGAGTTTGAAGTGCTTTAGAAAGACACTTTATGCTAATCAAGCTTTTCAAGGTTGTGCATGTCCTTACATGGTAATATTGATAGTTTGCAGTTGTTTGTGAATTTTTTCCTGGTAAATGTAGTGTTGGTTCATATTAGTTACGGATGTGGATTTATGCATCTAACTCCAATTGCTTAACAGAGCTTTGATTGAGTTGAGTTTAATTGTAATGAAGTTTGGTAATTTATGCCCTTCTCTAGCTGTTGACTTAGATAAAGAAGTGAGATATGGGTGTTTGGATATCTAAGGTAGATGATGTTATTTTGTTTATGTAGCAAAGGGAGGTCAAAGAGAAATCTGTTATAGGACACTCAGACCTAAAGGAAGGAAATTGAATGCAGTGTCAGAGGTTTTTTTTGAAGAAATTTTCTTGAGAAAGAAGAGAAGTACAAAACAAGGATTAGTAATCCGTCTAAGCAAACATAGAAAGCATAAACAAAAAATCAGAAAAGAACACAATAGCTAAGATTTAAACATGAAGCAAGGCTGCCCAATCTCTTTGCATATCCAAAAAGTACACTCCCTTAAATAACAATTAAGCTGTACATACACTCCCTGAAAATCTGTTCATTCCTCTCTAGCCAAATATTCCAAACATTCCAAACATCTGTAAAACCCGCAAATAGCCACAACAAATCCAACTTTCACCAAAGATCTCAAAAAACTTGTTCCGCATGAAACCAGCCACTGTACAGTGTAAAATAAATTATCACCAGTTTTTACACTATGCACATTATACAAATGTTAGGAGACAAAGCTGTGTTAAGTCTTCATATTTGCAACGTGTCATTTGTGTTCTATTGAATACTGTTGTCCAAATGAAAGATTTGATTTTTGAAGGAGCTTTTGATTTCCAAATGGGCTTTTCAAGAAGGAAAACTTCCCTAGTAGAAGAGATAAATGCAGTCTTAGAGTTAGTATTGAATACATTTACCTGTGAAAGAATTTTGTTTTTAATTTTTAAAATATGAGGCATTTAAAGTTGAAATGTGGATATAGGTGTCAGAAGCTGATGATTATTATTGATGGCTCATAATTGATTCAATTGTTTTGTGTTTCAGTCAATTTTGCTCGAATTGTTCCTGATGGACTTCTTGTATTCTTCCCGTCTTATTACCTTTTGGACCAATGCATTGGGTGCTGGAAAAGCATGGTAAGGCTCTTAAAGAACTAATGAAGGGGCAAATTTGTTTGCTCTTAGCTCATGGTGTATTCTGTTCTGTGTTTCTTTTCAGAAGAATGAAAATTCAGCCTCAATATGGGAGAGAATTTGCAAACATAAGAAACCTGTCATAGAGCCCAAGCAATCTTCATTGTTTGCTTTTGCAATTGAGGTAACAGCTGTATGTAACAAAGTGGAACAACATTCTTCCACAATTCACATTTGGATACATCTTATCCTAAATATGTACCTATATGATTTTTTGGGTAGGACTACATATCTAAGCTGAAAGACACCTCTGCGTCTGGAGCAGTATTTTTTGCTGTTTGTCGTGGCAAGGTATGTCTTGCATGTGTGAACTAGGTTTCTAAAGAGGCTGTTAAGTCCTAGAATGGTTTTTATTGCTCAGTTCTATATTGGGTTTCCAGTTGCTTTCTTTAACAAATCTAATTTTCAATGGATATTAATTTTTTGAATATTACTTAAATATTATGAACAGATTCCTTTATTTTTGACCAAATTGCAAACTATTGTCTTTACATTTATTGTGGTGTGGACTTCTTTGAAAGGCTTTCATTTTATTATATGGATGCCCTCACAATCTTGCATCTCATATTTTGTATCGTGAAAGTTTTCATGCACTGCACATACAATATATAATCTGGAGATTAAGGATCAAAACTTTAGTAGTTCTGAACTTCTGCTCCTGCTTTAAGCCAAGAAATAGAAATGCACAAGATGCACTTCTATCTACTATCAAGCTATTTTGATTAATATGTCTGACCTGGATGCTTCTAATGTTCATTTATGGCAATCTATAGGGACTAAATGTTGTTAATTTTACAGGTAAGTGAAGGATTAGATTTTGCGGACCATGCTGGAAGAGCTGTGGTAATTACTGGTATGCCATTTGCCACAAGTACTGATCCTAAGGTTTGATGATCTTTTCCCATTTTTTTCCCCTCGAGAACTATTGTCCTAAAAAATTGTTATTGAATTCACTATCTCTAGTCAAGTATTACCTAAAGAAATTGCATGTAAAATTTTAATTATGTAAAGCATTATAATCTTTATGTCGTATATTTCACAAACATGCTATTTAAACTAGTGACTTCTGATGGCTAGACCTGTGATGACGCTAACATGTATTGACTTACTGGATATAACATTTAGATACTTCATGTCTGAAGTAGACCTGATCGTTGGACACATTGTGGGCTTTATTTTATATAGAAATTTGTCAGGCTTAGGGCTCATGCTCTTTAAAAAATATTGTCAATTTGGCCTGGCAGCCAGCCCTGCCCATGATTAGGTCTAGTTTGAAGAGATATCTCTTACGCTTAGTTTTGAAACCTTTCATCGCTAGAGCTACCTATCATTGTGGCTGTGGTTGTGTTAGTGAACTTGTTTAGACTAGTGTTTTGAAACCAAACCGTTCATTACTTCATTGAACCAAAAAAGGGTACTATTCATAGTTTAGTGATCCAACCATTATCCAACTAGAATTTATAAAATTATAATAAATATATAACTATATTTAAATTAAAAGTATAAAATTAAATAATAAATAATAAATATAATATATATAAGTTAGATAATAACTCTAGGGTTAATAAATCTTCAAGTTTACAAAAAGAATAACAACAACTAAGTTTTTTTCCATTAAATGAAGTCGACTACATAAATCAAACGACGCCATAGCGATCTATTATAAATGAAATCAATAGATAGATTATTAATTATTAAATCCTTTCTAACAAAAAGAACAAAAGTTATAAAAATTTAATATGTTGCTAAGATGGGATTTTAATATTTAAATTTAAAATGATAATTTACATTATACAAATTTTAACTACATTTTAATTTTTAATAATCAAATTAAATTTATTTATTTTTGAATCATTTTAGTCTAGAAAAATTTTAAAATACTGTAAATTTTTTTGCTAATAACTGTTTGAATTTTTTTGTTAAAGAAGTTATAAATAATATTTTAAATTAATCTTATATTCAATTTTTATCGTCAGTGTGTATATAATAAATATATAATTTTGTATGATATCAGAAAAAAGCATACTAGAATGTTGATAGCAGTCATTGCTTTCTATCCTTAAGGTTGGAGGTTCAAATCCACTCATTTTTTGGTGTAAATAAATACTTTTTCTCAATTGGATGACATGGCAGCTTTTGCAGCAGCTTGTGAGGTCGCCAGCGTATCATCGTCCTTGCAAAACAGCTGAACTGGTCCAGTTTGGCCAGTTCATTAAAAACCATCTCTTTCAACCAGTTCTTTACTATTTGGTAACAGGGGTTGAACAGGACCAGAACCTGGAGCAGTTCTTGGTTCAACTGGTCAAACCAGCCAGTGTGGTCTGGTTCTAAGCAGTGGATTAGACATGGACCAATGTTCCCACAGAATCTATAGAAGAATAGGTTCCTTAGTTTCTTAACATTTATTTTCAAATTTTCAAAATTGGACATATTAATTGAGATTAAATCTTAGTGTTTAATGGGCTATCCTGAAAATTTAGGGATTTTGTAGATACATAATATTAAGGGCGTCTTTTCTTTCTTAATCAAGCTTATATTTTTCCTTAGTTCAAGTTTATGTACCTATAAATGGAACATATGTATATTGATGTACAATGTACATTTGTACTATAGATATTTTAGTATTGGACAAATATGGAGACTGCTGCACATTCTCAGACAAGATTATGGTAGTCAATGTTGAATGCTAATAAGTAATAAGTACTCTCTGGCAGACAGATGATGCTGGTCATTTTTGTAAGTTAATGGTTCTGAACTTTTTGAAGTGATCAATTTTATCTGGTAAAATTCTTTAATTGCAAGCCCTTGAATTGGGCTCTTATACTGGCTTATGTTAGTTCTAAGTTGAATTCTTTTAAGCATGCAATAGCTGTTACAGAAAAGTACACAATCCTTCCAAGAACTTAATGAACTAGTACTCCTGCTGAGTAATAAAACCTTTGACAGCATCCTTAGCAAACAGCTCCTAGAAGTTTTCATCCTTAGAAACCCTCTCAACATTCTCTTAGCTATTATCCTGTAGACACATGTAAATGCCTTTGATATGCCACAACACAAAGGCCGCCTTCTTGACATCTTCACATTACCGAGTGACACACTTCTAATAGTTCCAAAAGTTGGGCATTGTGATCTGACATCTGATTCACTTGATCTGATTACGAGGATGATGAGAGAAAGATGGAAGAGGTATCATTGGCTGCCTTTGACGCCAACCTAACATTGAATCTAGGGTTAGGTTTTAAGGTGGATCATACCTCAGCTCTTAAATCATGTTGAAGGGAAAATAAAAATGAAAACGTAGAGAGAAAGTAACGCTAGAAACGATAGAGAGAGAGATGGAAAGGCTGTCAGTCTAAAGCACACTTTGGCTCTAGAGAAGAATAAACAATTACTTTTGTATAGCTGTCAATCAATTACCCCTCAATCAGCCTTGTAATTAACAGAAATCTGCTGCTTGACATTTACTTCTACTTTCCAGAAATCAGCATTAGCAAAATGTACTCATTGACTTCAATAACTAACAGGTTCGTTTGAAACGTGAATACTTGGATCAACAATCTCAAGCCCAAGGAGAACTACGTAAGGTAATTTTATTATCACTTGACATATATGTTGTTCACTTCTACGATCTCTATATACTCATTTAGCTCAGCAGGCTTTAACTGGAGAAGAGTGGTATAATCAACAAGCCTCACGAGCTGTGAATCAAGCTGTGGGACGCGTAATTCGTCATCGCCATGATTATGGAGCGATTATCTTCTGTGATGAAAGGTTTTCACCTTCATTTTTTTTAATTTTAATTTCTCCAAGATGTATATTTTGGTACTGCCAAAGTAAATAAAACTATTATTGGTTCTCTACCATTGAGGGTTTGGCAACCCCTCTCACAAAACCCACAAAAAAATACATATACTGTTGCTTTCTTACTTTTCTGGTAGATTGACTATCTATAAATCCTTGATAAGCCAGTAGCTTGTTTGGGTCGTAGGAAACTGAAGGATATTTCCTGAGTGGAGCTTCCCATCTCCTTTTTTTTTCCATATATACAACCTCTAAAGGAACATTTTCCTTTTTAGTTGATTTAATCTATCTAATTTTATTGGTCAAAATCCATGTTTGATTGTAGGTCTCAGGAGCTCTGTATTGTAGAAAGTTGCAATCTTAAAAGAATTATGGTCGTGTCTATTTTTAAAATCTCAATAACCTTTTTATGATATAACCATTATGGATATTAGATTGACTTGTGCTTTTCCTTTTTGACTGAGAATTGGTCTTACTCTTGGAGTGATTAACAGGTTTACACATCCACATCGTCAATCCCAAGTGTCAAGATGGATACAGCCTCACATCAAGGTGCATTATATTCTGTAGAGGAGCCATCGGTTTGGTTTACAAAGTTCCCTTGCTCACTCATTTTTGCTATTGCAGTGTCACTCAAAATTTGGAGAAGTAGTTTTTACTCTAACTCGATTTTTCCGAGATGGAGGAACTCGAGGCCCTACAAAGCTGTCATTATTAGAAGCTGAGAATGGAGGTCAGTATCTTCTAGCACTATGTTCTTTCTCCTTTCCTTGTTTGTGGTCTCTCCCACATTTTTCGGCTATTACATTAAGGCTCCATTTGTTTTGTTTGAAAATTTTTTCAAGGGAATTTTCTTGTGTCTGTTTGACCAAAAAAGAAAAACCTTCCAATGAAATTTTTTCCACCATTACAATTTTTACTTTCATTTCTCAAAAATAAGTAAGGAAACCATTGCTAGTCTTTCCTTCAACCCATTGCTACCTCCATTATGGGCCATCGTTGCCCATCTTTAGCCAAGGTTGGGTCCAAATATGAATTTTGAAAATGATCCAAGCCTGGGCACAAACCCTAACATTTTTATTTGGGCCCAAATATGAATTTTGAAAATGAGTTGTATAACCCTAGGCTCGAAGTCTAAAGGGAAAATCTTTTATTTTCAAAAGAAGGGTGATCAAGGAATCTAATATTTTTAATGGTTTTCTACTACTATGAGGTGGTAATTGAATTTTTGAGATATAATATTTTTTTTATATTTAAAATGGATTTGGAGTGTTGTACTTGCATCCAAAATTCAGTGAATTCCAGTGAGGGGGGATATTAATTATCACTTTTTGAGTTGCAATTAGTTTCTTAATTTATCAAAAATCCGACCACACTGATATTTATTCCATTTCTGCAGCCTCCATAATTAACTCAACTTTGAATGTCTTGCAAAAGAGAAGCCTCTATTTATTTCTTTCCTTTCTTCATTTTCTACTCATGATTGAAATAGATGTTCTACCCTTACACAGGAAATTTGACAGAAAGGTCATCAGAGCACCGCCCTGACAGTTTTTGCCTGGAAAAACTTCTCTCTTCTCCCGTAAATTCTTGATTGTGCATTTTGAAGACAATCATATTTATTCAAAATTACAGATTTCCATTGCTATGCATCCCTTCAGTTTCTTATTCACTTCTATGCAGATTACGACAGTGCCAAAAAATTCCTCTTCAAAAGCATTGCCTTTGCTTGATGCTATACAAGGATGCATTCCAAACCTGGGGGAAACTGTGCCTGCCAATCGCTCATCTCTGGCTTCTGACAATTGCAAGATTGTAGGTTGTAAGAATTCAAGAGATATATGTTGTGAGGTTTTGCATGGAAGGAAGACAGGGCCATCACGAGATCAAGAAGTAATAGATTTGACTGACGGTTCTCAACTTGACAAAAGAGTAAAGGATACACATATAGCACATCCTGGAAAGAAGCGTAAATTTATAAGTGGAGAGTATAACTTCATGCAACATATTGAAAGTTCTCATGATCATACACTTGGTAATAAAATATTCTTTTTAATATCGGACAGATCTCATTTTAGTTATCAATTCAGTGAATTGTGAAAACTCACTAGATTTTGAATATAGTATGGCAAAATGCTCCAAGTGGTGTGGAACTGCAACATAAAGATGATGGGACCTCCCAAAGTAGGAATGTTGAGCTCCTTGGGCAAAAAGACATTCTTCCTGCTGATTCTGGGCCTTCTGCAGATGAAGAAACCAGAGGATCGGCATTCCTTGTTCAGGTAACATTCTTAAATGTGGGACATGGATCTGCATACGTGCATGAGGTGCGGAGTGCAATATTTGACACCTAGTGAAATTTCATGATTAATTGATGCTATTATGCAAGATGAAATAGGATCAATTAAACATGAGATTAAAGAGCAACAAAATGTTACCAGCAAGTATTGCGTGTAGTGATAAGCAAACTATGCTCTCAAGGTGAGGACACAAATTTGATCTTTGGAGTAGGCACTCGTTGAGAGAGCTTCTTCATCGCAACAGAGCTGGAGAAAGATGAGTCTTGTAATGCTAATAGCTTGTAGGGAAAAAGAAAATGGAAAAAGAGCAACAAAATGTTAAGATGTGATCTGTTATCTGGTCTCAGTCAAAAACTTCATAATCTAAGAAATTTCTATGCTCTATTAAATGCGATTGGTGGCAGGGAGCTGACAGGTTAATAAATCCTTGTAGTGTATCTTTTTTTTCAATTTCAGTTTTTGGCCAAGGTCTGTATTTGGGCGGATGTTATAGCACTGAGGTTTCACTAAGTCTTACATTAATGTGTGTTAGAGTTAGCAGAAAGAGTTAATCCTTATCGGATTAGGACTGGAGTCCAGATCCATGTGGGATACGTTTCATAGAGGCTATTTATATGATTAGTTTTGTTAAGAATTTGAGCAGCTACAAAGCCTTTCTCTTTGATTTGTGATGCAATTCCTTCCCAAGGTGTGATGCATGACAAATTGTTGGCCGGATGCTTCAGGCTTATCTTGTTTTCTGATTTATTATTTTTATAATCTCACGAAGGCTGCTTTCTTGACCAGATATCATTTTTTCCTTTCAAAACCCTGATTCCTTCTTACCTTGAATATGGCCTAGAACATGGCAAACCATTAAAACTGAAATTGTAAGTTCTGTTCACAGAACCCTAATAGCCACTGATTTGGTCTTTAAACACCATTCTGTTGCTTGCAAACCTTTCTTATTGTTTCATATCTTACACAGGCCCTCAAAGTTCAAACTACCATGTATTTCTACCACTAATTCATCTTGAATCACTAACCCCTTCCTATTAAATGTTTTAGTTCTGCTGTATAATCTTGTTCTAACCATCATGGTCCAACCAAGTATTAATCCTATGTTAATGGTATATATCTTGTAGAAATCTAGACAAACATTAGTTGAAATAATTAGAAGTAAGCATATGCTTTGGAAGTTCCTTGTAGATGATGGCAAAAACTACAGCTAGGCAAACCCTTTGCACGCATCTCTTTAGCCTGTTTAAGGATATATTTGCAGTCCTGGACTATATTGATTAATATATCAAATAAAATTGAAGAATTATAAATAAGGACCAACCAATTATGTTTCTCTCACTTAATGACCAAATAACCATAGTTTAAAATTTGAACTGGATAACCACAATTTGGTTATTTTGTCAAGTGTAGAAATGTTAATACACACGTCCCTAGTTATAATTCTCCCACTAAAATTTCAACGCTTTTGTATGTTCACTTTTGTTCAGCTCTTAAGACACGTTTAGTCAAGACTGCAGTTTGACATGGTTTTCTTCTTTAAGAGGGTGAGATTATTTTATATATAGCTATAGCAGTTTTGGAACATTGTCTTTAATATATGGGTGGAAACTTTGTTTTAACAACGCCCTACAGGTTCGAGGGAAGCTGAGTGCTGCAGAATATATAGACTTTGTGCGTTATATGAAGGCTCTAAAGACCAAAGCAATGAAGATAAGTGAAGTTTTGCAATCCATATCTAGGTTGTTCTCTGGACCCGAGAGGCTACCTCTACTTAAAAGGTATTAAGCGATGTCCTAAATTCTGATTATGAAGCTTTGTTCTTGTATGAGTATAGTGAGCTCGTCATTAATCTCTGGTCAATATTTGTGCTATCAGTGAGTCTCTCCAAGTGTATCATAGAAACTAGTTGCAGGGTGCTACAATACTGCTATAAAATCATTGTCATTGTAAAATTGAAATGCATTAGTCAAATCATTTGATATGCTGGCATTTTGTAATGTAAGGGTTCATATTCATTCTTAATGCGAAAGTGCTTCTCTCAGTTTAGATTGTCAGGATTTATCTGCTCCTTGCATGATGCTTAGTGTAAGAAAACTTCATTGAAATTTATTTTATTGTTAAAACCTTTCTTGTTCTTCTGCCCCTACTATATGAAGAATATATGATGAATGATTAGTTATCTTCAACCATCTTTAAGATATTTGATCAAATTGAAATTCCTGATGCTCTGACATCACCTTCACCCGCATCTTGACATTCTTGTTTTCAACAGGTTCAAGGATTACATCCCTGCAAAATATCATTCTTTGTATGAACAGTACGTTGAAGGAAATAAGTAAGCACTTGGAGTCTAATTGGAAGGTGCCTTTGATATTGTGAATGTCGCCGATAATCTTTAATCTAGAGCCCAGGTGCGATCATAGCATCTCTGGTTGGATCATAAGATCAAGGATGTGAAAAAGATTGAGAATTAGTACATACATTGAAGTTGTAGCTAAACTGGACTAGCAATGGGGACGGAAAGTCCAACTTACGAGGCTACAAGTACTCTGGCATAACTGGCCAAAAAAAAGTACTCTGGAATAGGATGTCATGTAACACAACAGTGTTTCTTGGAATGATTCTTGTTGAGATTTGGATGTTGACCTTGATTGATCTGAAGAGGTAAAATATTAGGAGTGAGTGGATAATTGAGAAAATAGATGTCAAATCCAAAGATTGGGCAAGTAATAACTTTTGTATAGGGCATGTCCAAGATATTTAGAATGAATTCCCAGATTACCTACATATTTTTGTTAAGTTTTTTTGAGATAGAATAATGCATCTTGTGGTAAGTTGGTAACCAATTTCAAGGATCTGTATTATAATCCGAAGGCCATCGTTTGCGTTCTTGTGTTTTTGCTACTGAAAAAAAAAACGTTTCGGGAAATGACCCGAGGGAAGGAATTTACCACATACTGCCCACAGAAGCCGCCCATTTAACAAGATTTTTTAGCATTAGGAAAGACCCCAAAAAAAAAAAAAAAGGTAAAAACTTGGAAGTGCGTCTTCAACCTCAGTATGTCAATTTTATTCTTTATTATTTCGGATGGTACTTGGTTCCACAGGAGGAAGTTTCTCCTTTATTTGTAATGAGCTCTTGATAATTTACCTTATAAAAATTATACATAAAAAGTCGCCCGACTAAATTTTAAAGTTTCATCATAAGACTTGTCTTATTTGTACACTTTATTCATGTGATTTGCACAATCACTTTGTAAAAGATGGTATCATGTAACATAATTAACAATCACAAATGAAAACAATTCGTCATCACTTGTGTTTAGTCAAGTGTTATTTTTTTTAATTGTACATTTCTTATTCTCTTTCCTTAATTATAAGTTTTGTATAACCTTCAATTTAGTTACGTTACCACTAGTATCAGTTTGTATCTTACTAGAGTCTCACCATTTCCCATGCTAATTAAGATAATAAAATCACATAGTACATTAATTTTTGTAAGTAAATAAAGTAAATTGTGAGTTCCTAGTATAGTACCGGGGAACATGCGAGAGACAATTTCACTATCAATAACAGTGACTTCTCACCGAAAACCTCAAAATTACAAAGCTTAAAACCTAAACAAAGTGCTCATTTTTCTTCACGAACACTCAAAATCATATAATACACGTTATTGCATGTGATGCCTACGGAGGAGAATGCCAAAAACAATACAAACCCAAATATTTTTTTTTTCTTTTCCATGAAAATTACGTCGACGACCCATATTCTAACGTAACTTCTTTCATGTTCTTCCTCCTTATCTCTCTACCAATCCTAACAGTTCTAACGCTCCGTGGCTTCCCCGGAACTCTCCCCGAACGCCGACGCAAAACGACGATCAAATCCACAAAAGCACTAAGTATGAACTTATGCGACTTCTTGTCGTTTAGATTCAAATAACAAAACAAAAGCTCTTCCATGAAATCCCAATCGACCCTTTCATGGTTTTTGAATCTTGCTTCCACCATGTCCTGCATGGATCGCCGGAAATCCTCGTAAGGGCTTGGCGAGTAGGTTAAGACGGCAATGAAATTATGGGGAAGTGTATCCTCCATGGCTTGATTCTGTGCATTATGATCATGTTCACGAGAATTTGAAGAATCATTGAGGGTTGTGGTTGAGGTTGAGCTCGAGCCTGCTTCGTCACCTGTGGCTGTCATGCTCGACGGAACTTCCTCCATTAGCGAGCCAGACAAGCCCGGGGTGACGAAGAACCGGTTCGAGCCACAAAGATCCGGTGGAAGGTCGAAGAAGCGAGGTGAATCGAACAAAATGGGGCCTAATTTCGGAGCTTCATGCTTTTCTTCAGATACCCTTTCAGCACTTTTACCATCTTCATCCTCTTTGAGGTACAGAGACTTGAAATTTTCGAACAGAAAACGATCAATATCAGATAGCGTCGCTGCATCATCATCGTTCTTGTTGTCGTGGCCACTCCTGTGGGCTTCATGTCTTCCATCTATGGCAAAAGAAGAGGTTTTGGGGCGGTGCTTGCAGCCCGAGAGAATCCAATTCTTGGAAGATGATAATGAGTTAAAGGGTAATAAATGAATTTGTTGGCGAGGGCTTTTGATCCTGGGGAGGTAGTCTTGAAGCTTCTTAGGCATGTTTGATGAAAAGGTTTAAGCAATTGAGGGTACAAAGTGTGAGGTTTTATAAATAAAGGGACATGGAATGGAGGTTACGATGAAATAAATATGGTTGATAAATCTGGGTTTATGTGTTTTTTTAAAAAGCATTTAAGTTAGGGGGAAATTTGGTGAAAAGCATGGATTCAGTTTGATATTCATGCTTCTTTGGCAAATCCTATTAAAAGTGGAATGAGATTAAATGGAGTTCCAATGGTTGACTAAACTATATGTAAAATGTTTGTTTCTACCATTCATGAGAAAATAATTTGGAGAGTAAATGGGAGATATTATTGTTAATTTTTCTTTTCTGCAATGCTTTGGGTGTGGATATTAAAAAAGTAAAATAAAATATAAGAATGGTTGGCAAAAATAGTAAGATGAGAATACATTCCCAGATATGTTTTAATTTGGAGGCCATTTATATATATATGCATTTGATTTGAAACTTATGGGTAAACATTTAACGGTGAATTTAGTGCTGTAACATAAACGTTTATATATATGACTTTCTTTTAAATTAATTTGGTGGGTTATGAATGTGATCGATGAATTTTGTTTGGAACTGAACTAAATTGGAGTAGAAGGTAAAATATTAGTTTAGTTATTGTAAAATATTTGTTTTTTGTAATGCAATGATAATCAAGTTAATTTGTGTATATATAATTTAAATAATTTATTTTCTCTCAATTTTTTTTAATGAATTACAAGTTATCCTTAGCTTGGTGGAACCAAGAAAAATATTTATTCCATTTTAAATTATATATTTTATTAGAACTTCCCTTTCTCTAATTATGTAAATATTTCTTGCGAATACTCTATTTTCTCTTTTGGGAATAAAACAAAAAAAATCAGTATATATATATATATATATATATATTACTTTATGAAAATAATTTTGGTTCATGAGGAAAGGAAATTACTATTATAAAAAAATGAAAGCAATCTTATTCTTTAATATATATTTTTTCTTTGTGACTGTGAATAATAATAAGCCGTATAATTTGATTGCTTGTAAATATAATGGAGCTGGTTTGATTTTAGACGATGGAGAATGAGGGTAGAAGGGGTCAAACGCTATTTGGAAGCATTTCTTTTTGCAATTTTCTTCCAGATTCTAATAAAATTAGACCTATTAAACGGCGCCGTCTTCGGGATGCCCCTAGTCCCTGTCTGCGGTCCCATTCCTAACAGAAATACCAGCAATTCAAATTCGAAGGATCAAACAGAGAGAGAGAGAGAGAGAGAGAGAGAGAGAGAAATGACGAGTCCCAGTGAAGGCAGAGAAGGAAGAAGAAAACGACTCGCAGAGAGAGGGTCGGATCGTATGGCCTTAATAACGGGTCAGATCCAAACTCTTCCTCCACCGCCACCACCGCCACCAACACCATCAGCCGCAACTCGTCACCCCCATCTTCCCCCTCGTCATCTTCGCCCTGAATCATTACCACCTGAATTGACTCAAGAATATCAACCCGATCGCAGGATTACTCAGTCTTTTTCTTTACCAGGTTGGTTGATTCACTATAATAAAAAATAAAAAAAAAGAACTCCTTAATTTTATCGGTGACAAACAATGGGAATTTTGCATTTTTATTTTTATTTTCGTTTCATTGAGATTACTTCGTTATAGTGTTTTAATGGGAAATCTACCATTTTGATTCTCTTAAAATATTTATTTTTTTACATTTGGTCTCTTCACTTCTAAATTTTAATTGATGTACCCCCAATCATCCTTCTGCAAACATGTACAGCATTATATACAACATTAGATTGAAATTATTTTATTTTAAACATAGCTAAATGTTTGAGGAGAGTGTGAGAGAAAGAAAAGTGTTTGCGCTCCCTATATGTGCCACCCATACCAATAAGAAAACAAAAATACCACCCAATGGAGTTAGTATGCTTTATAAGCATGGATGACATCTATTTATATCACCTGTACGAGGAACATTTTAGAAGTGAAATCTCAAATGTTCCAAGCCAAAGTGGGGGATTACACTCTTAAAATTTGCACGTTAATAAGATTTTCTAAATGTACTAAAATAATGTGGTAAAGTGTGTCTTTAAGATTGTATGAAAAGGAGATTTAATCTCATATAAATCTCGAAGACACCCTTGACGATAATGAAAAAAGAAGTTCTGCTTACAAATGATGCATTGCATAAATTAACTTGATTTACACCTAGTCAATGAAGAAGAAAAAAACAAATTAGTTTCTATTGATTTCACAAATCTTTCTAATATAACGATATGCTCAAGTTATAAAAAATCAAGGCATTCCAACTCTGTTACTAGTACTATTCTGATGTAATATTGTTATCCTTTTACTGTCATCAAGCTGCCAGGAAAAATTAGAGACTACTTTCTCATTGATATCCCTCTTATCAAAAATCTTTCTCGCAATGACTCGTTGCAGTGACTTGAACCTACTTTGAATGTTGATTGTTGTTTTCTTGTCATGAGGTGAGAAAATTACACTAACCTTCTCTGAGATTATGAATCATTAACAATCCCCTATACTCTTAGTATACAAAGACCTCCCTCGCACTTGATTGTTTAAGAGGTGTATGTGTGGAAATTTTTTAAAAGGAAGGTATTTATCACATGAAAATTTAGAATATGGGAGTTCCATGTAATTTATGAGATTGGGGAGTTTTTGCATAGGTTTCGTAAACCTTGTGGATCAGTGTAATCTACTTCTAAATTTTGTGTTGAACTGTACTATTTCTTAGTTTCATCTAACTGAATTCGTTGGGATTTTCAGGTCATGCTGAGGATAAACGTGAAGTCTCTAGATTTTCTTCAAGGCTAAGACATCAGTCCGGATTTAAGTTTTCAAATAGAAACTTCGACATCATAGGTGATGAGAAACCTCCAGTCCAGGATCCTGATACTAATGCAGAAACCAAGCACCAAGTGCCTGTGGATGATGATGCCAAGATGAAAACACCTTCAGGCACATTACGATCTCTATATTAGTGTAATTTTGCTTTTATGTTAGGCTCTACAAATTGCAGAGTTGCATCTAACTGGTTTCATTGGGATTTTCAGGTATTTCTGAGGATAAATTTGATGCCTCTATTCCTTCTAATCGGCTAAGACATCAGGGTGGATTTAAGTTTTCAACAAGAAACAATAATATCCAAATGAAAAGTGAAGAGAAACCTCTAATACAGAAATCTGATACTAATGCAGAACCCGACAACCAAGTACTTGTGGACCCTAATGCCAAGAGAAAACCATCTTCAGCCAATTCAAGAACTCAAAATACGGCAGATAGCACAAAGAAGCCGCCACAAACTGTCAGCGTTAACCATACTTTTTTCTCTTCAAGAGAACTAAATTCTTGCATCATAGCTTCTGAGACCATACGTGCTTTCTCTGCTCTGATAATAGCAATTATGGTAGTTTTATGTTATATGATTTCAGAGAAAATTGCAGTTATAAGGCCTCTATACATAATATTGTTAAGTGATATTACGATTGTGCTTTCTCTACTGAACATTGAGAAGATAAGAGCCTCAGAGAAAGGAGAGGGAGAAATATTCAAAGCTCAAGAGCAAGGGCATGACTGGAATGGCGTTAAACTCTTGGAGAGGGGTTTGGTGGCTTACCAGGCCATTAGAGGTGTTTTTACAGATTGCAGTATTTATGCAGTAGTTGTCATAAGTGGTGTCTCCTTGATGTAGTTCTGGCTACTTTAAGTCCTTGCGATGTCCCCCTTCCATACACAAGTCTATGCTCATAAACAAATTTGTTGTAAACTCTTGTTTGTTCTTTGAATTTTTGGGGACTGAGATTTTGAATGCCCAGTGAAAATAGGAATATCATCTATCTATTTTAAAAAATTATACCTGTTGCTGAGATCTTCTACCAAATGTATTTGCTCATGTCTCATGAATCTGTGAACAGTTTCTCTCAATTTTTTTTGGGGTGTAAATTTAGGTTATGTGAGAAAGTTTCTTCCTGCTGCTCAAGCATCTACTCTGCCTTATTTTTTCCTCTCTCTATTCTGGGTTTATTTTACATTCTACATGGCATTTGTGGATCAAGGCACATTTACGTTGGCGATCCCCATAAAACAATCAATTCCCAATACATCGCAGTCTCTCGCAATTAAAAAAGAAATCATGGTAATTCTGGTGAAGCTGCCAATTAATATAAGTAGTTGAGCTTGAGCCTATGGATCTGCCAATTAAACTAGCAGTGAGCCAAAATAGTAAGGTTTCCTGTCATATTTACTTGAGCAATTTGAATTTATATGTTTCTTGGACCTAATTGACTTATATTTATTGATTGTACAAGTTTCCTGCAATTGAGGGCCAATTAGAAGCATAGCAGAGAGATTATAGCAAATAATTGAGTTTTGATATCTTTGAAAGCATGACCTAATTTTTTTCTTAATTTGGGAGTGAATTAATGGAGCACCCAAGTGACTCTCTGTCTTGACCGGTGGTGAAATGCAGACATTTATTGTGAGACAGCTTGGTCCGAACTATGTAGAAAAGATATAATTGCAAAAGGATAACCATTGAATTACATTGTCCCCACAGGTCTGAATCACCGCAGGGATAAAGTAAGCAATAAAGAAAGAAAATTTTAACAAAATGGGTTGTAAGAAGATGGCTCATATAGCTTTTCATATTCCTATTTCTGCTTAGTTCCTCTCTAGAAATAGTTTTGAACATTAATTAAGGTAGGAATGGTAGTCTTGTAAATGTTCAATGCAATTTCTTCACTGCCTTGTATGCCTTTCAGCTACCTCAGACACTCTTAGATCTCACCCAAGAAGCAAAATAGGAAAATAAAGAAGAAATAAACTTCGAGACAAAGGAAGGACTGGGAAGCACTAGATATAATGGTTCAAAAAATCAGGAAGCCTAGGATCACCGTTTTTAATTATTTTGGCAGGAGATCAATACTAGGGGAGTTTGGGCAGGATAACTATAATATTCTGTTTTGTTGTTATCTTGCAAGCTTAGACCACAGTGGAGAGAAAATATAGTCCTCAATTATTTAAAATCCTTAGAAGGAGAAAGAAATAAAACAAAATCATCTAAGTTTAGAATCAAGCAACAATTGAAATAATATCAAATCCATTTTGAGGTTTGCTTTTCAATCATTATTTACTGTCAATATTGCAGTTGTCGTAATCTTAAGGAAACAGCAACAAATACTAGCTCCACTCATAGTGGGTTGCTTCAAGCGAAGAAGATTACTAATTTTTGGGATTCCAAAAGCTATAGCTAATGTAGCTTTGCACACTTTAGTTGGGACCAACTTGAATCGAAGGGCCCATCATAACACTCAATGGCAAGAAAGGAAGTCTATAATCAACTACGCCATGGGAGAAAGGATGAAGAAGAAGAATAAAAGCAGATGACAAAGAAAAATATAAAATGAAAAACATGAACATTACTAATATAACAATTTAGTCAAAGAGATGAACAAGATGGCGACATCTATTTACAGGCTATAGCTGCAGCATGGGAAAATCGAAGAATTTTGGGTCCAAAAGAACTCAAAATCCCACTATGCTAATCTTTTTTTCAATCACTCTTCTCTAGGATCTTGGAAGGCACAGCAAATCGAGCTGAGAATGATCGAGTAGCATTGTCAGGGTCGTTGGAATAGCTGCAATCATCGAAATTCTGTGAGTAGGAGTCAGGGTCATATTGGACAAGAACCTCAGGTGAACAGCCAAAAATTCTCTTCTTTTCCCTCTTAATCTTCCTCCACAGCGCTCTCCACCTTAGCATCTTCAATCTGGTGATAAATTCATAGACACAGAAAATGGGATGGTTTCCAATTCTCATATAACTTGGATCACTGCTATTTCTGGTGCCTAGACAGTGGCAATTCTGAAGGTTCATGGTATATAGAACATAGAAGAGAGGGGGCATAATTGCTTTTGGAATCAAGCCGTTTGAAGTGCATACACTAAACTATTTATAGGCTGAGCCCCCACCACCATAACATATTAATAATAGAATGAAGATAAAGACAGGTTTATCGAAATAAACAAAGAAACAAACTTAATTGGTTGCGTGGAATACTATAAAGTTGCTGTTTTAAAATTTTCTTAAGGTGTCAGAAACTAAATTGAAATTATATCACTTTTTGAAATTGGTCTGTGGATGTAAAATATGTAGTCACATGGCCACTTAGCCTTTTTTGGTGCAGTAAGTTACTCGGGGCAAAACATTCAGTCTGTTCAGATAAATCATGGAATCAAATGTTGTTTAAATACAAAGAAATTGCTGTTTTGTCTTATGTATCGATATGCTAGGATGTTATTAGCACAGCTGCATTGAGTTTTATTATAAACAAAGTGTTTCTTATTTTTATTTTTATGCCATGAACACCACCAATATAGTTCAAGTAAACAGTTTCTGCAAAATATCTGTTGCGTTCTGGGGCTTTCAGGGAGTAACAAAAGACAATCCTGGAATTAAGCAATACTTACATGGAATTTTCATGGGTGTCTAAGTGAGTCAAGCTTGTAAGAACCTAAATTCTTCAAGACACAAATTTCTTTCATCTTTTCGACTAATTTGTTCTTTCTTTTCTTCTGTATTTCTTTTTGGTTTCAATTGCTCTTTTCATTTGTTCAAGGATGCAAATTGACGTAGTTTATAATATATCTAGCTAATAAAGTAGCCGAAGGACGAGAAAAAGAGGAAGAAAGTGATTGGAATAAAGAAAACAGACATTGTAGGAGGCCGTCCAAGGCTCAATCATTTAAATGTTAGAATACCTGTTGACTGCAAAATGGGCCATTGACCAGCCATATACTACTTTTTTTTATAAAAAAAAAAGCTCCAAAGAACAGAGAAGAGAAGATCATCTTCACCCCCCAGAAATAGTATTCCTTTACCCATTTGAGATCGTCCGTTGCAACTTGCAGGTTGCGGCAATGAGAGTGTTCCCCTTCCTTCCTCCTTCCTATTTTTTTTTAAATACCTTCTAGGAGAGTGTCAAGTCTGGGCTGATAGGAAGCTTGCGTTATCTTTTAGGCCCCATAAATGGCTATAGGCATACGAGTATGCTTTTAATGGATGAGATCGCAAAGACGAATATTGAAGCAATCGCAACGTTGAGAATTACAAAAATTGGATCAAAAGTCAAAAGTAAAAATCATTCAGAGTCTCAGTGCCTATTTGGTATGTTGAAATAAATTTTAGTAAAAATAAAAAAAATAAATAAATAAAAAATAAAAAAAAAATATAATATCATTACTTTGTTTGATATGCAATAAAAAAAATTAAATAATATAATATTTTATTATTTAATTAATAAAAATTTAAAAAATAAAAAAATAAGATAAATAAAATAATTAAATTAATTTTAATATAAAATAATTAAATTAATATAAAAAAATTTAAAAAAAAATAATTTTTTTTTAAAATTTTTTTTATAAATTAATTTTTATAAAATATAATCAAATTAATTTTTTTAATAATTAAATTAAATTATTTTAATATAAAAAATTTAAAATTAACATTATTTTACGATAGAATCATGAATTCTATCTATTATTGGAAGGAGTCTATATTCCATCATATAATAGAATGAAGCATTTTATGTAATGCTCCATTCCATCCATTCCATCATACCAAACAATAAAATACTACTTTTCATCTTAGATTTTTGTTCATTACAGCGTACCAAATTGACACTATTCTGCGTTCTAGCTCCCATGAAAGTTTTTCATCAGTAGTTTATTTGATCAAGTCTGTTTCATCATAAAGTTTATTTTTTTGTCACCTTTACAATTTCGATCAACCTAGGAGTATGACAAGACAGGAAAGAAGTTGTTCCGCCATGCTTCTGCATAGTAAAATCATCTAAATAAATTACTTATGTTGAAAATAAGAAAAGAAGTCACTGTCATTGAACCATGTTTTTGCAAAGTAAAGTTAATAATGTCTACGACAATTAATCAATGTTTCTTTAATGCAACAGCGAGCAGTAAGAAAGCCTACGTTAATATTGACATAAATAAAAAAAGTGAAAAAAGCATCCCCTAATCTTAATCATAATCATAATCTTTGGCTTCATCTTCAACTAATTTCAAGAAGATCTACACGAACTACTTTACAAACGTGTAACTGAGAGGCTAAAGCACAAGGAATTTTCAATTAAAAAAATATCACTTTTCATATTGTATAAAGTAACATCGATCCACTCAACTCTTTACAAATTTGCAATTATATGAAAATTCAATTCAGTTTATTTAACATCACCTCATGTAAATTTCAGGGCTCGTCCCCAATCGGATTATGAGTAATTCTATATAAAATAGCCAAGAAAATTATAAATAAAAAATAAAAAAAATACACAAACCAATTCTCACGATGAGCTCTGGCCTGAATTTAGGTTCTGTGCTATATACCTCAGCTTGCTGTACATTTCGGAACATTCAAGAGCAAAATGTGACATAGCCCGAAAGATCTCCGGCAACCGATTTTTGAGACTTACCAAAGACTTCTGCCTCACCTGAAGGCACAGCCTTGCATAGGATTCTTCCTCCTCTTCCAATCTCTTCTTCAATTGATCAACCACGAGCTGCTTCTCGGCAACAACTTCATCGGTAGCATTATTACCTTCTGGCGTGTCTGGATCGAGTTCATCTGGTATTTTCCTTTCCAGATACTTGCGGTACCAGTCTTCAAATTGCCTCTTTCTACGGGCATGCTCCTTTCGTGTTTCCTCACATTTTTGCTTCAAATGCATCTCTTCTGCCTGTTGATGGAAAATAGTATCTATCACAGCAGCAAAGTTTGATATAGCCGTTCTAGCATGCTCATCCGGAAGTTTGTCCAGATGGTCCTGCCAAGCACGGAGGAGTCCCTGTATGGGGGGATTCTTAACTCTTGGCGGGGACGAAACCTTTTCCTTCAGACTGCTCTCAATAGGGATCAGATTTAATTTTAACCAATTGTTTAGGGCCTTTGTGTACCCTTTTTGATTGTTTATTAGCTTCTCAAGTTGTGAATGCCACTCCTGCACAACAACCAATAGCTGGTATGTTCGATCGTGATGGTGCTCACTAGTTGTCTTGGGTGACTGGGAAATGTCCAAAGATCCCAATTCCAACACAGCATTCGACTGCTTCTCGTGCTGGGCTTGCATAATTTCCCACATGGTGCCCATCCTACAATTCAACAACAACTATCAATATCTGCAGAAGGATTTGTCTGTGTGTGCATGAGCACTTGTTCAGATCTGGGCCTAAGTGCAAATGGAACTACTAAAAAAACAGCTTTTCCGCAAGAAAGATAATAAACTGAAACATGATACAAACACGACAGAAGTAAAAGGATACCATTTTTTAAGGGAAACAGAGTTCATACTAGTATGCTAACAAGCAAACGTCAAAGAAGCCCAGAGTAAACTTGTATCTCAAAAATGTGCAAACAAAAGGAAAAGAAATATGAGTTTGAATACTTCGACCAAACAGTTCCACTAGCAATGCATAAACTGCATATCGCCCCCATGTAGACAAGATTTTGAAGAGTGGAATCGTTTAGATATTTGAGCTATGGTGAGGGAATAATTCAGGGTCAATGGGCTACACGACAAAATAAAATCAATTGCAAAAAGGAACTAAAAAACTTTTCTGGTAGACGCAGAAACCTTCCCTTTATTAATAATGACTATCTAGCAATGATGAGATGAAACTGATGAAAGTATTAAATTAATAGCACAGATGTCAAGAATGAAGCAACACTAGTGTAAAGCATATATATTTTATTAATTCAGGTGATAACATTATTCCTTCAGAACATGGATAACTCAAGGTAAATTAAAAATATAAATAAATAAATAAAACAGGCCTTTGGGCATCTGATGTCCAATTGAAAGTGCAGGTTCAAGGTAGAAAAAGCAACTCAAGGTAGAGCCCAGATGTCTAAATCATACTTGATCCAGAGAAAGTGCAGGTTAGGTTATATTTATAGAACTTCATCAGTTAACTACTGTAACACAAACACGGTTTGCTGATCCAAATTGAAAAGAAAAAGGATGAGCAGGATTATAACATGGTATTAAAGGATAAAACTATCCTCTATTGTGGAAACATGTGCATATCTACTAGAAAATAGAAATGGCAATCATCAAAACTGGAGCTAACACTTCAAATATTCAGGCAGCCTATACTGATTAGTTACATAAGGGGATGTTGCCATCCTTGTATTGAAATTTTATCTAATATTGCAGCTGTCTACAGAAAGTTAAAGCTTGTGACTTTAAACTATTGTCATTGGAATAGATTTGGGTACCAAGGCAACCAAAAACTGTCACAGGGCTAGGATCATGATTTTAACAAGAATCTCAACAGAAGATTCAGCCCTTTCAACAGTATACACGAAGTTATATGATACAGGTATAGTTTAAAACTTGCAGAGGAACAGATCTATACAGACAACAAAAAAGGTTACTACCAGCAGGAATATGGCACATAACATAGCTAAGCCCAACAAATTTATGCTGAATTCGAGTAAGGCATAGTTTACAACAGCTACCGAAGAATATATACAAGACTGGACTGATTACAGCTTAATACCAGGTTTTCAAAGAATGCATCATTATAATGACAATCCTTGAAGATTAGGGCAAGGGGGTAACTGCACCATTTTCTGACTTCAGTATACAGAGTTAACATACGTAGCAGACTAGAACTAAGTGTATGTTAGAATTTAGAAATGATAATTGATTGTAAATGAGGTCTCTGACCATCAAACACCACCATCCACAAAGTTCAACAGACAGAAGGCAGAAAAATAAAATAACTGAAACAGCAATAGTGATAGGAACAGTTAACCAACTTATAAAATAAGAAAATCCTAGCCCAACCTCCTAATGGGAGCAGAGGGGAACTATGATTTATGCAGTGCTACATCTTCTACCAACATCAGTTTTCTATCATACCTTGATTTGTATTTTTCTAGCCTTTGATGATGTACATGTAGCACCTACGAGATAAAACCTATCACTACTTGACAGTCAACACTACACTAAGTACATTAGAAAAGCAACTCTTGTAGCTGTATCCAACTGAAGAAATAAGCGCCCTAAAAGGCATATGACAAAAAGGAGAACTTCAACTGTTGAATGGTTTTGACAACTTCTAATGGGTGGGTCAAACCAATTTGTAGGAATCACTCCTAGCCTGTTACTGACCAAGATGAAACCAGTGACTTAGAAAGCTGGAAAAATCTGACTGATAAGTTCAGTTGTCAGCTGGGTATAAATACAAGACTTTTTCCAACAAGAAGGAACTGACATATTTTGATAAACTAAATAAGGAATCAAGAAAACCTAAGTGGCAGCTTTGTTGCCAAAATATGTATATAGAAACATCAGCAGAACACTTTCAAAAAATACCAGCCAGAAATAATATTGTATACTAATTTGTACATTATAACTCACCCATCAATAAGCTGAACGAGTCTCGGGTACAACTTTTCATCACGTAAGCGGTTAATTTCAGATACTGTAGAATCCAAAGATTGCATATCTACAATGTATCTTGTATGCAAATGACTGACAGCTGCTTTTGTTTTCTCCAGTGCATCGGAGTTTGTACCCCTTTTCTTTAGCTTGTTAAGTGTGGCAACCTTTCTTTGGTATTCAAATTTCATGATTTCACCTGCCTATCAAACAATATTCAGCAGCAAGATTCAGAACAGAATAAAAAATCTTGTATGACTGCATAATAAACCCAGAACCTTTCAAGAAGATGAACGGGTAGGGAAAAGGAAAAAGAAAGGCACACTAAGGAGTAAGGAACCAAAAAATTTCCGAAGAATTGAAATACATTTATGAATTTATGACTGAATAGTTAGAAGTAGAATAATGTGGCGCTTTGTAAAGTGTTGTGTATCAACTAAATGTTGGGAATGAGCTTGAAGTTGGTGATGTGATGACATGCAAATGTTTGAAACATGGACCTTAGAGCTGCATGAGTAAATATGTAAGAAAATTATTTAATTAAAAAGAAAAAGATGGCAAGTGAAACCTCTATCACATAAAACTTGACTATTCGACCAGACTGCAACTTACCTTAACTTCATCATAAAGTTTCTTTTCCCATGCTAGCAACTTGTCCAAGACAGTAGCATGAGTTTCATGCTCGTCTGAGTCAAAATCATCCTTCCCATCATCCATATTAGGTATTCCTCTAAAGGACCGATTCCATGTAATAACTCGCATCACCCTTGCAGAGTGATCAATATGTCCTGCGAAAGAAGAAAAAACTTAAAGCATAATTTTAATCCATTATTACTATTATTATTAATATTATTATTAAGGATATATATGCAAAGAATATTGAGAAAAAAACAAACAATACAATCATCATGATAGGTTTACTCAGACTTGTTTTACCCTGTTATGCAGCCGTTCCCCTCGATTAATAATAAAACCTGAATTTTTTTAATGAAATTATTGAAACAATTTTGCAATACAGTCTGAATATTACAATACCATGTCTAGTAGTTTTGAAACTGAAAAACACTAAAAAATAGTTCTGTATTCAGAATAAAAGCTATCAAGGACATTACCTCTATTATCAGCAAAATTGGAGTGATAGTGCATCCGCGTCGCCTCAAGCATCTTTGAAACCTCATGAGCACTTTCCGAAGCCTTCAGAAAATGGTCATCAAGCTCAGTAAATATCTGTAGCAGATTGACATTCTGTTTCACAATCTTTTTCACCTCCATCGAAACCTGTCCCGGCTTCACCTTCTTCGGGCCCTTTACTGTCTGTGATGCCATAGTTGGAGGCGGTGCTGGTGGCTCCGCAACTTTCTCCGGCATAGGTACAGGTTCGGGCACCTCATCCTTCCCACCTTTCATACCCTCGTCACCATCATCCACTCTACTGGGCTTCTCGTTAAATGCCTTCCTCTCAATTTCCTCCTTACTCATGCTAACTTCTTCTGCCGCACTCAAGCTCGTTCCGGGCATGTTCTCCATCGATGGAAAGAAGTACTCCCAGGCAGCATTCTGCGGCTGCTGAGGCATAGGATGGGTCTCTAATTGAGTCTCTGGTTTCGACGGAGGAGGCATAGGAGGCCGAGCCCCTTCTTCTTCTTCCACTTCCTTATTCCCAACTCTACTATTCCCGCCACCTTTTCTGCTACTTCTTCTTCTTAAGCTAACATTCAAAGACCCATCATTCTCCAACTCGTTCTCTTCTTCCTCCTCCTCCATGATGGTTCCAACCGGTTTCAATTCTGGCTTTGTCATATTAATCTCGGGCATGCTCGCAGCACGCTGAAGAGAAGCAGGGGAGAAATTGGGAAGAGGGGGAGGCGGCGGAGGAGAAAATTCGAAGGGCTGTTGCGGTGCGACGGAGGCATTGGGTAGACTGGCCGGAACCAATTCTGGATTTTGAACCTCACCTTGGGCGAAGTCGCTCAAGGCGGCGCCGGTGTTCTTGAGGTATGTGGCGTAGGAGGAGTGTGCGGCGGCGAAGGCGTTACGAGCAGAGACAGCCTCTTTCATGAAGTGTTTGCGCTCTTTGCAGCGGGCCACCGCTTCTTCGTTCTCGATCTTCGATTGGGTGCAACCCATGTTGATGGGATAAATCTGATGGTTGAAGCTTTACTGGGTTCGGAGCAAAACTGATCATCAAGGCTCTACACAGAGATTTAGAGAGAGAAAGTTGGGATTTTTGGGAAGAGCATCTGACTTTAGACGAAGAACAAAGAGAAGGAAAGAAAAAGCAGAAAAGCACGCAGGAAAGAGTGAGAGATACGTAGATAATGACTGGGTAAGGGTAAGAGTGAGAAGGTTAACGCGATGCAACGACGCCGTTTTGGCGAAGTAGACAAGGGAATGGACAAAGAAAGTTAAACTAGAATTTTGTTTTTACTGGCGGAGTACTAGAGGATGCGGGCACTTTGGATTAGTGACTAATTAAATGGGATCGACAAAATCAAATACTTATTAAAAATTTTATTGTATAATTTATTATTTAATTAATAAAAAAGAAATCTCAATTTCTTAAAATAACAAAAGCACGATTTATATTTAAAAATTGCCTCATTACATCGGATTTACGTCTTCAGAAAATAGTACAAGGCATAAAGCTGTTCCTCTTGGTTACGTGGTTGCTGTCTCACTGACAGAAGATTCGAGAATTGGGAACCTACATGCACTTTACTTTAGCAGTGGCCTTGGGACCCACCAATGCCATGTTTTTGGTGGAATCGAAACTTCTTGGTATCGTAATAATGAGCTGTGATTGGTGCAGCCTGGGTACTTGTCAGCTGTCACCATTTTAACAAAATGGGGAACCTTATTTAACTTTTCATTCATTTCTTTTCCTTGTTTAATTTGTTTTTCGGCCCTCCTTAGCGAAGAAGGAACCACATCCACAATCCTCCAACGAGCTGCTGACACAGAATTCAAGCTTTTGGGAAAGTCCTCTTGCCAATATGTTCTTAACATTTCCTTCCACCCTTTCATCTCAAGTTTGGGGTTATTTACAAAGCAAAAGTCTTGTTACTTTTAAAATGAGACGTCCTCAATGGGGTTTTCCCTTCTTCTTTTTTCCTTCTTTTATATTACAATCACCAGAAAACCAAGTATGTTTAGAAAATAATTTTAAGGGTACAGATTTAATATATTAAAAATTAATTTTACTTCAAAAAAGACTCCTTAAAGAAATTGAATTTAGATTAATAAGTAATCCATTTTATTAACAGAACAAATTCTTTTCCAAATAATTATGGAGATTATTACTTGTGGAACTTAAGTCACTTGCCAGTCTTCCCATGCCAGGCACCAACATTGATTATAATGGATCACAGAACGAGGCGTGAACACGATCAATCAGACACAAAAACATGATTTTGATAATATTAAGATTTCATAGAAATTATCAGCAGAAAATTTCCAATGCAAATTTTATCCTCAGTAACTTAGGCTGGAAGTTTCAGGGGACGATGACATTGATAAGAAACATTGCTAAGAAAATGAATGGAGAGGAGTTCAAATCAAAGGGTTGATGCAACTTCAGTCTGGCGTGACAGTCTCTGGGTCAGATCTTTGTTTTGTTGAATAATACTTGATCTCCCAAATTTCAACATCGTGTCCTCTTTCATACTCTCTCACATATTGTGGAATTTGAGCAACATCAATCTGCTTCCCCACAAAACATGGCATGAATGTGGAGTCAAGGCATTCAATTTCTGCAATTTACATCAAGTGTTACATATAACGAGCAATTATCTGAGATTGAAACATCCAAAAAATAAAGCATCTCTAATTCCGCAATGTTCTTACCATCCTCATCCTTAAGATAACTACGAAAATGTGAATAACCAGCTACAACAACATCAAGGTCAGAAAGACTGAAGTTATAGCGCTTCTCCAGGGCCATGTATAACACCTAGAAATAGATGGAGTATCATTCATTAACTGATGTCAACAACCAAAAATAATAATAATAATAAAATAACTGTTTGCAATGAAGGGCCACTTAAGGGACCATGACTCATACAAACTTCTACTCTCCACAGTTGTGGGAGTGTATTGATGAGACACTTCTCCCTCCGCCCTGCCTAACCCCCTGCCCCCCACCACCACCAGCAAAGTCCATTTGATGACTTATTCAAAACCCTAAAGATGTTTCAGGCATAAAAAGTGCATATTATATACTGCATTTTCTAATCCCACAAGGGCCATAATATTTACCTTTCTTGAGCCCCTTGACATTAATCTCTCTAAGATACTGAAAAACGCATCAGTCAGGTCATCACTATAAATGACATCAGCAGCCACCAGCAAAGAAGCATTCTCTGCTTCTTCAATATCTCTGAATGTCCATGAAAACCTGAATGAAGCCATAAAGTGAATGTGAAACGCATCTCAAATACAAGCATAACACAATTATGTTGCTCCCAATCATAAAGAGAGTCTAACTATAAAAGACATCAATACCAAATTCACCCTTGGATTTTGGGCGTTAGCCCCCTCGTTTCACCAAAAAGAAAAATTCACTCTTGGAAACTCACTCCCCACCACCCCAAAAAAAAAAGTCTCCAACAAAATAAATAAATTTTACCCTTGACTGACAGGAGCCTCTCCTCTGTTTGTTTCAGGAGGCCAACAATTGAACCAATCAAGTTCACGCACATGAATTGCAGCTTGACAATTCAGTAATCCAGCATTAAGCCGAACATTCTCAGCACAGTTGGCAAGTATTTCATTGCCATGGTCTACCAAATAAATAATGTATTATAAGTCATCCTTGCTTGCGTACATGGGGCAATGACATTTAAATAAGAGGAGGCGCCATACCTGTTAGGAATACTGTATTTGCACAACGTGCAAGTAATAAACCCACCAAGCCTGGTAAAAGTGCCAAAAACTTAAAATCATATACATCATCAAAGACATTGTTCCTTCATTTCCTTCCTCCCCTCTTTATAAGTGACACAATGTTCTTTCAAAATGACAGTTTTGATATCCGAAAGAAAAAGATTTGCTTATTCCTCTTCAAAGATTAAATTAATCTCTAGCAGTGACTCAAAAAAATCAAAAAGCTGAAGGCTATTCATTTTTTTTTTTTTTTTTTGCATTTGTAGCAAAAACAAAAATAAACTTAGTTTTAAAATCTCAGTTAATGAGTACATGCACTGAATTATCAACACCATCATTGACTAAAATCTAAAATTAGTATCAAGTCAGTAATGCAAAATGTGTAAACAAATTTCATTTAAACATTAGTCTTTGATTTGACCATTCTTCAAATAATATAATCATAACATTAGCCTCATTTAGGAATTCCATGACTTTTGCTTCTATTGCTTTTTGACAGTAGAAATAAATTTGTTTGGTAACTTTTCTTATGGTGCTTCTTCTGGTGTTTTTTAAAAGCCATAGGTGCTCCTGAGAAACACCCTATGGGATGTTTTTCAAAGCTGTTGTGGCTGTTAATAATATGAGATACCTAAATACACATTCAGGTGAATTAAATGCTACCATTATTCTTTCCCTACTTAAACTAGTATCCTTTTTTTTATGTAATTTTAGATACTCACAGTTGGCAGTTTCTCCATAACACCCACAACACAACAACTTTTAAAAGTCACAGCATTCCTTAACAGCAGTTTTTCCATAACATCCACAACACAGCAGCTTTTGAAAAGTCACAGCAGTATTTTTATTTCAGTTATATAGAGGTATATTTTGACTAAAGTTTCAATTATGTTTGCCAGATCAACTTCAAAAACCAAGCAACTGCCATGCAGTTACAATATGCGGAAAAATATAATAGAACAGGTGACAAGCAAGGTATAAACAAATTGTTCTCTCAGAATATCTCCATATTAAATAATTGGTGCAAACTGCCATAAAGTCTCTCAAACTCATGGTAAAGATGGACTCAAGCTGAACCAAGAGGAGCTTTTAGATACTGGTCTCCCCTCTTGTGAAATTGAAGCTTGGGCCAGTTAATCTATGTTTGCAGATGTGAGTATGAAACACAGAGGATTTTCTAGGCCAAAATCATAGGTTTTAGTAAGAAAAGACAAAAGCAAAAATTTAAGTAAACTGATAAACATACCAGTTCCAGCACCAAGTTCCAATGCAATAACTCCATGAAATTCAGATGAAGACACTATTTTGTGCAACACAAAATCAGATAATACTAGTTCTGCTCTCCAAACCTGAAGGGAATTTGAAAAACATTATAAATGTGTAAACATAACTAGAGATGTTATAAGAAATTGATTATTATTACCTGCAGACCAACATTTGGAATCGATGAAGTGATATTATGCTGGATTCTCACGCTATAGCTATCACTTGATACTTCTGAACTTGTTTTAACAAAAAAAAAACATTTTTACATAAGTATCTACAGTTATCATCTAAAAAGAAAAAATGGTAACACAAACCATAACCATCCATCAGGCCTAGCACATATATAGGTTTGACTTGAAACATTTAGAAATCTGGCTCTCATCACAAGATAGCACTTCTGCTGTCACAATATAGTCATGCACATCCATAGTAAAGTTCTATGTAAAAAACTAAAAATTTGTACATGATTTTTCCACAACAATTTTCTGGGAATTCTTTCATCTTTTTTTATTGGCAATCTACATGCACCTAGAGGACTTCAAATTGGGATCCATCCTACATCATTATTGTTTATAGTATCCCCAGAAAAAAAGAAGGAAAAAAGTGCAATTAGATTCAGAGTTCAAAGGCTATAATTTTGTGACTCCTTTTTGGAGAAGACTTTTGCATCATTTACATATAATGAATAGCCATCTATTTTCACCATGGAAGCTCTGAAATTACAGGTCCCCATTCAGACTTCTCTCAATAAATGGCACAAGCACCAACTTTAATTTCTAGCCATGTAAGCTCTGGACAAATCACTCTCTACATTTATCCATTTTCCTACCCCAAACTATTGAGAGGAATGAAGAGTGCATTTCAAAATGTTCACAATGAAAACTAAATCTAAGATTATTCAATAAAAAAGGTTTCAAGCGCACAAGATTCTCATCCAAGTATATGTGAAAGTGCTTTGTAAACACGAACGTGACAAGAATTTCAGATGGTAAGAAGATTATTTAATGTATTTGAGAACTTACTGACACGTCGAGGAAGACAAAGGTCACCATCTTCATCCAAGTCCACAATTCGACTTGCTATTGCTTCATCTTCCAACCCAGGACTGTGTCTACTGCGAGCAACATCTAAATAATTAGAAATATATAAGGATTTCATTTCCAACTTTTTCGTGAGTTCTGATTTGACATATTGCATGTAAGTCGTAATTCCTAAGGTGATAATGAATAAGTAGTCACAATATGAGCTGGAAACATTCACGGATTTCATACTTCATTCTGTTTTGTTTCTCAGCAACCAAGTCAGTTACAAACTTCATATTTTTCACGGAATTTATAAAATTTCCCACTAAACATTGCATTGTTGTAGTTGTCAGCTAAGAGGGTACTCGAATTTCACCCAACACTTCAATAAAACAAAATGAAAACTATAGGTAAGGTCCGATAGCGGGAATGAACTTTGTAGCTAGAAAAAGAGTGTCCTTTTACCCTGTGGAAGAAAAATGGTGAAATGGGAAATATAGGGCCCGGATAAACCAGGTGGGCAACCTAGGTGAACCTCGCTCATCACCTGCTCCTCTTCCCCTTCATCACCGCTGTTTAACTGCCTTAAGATACCCACCGTGTCTTCTTCATCTGATGATGGCGATGGAGGTAACGGCGGGACAGGCGTTGGTCGTGGCGGAGCTGAAGACCCAGTTCTGCTCCCCATCATAAAAATTATGGAGAAGGCAAGGATGAAATTGTTGTTCTCGTTTTGATTTTTCTCCCCATTTCTGTACCTTGAGCATCCCTCCGCACGTTGACGACACTAATCAAATAAAACGGGGAATTCACATAAACGACATTATTCGTCTGCACGTGAAACGGTGGATAATAATTTTGCCGGTTTTGTAAGGCAAGATTGCTTTTTTAAATCATTCCCAACTTGTAAGGGCTTATGTACAGGATCTACACCTAACCAGGTGCCAACCATCCCATGCAAGATTCTTACAGTATTTCTTTTTTGTTTTTTTGTTTTCCTTCTGGATGAAAATTATAATTGGATTGGATTCGTTCAATGAATTTTTATAAATTTTTAACGAATCATTGCACTAAAGCTAAACATTGTTACAATTTTTAAAATTGATGAAAGGGACCACATAAATTATCTAATTTTCACTTCAAAATTAAAACTTTTTAAATTTTATGGCCTCATTATATAATATATTTTTATACGTTCACTGTGACAAATATGAATAAATATTTTATAACCTTTTTTTGGCCAATAAATAATTTATGAAATTTCCAAGCGTAACACTAATAAAATGTAATCAATATACCCCAATAACTATAAAGATTTTGAATTTCTTACATCCGTTCTTCCTAAAATCAACATGTAAAACTAAAATCCACTTAGACAGAGACATTGGGGTGACCATATGTCTTTACAACCATGCGTGATTTCTAAAGCATAAGAGACATATAAATGAATAAAATAAACTATCGGACATGGCTGTGGAGGTAGAGACTACGGCGACTACTTTGTAACATAAAGAATAGTTAACAATAAAGAATGAAGACTCATTTAGTTCAAGCTGTTTCTTTTATCTCCTTTTCATAGATGACAGACGAGCCGCCAAGTCATCGTAATCAGGTAGCTTAGGATGCACATGCCCTTTTGATGCTTTCATAGTTGTGGACTCAGGAGGAAGAGATGTCCCTCTGACAGAAAGAGAGTCATAGCCTTGTGGTTTGAGAGGTCTTCCTCTTACTGATCTTAGTTTTGGCTTTTCTTGAACAACTGGTGCAGGAAGATGAAAATTTGACTCCTTTTCAGCAAGAACTGTGAAGTCTGTAGTTTTCTCTAATTTTCTTTCATCTTTAATAGCTTTTGGTTTGAAGTAAGGGGGAGGAATAAGCCTATAGTTAAACGGCCTCTTATTTTCTACTTCACCCTCAGAAACACTCCCCACTGAACTAGAACAATCCTTTCTGCCATCCTGGGATGACATGTCTGTGCTTGTTTCATCTTCACTACTGTCATCACTGATATCCTTCCTTCCCTGAGATGGGAAGTCGCTTTCATCTCTTTCGTCTGTTTTAGAGATGGCTCCATAATTGTTCTTGTTCCATTCTTCATGATTAGAACCATTTTGCAAATCATGCTCAGTCCTCTCCTGTAACAAGCAGCATTCCCTGTAGTAAGTCACTAGCAGTAGGAAAGAAGCTTTAATTGTAGACAGAACTATGATAGATGCTGCCTAACTTGATCACTAAATTTGTTATCTGTCCAGGTTAAGCTGTTAACCATAACGTAGAGTAGGCTGAGTGTAAAATCTGGGATGAGGATACTTCTAAGTATAATTAAGGTAATTTATCATTGTTTGAGAAATCTTCAAAGCTGTGGAAAAAAACCATTGCTTATTGTTTCAGTTATGTCTTAATACAGGAAAGCATCTAATATCTAATGCATTGGAGATTAAGAAGTTGCTGACAGCTGCCTCTCGTTTCTTTTTGGTTACAAGAGAGACCTAAGGCCTTGGGAGTTGAGAGTGGGGATGGGGGCATCAAACCATTGACATCATGTTCGCCTTAATCTTAAATATTAAGATTGGTGTAATGTGAACTATCAATTCATTGGCGTTGAGAGTTGCACCTTTTATTATGAAAATATGTCAACATGTCATTTTACGCCTAATTCTCCTATTGTACTTTGTATTTCTGTTATATCATTTGCTTGATTGTTTAAAGGCAAGAAGTTTGATGTAGAGCGAAACTTACTTCTCGCATTGAAGGTGGTCTATAGAGTCTCTGCTCCAAAGCTTTGCTATCCCACTCTATAGAAAACTCTGCAGCTATATCATGCAAAAACTGAATCTTCATTTCTTTTGTAGGTGGATCTTTCCTTAACTTCTCTACAAACTAAGGACATGCAATTATTTGAGCAAGTGTTAGAAACCAAGATATCCCCTCGGAAAAAAACTGGTCTTCTAAATTAGCAAGAGTCGTCATAAATATGTGCCATTTAAGTGGGGTCATTGATTCACCTCTGCACTTTTATAAGGTTCAAGAGAATTCCCAAATTTCTGTGTAAACAAAGTTCTGAGATCACGCAATTCTGGCAGATCAGAAAATCTTGCTGCAGCATATATCAACGACTGTACAGCTTCCTTGCATTCATCAGGGCAATCCCTATTTTAGAAGATTAAAATGGTGTCATGGTAAGCAAAACAAGCGATAAATGTGACAAGATTTAGAGTTTTTGCACTGCCATTGTCCATTGATAATTAGATAGCTTGATTCATTATATAAACTGAAAATCAATTGATTAATTGATAACTTGGATTCAAATTTGTCCAAGGAGGGATATAGCTTGCATATGTAGAAAATCATACCTCTGCTTACTAAGTTCTTCAAGACGATTTGATATGCATCCAGTAAACTTTTCAACAAGTTCGTAACAGGATGACATATTATACTCCATCAGAAGCTCTGCAACCTGGTTCATGTGCGAAGAGTTAAGGTCTGTATTGGCTAAAATAAATACCTCTGCACCTACAAATTTTCTTACTTTCATCAAGTTTCATTTCAGCAATGTGCATATGCATAAGATGAATCAACGCAAGATGAGGACTACTAGCAGATTGCATCTAACACTATGACTTCCCACACATATTATCAGAAACCCATTTTGTGAGGATTTGAAAGATGAGCAAGGTTGCCAAATTAGGAATATGCATGATAAGAATATTGAGCAAGAACAAAGTGTTGACAAAACAACAAATTGAGAAAACCCAGACCGGAGAGAAGGAATTGTTTTTATTGAAGTGTAGACCACAAGATAATACAGAGTAATTGAAAGAGGTCATAAAATTTAAGTTAGAGCCTCAGATAATTAACCATATTATTGATGATCAACAAAAGCAAAGTTGCTACGAAAAATTACCTTTCCAAATGCATTGTAGTCGAGGCCACACCTAAGAAGCTCGGCAATATCATTCTTCAGAAACTTCTCAACTGCCTTCCTTCTGTTCTGTATAATTTGTAGCCTCGTCTTTATAGTTCTCACGCACGATTCGCTGTTTCCAGAATGAAGTCCAAAACAAAAGAAGAAGCAATGAGTTAATCCAAAAAATAATTAGATAAATAAAGAAACAGAGAATTATTATTTGCACATGTAAAAAAGGATATCCCTGGGTTAGTGTAGTACCATTTCAAATAGAATTTGGGTTTGAATAATCTGGAAAAAACTTTCATGTTTAAGAACATGAAGAGACCAAAGTTGGCTGAGGAGGGAAGGCAAAACTAGGATATTATAAGAAAGATTTAAATGGCTTTATCTGAGAGGCGAAATATAGCTGTAATCGAGAAAGAACAAGTTACGCCAAGAATCAGGATTCAAGAGACCTTGAAGAAAAGAAACGGAGTTCTTCCAAAGAGACAAGGATGGGTAATTGAGATAATGGGTAGAGACGAAGCTATCTGCTGAAGAGAAAACAACTGGGTAAAAAGAGAGAGAGAGAAAAAAACCCAGGTATGAAGCAAAATAGCGAATAACAATTCCTAAATTTGCAGCAAGGAAACCCAAAGAGCTGAGAGGAAGCAAGAAAGTATATTTAGCAACAAAACAGCAAATGGGGAACGAAGGGCGTCTAAAAATGGCCACAAGAACGGCGTCTGTATGTGAATAAAAGAGAGAGAAAGACAGAGGAGAGGAGAGAGAGCCGAATCCGCAATGCAGAGAATCCTCAAATTGGCACCAAGAAGAAGCTCAAGAGGAGAAGAATGAAAAGGTGGAAAGGTTTGAGGGAAAGTACGGCCACGTTGGAAACTGTCGCAGTTCCTTCAGCTACGAGCTATTAAACCTCGGATTTGCGCGGGTAGTTAACCGTGGTTCGTACGCAATAATGCTGCAGGTACCAAATTACCGAAACACCCGTGGCGTCTCGGGGGAAGAAACGGAGTGTAAGACCAAGAAGGCGGGGGTGTAATGGACAGAAAGAAAAGGGTTTTAACTTTTTACCAGAAGCTAGACAATTGAGTAAGTAAAAACATCAGGTGGTATAAAAAACAGTCAAAGGTTTAGAGGTACTTTCGGCCACTCTAGATTTTTGCGTTAGAATAGATCTTCATAGGCCTTCGTAGTGAGTTAAGAAAGAAAAGTAAACTTTTACAAGTAAGACACAGCTGTACTACTTACACAAAACCCATACCATACTTCTGCTAATCTAGATCTGCACTATTAATTGACCTCCACTCCATCTCACTTATTTAACATACATGGAGGAAAAAAAGAGAGGATACAATTTATAATTTTTCACCGTTTCGAAGGAAGGAAAAGGAAGCAAATCTATGAAATAAAAATATATTTATTAATTATTGTAATTTTTAAATTGTTTAAATTAGATAGAAAGAGCTTTTTTTGACATAAATTATTAGTTTTTAAGAAAAGTACAAGTTGATTATAATATTAAAAATGAGAAATTAAAAAAAAATTATTATATCCAATTTTATTTATTTAATTGTGATATTTATTATTGTATGAAATTTTTTTTTTTTGTATTATGGTCATGTATTTAGACATTGTTGGAGACCTTTAATTTTTTCTGAGGTCATTCTGTTCTCTCCTCCATTGATGGGGTGTATTCAAAATTTTATTTTTAAAATATTTTTTAAATAATTAAAATCAAATTAATAAAAATACATTATTAAGTAATAGAATTAATATATATAATTATTTTTAACAGATTAGATTAAGTTGATGAATTTGTATAAATGAATTTTTAAAATAGTTTTGAATTAATTGAGATGAATTAGGTATACTTTTTTGAATAATTGAGAATTTAATCAAATTTAAATGCTAAATTTTTATCTTAAACGCTGTTCAACTGGATTTGGATAGATTCTCACCCCAAATTATATGTTGGTTTGAGGAGAATATAGTTGACCAGGTGGTGTGGCGGCTGTCTCCTGGGCAGGAAGGAAATGGATTGAGTGTCACAAACGATAACAACGGTCTGGCAAGTTTGGCGTCCATGTTGGGGCGGGAAATGTGGGCCATTCTCAATATTCCTCGCTTGCGTGGTTCTTCATAACCCATTACTAGACGGGAAAGATGCCTGCTGGGTCCCAGCTGTGACTTGCCAGCACCTCTCCACGTTCTTTATTCTTAGACTAATGCAACATTTTTCATTTTCTTGTTCTCCAAGTATACATTACTGCCACCGCCACTTTTAAACTAAATTGTCAATTTTAAGAATAATGTTATTCTCACAATTTTCTGAAAATTATACACCAATTAACCTAAAAAATTTGGTTTTAATTCTACTTTGCCAATTTCCCAAAACTATTTTTTAAGATTTTTTTTAATTTTTAATTTTAAATAGAATAGTCTGCTAACCAAATCAAATAAGTGAAATAATTAAAATATACAAATAAGTATAAACACTTCATGAACATATTTAATTTCCATTGTATTAATTTTAATTTTTAAAATTAAGATTAAATGATATACATGAGTTCAATCTTTACCGTATATCATAAATTTTGTACACAAAATTTTATATAAAAATTGATAATACGAAATATTTAAATACAATTAAATAAATTTATATACAGACATCTTAAAATATAATTATGTAAAATTTATATCAACAACAGTGTTTAATTTGTTTCTTATTTGAAACTAAATCAATTTATGCAAAGTTGAAAAGCAAGGGACTTTTGGGCATGATTTCAGGTAACGTGGTTGCGAGGACCTGCAAGATGGCTTGTGAGTGTGTCACATGAATACTCATTGGTTCTTCAGCTAAAATGTCGCTCACTTTAGAGAAAATTTTGGGTGCCAATAAAGTTCATGCACTTTTACGCGTAAATAGATAATTGGAATTTTTTGGATGCAATTTTTTTTTCTAAATATATGAAGATTAAGTTTATTCTCTTTATTTGTTAAAATATATATTTTCTTTGGATGTGTTATGAATTTTATTTTAAGAAAAAATAATAATGGAACATTGCAAATTGCAACGCAAAATTCTTAAAGTTGAATTCTGTTAAATTAATGCGAGTGGTAATTTTATAAAATAGATGTATTTTTTTTAGGGAATATAAATTATGTGAATAGAAAAATAAAATTTTTCCAACAAAAATGGGGTGGTTAATAAGTCTCATTTGAATCAAATTAGAAAGAGATGTTGGTGTTGCTGCAACGAACTCTCAAAACCAGAAGCACTAACCACAGTAAAAAAAATTTAAAAAAATGATATAAATTGGTTTAAGTGTTTAGATTCATAAGTGAGATTTCAAAATTACAAAATTGGATTTCATTTTAATAAAAATTTAATTACCTCTCATAGTAATATTTTATAAAAATTACAAGCAGCTAAAGCTACCTAATAAAAAAGGGGACAAAAAAAAAAAAAAAAGCTTTGGCATTTGGGGAATGCAAATAATTGGAGCTTGCCAAGTGCAAATGGAATGTCTGGTAAAAGTCAAAAGCAAGAGTTGTGAGGTGTCTAGCTTTTGGCAGATTTATGCCATTGCCTTATAAAAGTTCATTTTTTTTTTGGGGAAAAGATTCAAAGAAGTGCTCTGTTTTCAAGTAGTTGGAAAGTTGGCTTCATCAGTGGAGCAAGCGTCTTGTTGAGTGAGGAGTAATATAATATTTAAAAGTAATTTTTGTTTTTTAATGTCAATCCAGGCCTAGATTCTTTGAAACGAAACCAGGCCGAAGACTAAGGTGCACAACAGTAATTTGGACACAAAAAAACTGAAGGTAATAAAAAATTGTTATTATGATAAATAAATGACAAGAATCCTAATTTGAAAAAAAAATATAGGAGAAGAGGGTAGTGGGAATGGGATTTAGATATATAATTCAAGATTCTGTTTATTTTTTAAAAGTAAGGAATAAATTTTATGAGGAAAAGAAAAGGAAAAGGAAATTGAATTTATATGTTTTTCATAACATTATTGAATTTATATCTCAATTATAATTTTTCTACTTAGTATATTTTTTTAACTATAATTGAGCGCATGCAAAACAAAAATTTAAGAAAAAGGATCTTGAAGGATTTTTGGTATACAATACTTGATAATTGAAAATTTTGTAAAACGGTGCAAGAACCTAGGGTAACAAATTTATTAAAATCATCCAAAATTAGCTTAACAAAATTCTCCATGAATATGGGCCTATTGGCTTCATACAGGTAGGCCCTGGAGTCTCTTCAATTCGATGCTTAGAATTGCCGTGGGCCCCATAGGGGAGGCGAGGCCTGGCTCAAGTTTGTAAGAGCGCCCACACAATGGGCCGAAAGGCTTATTTATTTGATTTAAATATTACACTTTTAACTTCAGTGTATGAGAAATGAGTAGTTGAATAGCAAATCAGCAAAGTCATCTGTTTATCGATAGTAACAAAACCTGAAAATTGTTTAAAAATGGGTGCATAGAAGAAAAATAAAAGAAAAGAAAAGAAAATCGCCCTTGTTGTCGATGAAACCCAGGATGCAATGAGGAATTGACGATTACAAAGTGACCGTAACAAGAAAAGGAAACCATGATCCATGATGAGATAGGCTTAAGCCACAATGCTATGATTGCTATCACATGGAAATGGAATGCCTCAAATCTACGTACATTGATTCTCTCAATATCCATCTATTCTAATAAAAACTTGAACTACAAATTTTCTTCTTACCCAAAACCACAAAATTAAGATCTCATTCTTCTTATTCTTTGGAAACGGCAAGCATCAAACTTGATAAGGAACTTCACTTCACGAACTCTAATTCTCTGGGTGCCATGTGGAGAAAAAAGGGTTTCCTCAGTGAACCAAGTTAGATTGAGAAACTGGAGGAGGCTCCAAGAAGTAAAAATGTACGTGTATGGAAGGGATGGTAGCTACCAGAAACACTTCAACATGCAGATAATAAGATGGAAGAAGTAATTTTCTGGGTGAAGAAATTCAGGTCTCACAAATCTGTCCAAGTTAAGATTGCGCGGAAGAAGATTGCCGCAATAGAGCATGGTTGTCACACTGGCTACAGGTTCAGACATTAGCGCTGTCACCAATCTCACCAGAGAACGCAGCATCACTGGCATTAGGATCTGCACGAGCAAGACCAAGCAACACAACAAACTCTAATCAATGCCCTTCATATAAAAATCCTACCTTTCACAACATCGTATTAACATCCCCTGCATTTTGCTAAATAAACACAGAACAAATCAGACAACCCATAAAGAAACAGTTTGTGAACTTAACAAGTTCATGAGAATCAAGATTCAACTTCCCCTCCACTTTCACATTCCCCTTACAATAAGAGCCAAATGAAAAAGGAAAGAAGATATTAGTATAAGGCCCTATAGAAGTCAGTAACAATAACATAAAGAGCACCATTTACAGCCAGACAAAAATTACAAAAACACAAGCACACCATTTTTTTCCCCCTTCTAAGACGATTCCGAGAATAAAATTCTGAATGCTCTATATATATGAGTGAGTATGCTCTCAAAATCGATCCGAGAAAAAAAGTTAGTGTCAGAAAAAAAAAAACACAAGCATATATGTCTATCAAGGTGTGTTCCATACAGAGAGAGAGAGAGATGGAGCATACCATAGTTGATGCCTTATTGTTGAGGGAAGTTGTAGGAAAGAAGAGGAGCGAGGTTGGTGAACTGAGGAGTGAGGAAGTGAAACTTTTTCACCAAACCAAAGAGAAGGAGAGAATGGCAGAGTCAGAGCAATAGATTCAAATGCAGTTACCTACCGCACAGTTAGTGTTCAGACTTACCCTTCAAAACTGTCAGATGAAAACTGTAAAAACTGCAAATGCAGAATGTGGCTTGAGATACCCAACATACATATAGCTCTGAAACGAAACGAGTGCTACCAACTATTGGGCCTTTGTATCTGCCAACATCAGACTTATCGACAACCTAATTTGGTACGCTACGCACAACAAAAGCTTTGCCATATATGAAGAAAGAAACCTAGAAAGAAATCTACCAAACATTGGCAAAGTGTCAAACAAGGCCTTTTGGAGTCTCCTCTAACTATATTAATTTTTTTTTTTAATATATTACATCCGATTTAAGAATTTCTAGATTCCAGACCACAGTCAAAGATGTCCATTTTCCGCCACTTGTTTCTTCTTTTGGTTTCTGTTTTTATGGTTGTATACTTGATTCTTGGATGTACTTTGCTTGTACGCTTAGAATATAGAAAAAATAAAGAAAATTGGCCCCCATAAATACGGATCCTGAAGGGGATTTTGTGTGGTTTACTAGATTCGCTGATTTCAAAGTCCAAGGAGAGAAAACTATGGATGCAAATGGTTATATGAAAGGAAACAGAGAAAATTGAGGGGCAGTGTCAGCTTTGGGATACTGACACAAAACTGTTTGCTATGCGGCAATTGGTTTAGGGCTAACCTCCCATTACCCACTATCTAGCAGCGCCCATTGCTTCAGAGTAGAATCCATGTGCTAATGATAATTTAATTACTTCCTTACAAGCTTGTTTTCACCAAACAGGCCCAAACAAGCTTGGGGCTCATTTTTTCCCGTGTTCCACTCTTCGAAAGAGAAGAAAGAAGAGTTTTTTTTTTTTTTTTTCAATTTGTTGAAAAGGTCCTTTTTCAGAAGACAAATGCAAAGAACGTGCTTATAGGAAGTCGGCAAAAAGTGAGGATACGGCTCATTGTTTGGTGAATGCAGAAAGCAGGAGGTGGTTATGGTTCATTGTGGTAGGAGGAGTTGTCACTGAAACCGTAAGGGAAGATGGACTTTTGTTTCGTCCTATCTCTCAAGTTCAAAAAACTTCCCGTCAGGGGAATAGAAAAGATAGCAAGATCCCATCATGGAAACCCAGACATTCAGCTTTAAAAACATTGGTCCTGCAGCAAACAACAACTCGGTTGCAAATAAATTGGAAGAGCAAGGCTTTGAGCAAATTTTTAAGGTAAGCCTTTTTCAGGCTTTAGGGTTGTGTTGAAAGAGAAGAAAGAATACTAATCTGAGTATTTGCCCAACAAAAGTTTAGACTTCTACCTCTTTGGTATGTTATCTTTCCAGAACTCATTATATGAATTCTTCAATTTATATCTGTTTTGTTTGTTCTACAACCTGTAATTTTATGCTTACTTTGAAACTGATTATGACAAAATGAAAACTGCTAAATTGAGAAAGAATAAAAGATTCAGCATCATAGAAGGGCAATGCCCGAGGACTGGTTTTATCTCTCCCTGAATATTCAAAAGTGATTCACCAAGATTTAAAAGCTAGCGACGTTTTACTCAATAATATGAACCCAAAAATAGTGATTTTGGGATGGCAAGAATATTTGAGCTCTTTAATATGCTTTGACTGTTTCATAGTTAAAGTCTGCATGATTATAATACTTGTTTATAATTTTAGAATTAAGATCATACTGTTGTTTTTCAGAAAAAAAAAAGTTGTTCCACAAATGAAGCAAAAGCATCTGTGGACTACTTGACAACATGTAATAGAACTATTTAATTACAAATGTTCGACTTCTTGCAAATAAAATGAAAAATAAGAGCATCGAAGGCTTACACAAGAACAATAACTATTTCTGCTTCCGTGAAAATGCCTGCCTTAGTCAATGACAATGCAAATTAGTGCAATGAGTCTACCTTTGGAGTCGCATGTATATTATTACCCTTTGTCTGAACTCTGCACCCCAACCATGCAAATTAGTTGCTCATCTAGTTTCCAAGGAACAACAAGTTCAGGAATCAGGACCATGAGTGCGCCATGAAACTCGTAGAAAAAGTGAAAGATATTCATGGGGCAAACGATGAAACAAATCCTTTTTCTATTCCTTGTAATTCTCGGTTAGTTAACGTCTTGCAATAAGTTGACCAGCAGATGCCGTCCAAGGTAAGGCGGTGGCTTCAAAGACACCACATAGGCTATGTCTTTGGATAATTGACATTGGTTATACCACATAGGACTTTGATTGACCACAGCAACACTACCTACCAACTGTGTTGATTTTCCTGTGTTTGAATTACCAAATGGGAAGAACCTTCTCCTCTTTGGGCCGTAAAGGCCATTTTTGCATTGCACTTCACAAGAACCTTTCCCGAACTGTTTCAGAAATTAACACAAGGAGTTTTTCTCACGAGTCGGGATGAAATGACATCGACTTTCGGATACTTCGGACTGAACTAAGTAATGGGAACTTGCGGTCGACGGCAACTTGAGACTAAATCAAATGGATACAACAAGAGAATATTCCATAGAAAAGGAACTGTGGCAAAGTTTTGACAGCCCAACATCATCTTTCTTCCAGAAATGAAAGGGGGGAATCAACGACAGAACAGGATGCAAATGGACCATAACATCAATGAAAGGCCTAAACACTCCAGCGCTGAGTTACTTCACTATTGGGATGGACCCCAATAATACAAGGCAATTGCTCATGCGGTGGCAAGGAAACATATACTGGACCCGCGGGCTACTCTGATGGTAGATTTAGCAATTTATAGACTACTTTAGCCATCTACCTGGAATACAAATCAGACGAAAATGAAACATACTTCAAATTTTTTATAAATTCAGGCGAAATTCCTTTCATTGGTTTGAATCCACTGGGAGAATGAACGTCTGTCTCCTGCAACGGTGACAACCCTGCACATGATGTTAGTGGATGTAAGGGGACCTCGCGCGAAGGACGTTTTTAACCAAAAAAAATTTTGAGGATCAATTTATAAAAGAATTTATCTTAAGTAGTTAGTTTACATGCTTTTTAGGTGGCAGCTCCCTTAGTTGTTTTAAGAAGTTGGCTAAATTCTTAAGAGAGAATGAGGGGATAGGTGCATAAAATGATTGTTATTTAAAGATAAAAAAGAACATGAATTTCCCAGACATGATGAGGGATACTGCATTTCTTTGATCATTAAACAACTCAGATTCCAAGGGGGTACTACTAGAACAATAATGTATGCTTCTGTTAAGTCAAAGAAAGATTCCAAAGGAGACTCGTTGGAGTTGACGAGAGTCGAGAGTGTTACATACTGATGCTTAACTTTCATTTCATATGCTTCAAATGGAATTGCACAGTTACTGAAAAAATTGATGAATTAATATGACACTCACGGTAACTAGAAACTTCGAGGAGTATTATTAATTATACAATAATTCTGTAACTTTTTCCTTTCATAATTTTTATATATGACAAATTGATTCAATTCAGAATTATAATAATGATCAAAGTTGTCAGAGAAAAGATAATTTACCATACTCAAATTAGAAAAAGCGAAGGTAAAAGAGAGGAAAAACGCGTCCCTCCCGTCACCTTCACGGCTTCACCAACTTGACTGCTTCTTCATCATTGACTTGTATTGTATTGTATGTATCCATGGGGATAACAAAATGCCGGCCATTGACGATGACTGATTCATATGGAAGGGAATATATAAGACAGAATGTCACAAACGGGGCAAGTGGACCAAAATTTTATATTACCACTTACTCTCAATCATTCTCCTTCACTTCACTTAACTGCATCTTCTTCTTCACAGAAAGTGAGCCGTAATATGTATGTAGTACCGCTTGATAAAGCATAGAATTTTCTGAATTTTGTTGGCGGGTAGACCCCATTTCGTCCTCTCTTGGTGCCCTTCCCAGACTATAAAGCCCTTTCTATATTGCTCTGCTTCTCCTTCGTCGTCCTTCTTTGCTCTGCCACGCCAGCAATAGCATTTAATTTTGTCTATTCAAGGTCATAACTCACAAACTGAAGAAGTCAAGTCGTCTAGTTCATTTTGGACACACACACACCAAAAAAGAAAAAGAAAAAAGTCGTCTGGTTCATCAATTGAACTTGCCTTTTGATAAAGAATTACTGCAATCATATTCATATGTTTCAGCTGAAACAGAAGAGGAAATTACTACCGTATCAATTATGGCTCTGTTCTCATATCGTCAACATTCTTCTGAAATGATCTTAAGTTTCGTCCTTTTTCTTGTTTTCAACGGTAAATTTCCATTCTTAAAGGTTTTTTAAAAACTGGGTCTTTTCAATTTTCACTAACCGAACTATAGTGATAGTTGCATGAAGTTAGTGAAACTGAAACCTAGCTCAGGTTGCTCTGTTTTGGATTCTTACACAGGGGTTTCAGGGGCTACATTTACACTTGTGAATAAGTGTGACTACCCAGTATGGCCAGGGATTTTAGCACAGGAAGGTCCAGAGCTTGGAAGCACAGGCTTTAAGCTAACCAATGGAAGCTCTCGCAGCTTCCAGGCCCCAGCTAATTGGACCGGTAGATTATGGGCCAGAACCGACTGTATATTCAACGATTCAGACGGCGGAACTTGCGCCACCGGCGACTGTGGCTCCGGAGGAGTCACCTGCAACGGAGCCGGAGCCACACCTCCGGCGACTCTCGCCGAGTTCACCCTCCGCCCTGGCTCCCAAGACTTCTATGACGTGAGCCTCGTAGACGGCTTCAATCTGCCAATAATGGTAGAAGCCAATGGAGTTTCAGGCTCATGCGCGACCACCGGTTGCGTGGCGGATCTCAACAGCCAGTGCCCGCCCGAATTAAGGGCCGACGGTGGCAATGGCTGTAAGAGTGCTTGTGGTGCGTTTGGGAAACCTGAGTATTGCTGCAACGGGTCATACAGTTCCTCTTCCGCGTGTAAGCCCTCCAATTACTCTGAGATGTTCAAGTCGGCGTGTCCAAGAGCCTATAGCTACGCCTTTGATGATCCCACCAGTACCTTTACTTGTTCAGGAGCTAACTATACAGTCACATTTTGTGCTGCTACTCTCCCAGGGTAAAGTTTCAGTTCACTTTTCTGGGTTTTTATTCCATTCTTAAAGCTTTCTTAGAGTTCCACATGATTTTATTCATGGACTGAAGAAAACAATCATAAAATATGTTAGAATATGTTAAATCTGAATCATTTAAGCATAAAAGAAGTGGTATTATCTTCCTCCTTCAAGATTAACTGTTCTGCCATGGTTTTTATCTCTTATCAAAAGTTTTAATATCATAATATACTAACACCACCTAGTGACTCTAAAAGAGTACATATCTCTTAGTTATATTGCCTATCGGAAAAGAGAGGGATTTATCAAATTTATACTAAAACAATAATATATGCTTCCCAAAGAAAAATTCCAAAGGGGGCTCATAGAAGTTGACAAGAGTATTACATATTGAAGTTTCTCAGAACTTTAATTTCATATGCTTCAAATGAAACTGCACAGCTACTGAAAAAATTGATGAATTATATCTGACAAACTGATTCAATTCAAATATATAGTACTTGTCAAAGTTGTAAGAAAAAAGATAATTTACTTGCTCAAAGAAAGAGAAGGAGAATAGAGGAAAAACGCTTCTCTCATGTAACCTTCAAGGCGTCACGTACTTGACTTCATCTTCATTATCGACTTGTATATGTATCCATGTGGATAACAAAACCGTGGTCATTGACGATGGTTGCTTCAAATGGAAGGGAACATAATAGATTAGCAGAAACAGAGGAAGATGACCAAAATTCGTCAATCTTTTTTTTTTTTTTTCTTTTAACTCCTCCTTCCTTTCCTTTTCATTCTCTTGCCAGGTTTACAGGAGATTCTGGGGAACAAGGGCGACACAAACACAAAGGTATGTCTAGTAACCAAAACTGCTGTAGGCTAATTAATATTATGTATTGCTAGTTGTCTTCTGCAGCGCACATTTTAATATGTTAGGAATAGCATGGAAGTTGTAATCCTAACAAATGCATGCAGTGTAAAATTGATATCAGAAATAGCAGCAACCTGCAACACATTTCTATCATTTACTCTGTTGTTGTACTTGGTAAACTGGTCATGGTGTCACTACCCTCACACCTACATCTGTCAAACCCATGATCTCTTTGTCCCCCAATTCAGGAGGTCTCCTTGGAAAAGTTGACTACCAACACAAGTTTTTGGCATTTGAGGGTGACTACGAAGCTCTTACTGAATTCATTTTTACCAAGTGAGACAACCTGTGTTGCCATTTCTCTTGGTATCTGATAAAGTATAGATGAAGAGAAACTTCAAAATTTCATATTTACAAATATTATTAAAAGTAATAAGATTAACACTAACAGAATATACTTGAAAGGCAACAAAAAGAAGAAGCATAACACATACAGAATGCAGATTGGATTTGGATCAGTTGATACTGTCTCTTTGTAATTATTTTACCTGATATAAGGTATATACTAATACCCAAATAATAGAGTAAGTAGACCAACTAACCTTCTAAATTGTGTCACTATCACTTTCGTGAGTTAAAAATCATACTCTTGTGAATTGCAGCAAACAGGTGGTGGATAGACCTTATCATTGGGATGGGAGCAGCCCTAGCATTCCCTCTGATATGCTACTTATGCTTTGCCCTATGGAGAAAATACAAAGCAGAAGGTAACTAACTTGCAATAATTTCTAAAAAGTGTGCTATGAATTTAGGACCTCTTTATAACCTATACTTTCATGTCACATTACTAGTGGATAGAAAAATGAAGCAAAAGAACATATTACATGAAATTGGAGGTAATGCAATGCTTTCCATGGTGTACGGAAAAGCCAAAAAGAGTAAGAAACATGGAAAATCAAGCAATGAGGTTGAAATATTCAATTTTGAAAGCATTGTGGCTGCCACAAATAATTTCTCAGCTTTTAACAAGCTAGGAGAGGGTGGTTTTGGTCCTGTTTACAAGGTAATGTCAGCATTTTGAAATTGAAATTTTAAATTGTATAAATAGAAATTTCATATAATAATACTTTCAGGGAACACTAACTGATGGACAAGAAGTAGCAATAAAGCGACTTTCTAAAAGTTCAGGACAAGGACTTACGGAGTTTAAGAATGAAGCTAAACTCATGGCCAAACTCCAGCACACTAATCTAGTGAGGCTTTTAGGATTCTGCATTCAAAGAGATGAAAGAATATTAGTCTATGAGTACATGTCCAACAAGAGCTTAGACTTCTATCTATTTGGTAGGCCATCTTTTTACTTAACATGACTATGAACCTAATATGTTTCAGTGTATAGATTTACTAATAAGCATCCTTACATCGATATAGATGCAAGTAGAAGGAATGCATTAGACTGGGAAAAAAGATTTAACATCATTGAAGGCATTGCTCAAGGACTTCTTTATCTTCACAAGTATTCAAGACTAAAAGTGATACATCGTGATTTGAAGGCGGGCAATATATTACTTGATGAAGAAATGAATCCTAAAATATCTGATTTTGGTTTGGCTCGAATTTTCAATATAAAAGGATCTGAAGAAAGCACAAATAGAATTGTTGGTACATAGTAAGTATATTAACAATCATTCATTTTCAGTATTTTTTGTACAACTTTGATTTATTTTATATTCTAACTTTAATTTATTTTGTTATTATTTAAGTGGTTATATGTCTCCAGAATATGCAATCAATGGTGTTGTATCAATCAAAATAGACGTATATAGTTTTGGTGTATTGCTGCTAGAGATTCTTAGTGGAAAGAAGAATAATAGTCGCTATAATTTACAACATCCACTAAATCTCATAAGATATGTAAGTTTCTTAAATAATTATTTCATGAAATTCATATTTCAACTCAGTTATTAAACTTTGGTTTTGGTGGATGTTGGAATTCTTTTAGGCGTGGCAGCTTTGGAATGAAGGTAGAGCCTTAGAGCTAATAGATTTAGAAACAAGTGGATCAAATACTCAAAACAAAGTGCTAAGAAGTATTCACATTGGCCTCTTGTGCGTACAAGATCAAGCAAATGACAGACCTTCCATGTTAGATGTTGTTTCTTTTCTATCGAATGATACCATTCAACTTGCCCAACCAAAGCAACCAGCATTCTTTATCAGTGTGATTGTGGAAGAGTCTGAGTTACATGATAGCAGCGAAAAACATTATTCCATAAATGAAGTAACAATTTCTGCTATGAATGGTAGATAATTGTACCATTATGAACACATTGCAATGAGGCATTTTGAAGTGCACATAATTTTACTTCAGTTTCTTGAGAGACAATAGACAAGTTTTCTTATACTACTTTTCGATTACTATGATAAGAAGAAAACATTTAGTTTTCAGTCATTACATTAATATCTTTTTTTTTTTTGTCTAGTTCATCTCATTAATACTTATAATTTTAGAATTAAGATCATACTGTTGTTTTTCAAGGAAAAAAAAAAGATGCTCCACAAATGAAGCAAAAGCATCGGACTTGACAACATGTATTAGGATTATTTGAATATGAATGTTTAATTTCTTGCAAATGAAATGACAAATAAGAGGATCAAAGGCAAACACAAGAACAAGAACTATTTCTACTTCCATGAAAATGCCTGCCCTTGTCAATGACAACACAAATTAATGCAATGAGTCTACCTTTGGCGCTGCATGCATATTGTTGCCCTTTGTCTGAACTCTGGACCTCAACCATGCAAATTAGTTATTTATCTGGTCTCCAAAGAAAAACAAGCTCAGGAATCAGAACCAGTGGGCCATGAACCTTGGAGACAAAGTGAAAGATATTCATGGGGCAAAATGAAACAAATCATTTTTCTATTCCTGGTAATTCTTGATTGGTTACCGTCTTGCAATAAGTTGACCAGCGGGTGCCGTCCAAGGTAAGGCGGTGGGTTCAAAGACACCACATAGGACTTTGATTGACCACATCAACATCACCTACCAAACTCTGTGTTGACTTGCCTTTGTTGAATTACCAAATGTGAAGAAGCTTCTCTTTGGGCTGTGGAGGCAGAGTTCTAACTTTCCTCAGTTTTGCATTGCAATTCACAAGAATCTTTCGCGAACTGTTTCAGGAATTAACAGAACGAGTTTTTCTCACTAGTCGGGATGAAATGACATCACTTTTCGAACACTTCAAGATGCGTGTCTTCCATTTCCCTAATGATCCCACCAAATGACATCACTTTTGGTACCTTGGAATACCTTTCAGGAGACAATATGTGTGGATTGCCAACCTAGTAATTGACGAAAGAGGTAGCTTGAAAATTTTATATAATGGTGGTTTCAACTCTATAGTACTGTATTCCAGCCAAGTAGCTCAAAATATTTCTGCTCTTTCTGAGCTTGGGGACGACGGCAACTTGAGACTAAATCAAATGGATACAACAAGTGAATATCCCGTAGAAAAGGAACTGGCACAAAGTTTGGACTGCCCCAACAACATCTTTCTTCCAGGAATGAGAGGGGGAATTAACAACGGAACAGGATGCAAATGGACCATAACATCAATGAAAGGCCTAAACACTCCTGCGCTGAGTTGCTTCACTTTTGGGATGGACCCCAATAATACAAGGCAATTACTCATGCAGTGGCAAGGAAACATATACGGGACCAGCGGGGGTAGATTTAGCAATTTATATACTTCTTTAGCCATCTACCTGGAATACAAATCAGACGAAAATGAAACATACTTCACTTTTTTTTATAAATTCAGGCGAAATTCCTTTCATTTGTTTGAATCCACCGGGTGAATGAACGTCTGTCTCCTGCAACGGTGACAATCCTGCACATGATGTTAGTGGATGTAAATGGACCTCACGCGAAGGACGTTTTTAAACAAAAAAATAATTTTTGAAGATTAATTCATAAAAGAATTTTATCTTAAATAATCAGTTTACATGCTTTTTAGCTGGCAGCTCCCCTAGTTGTTTTAAGTTGTTATCTTAATTCTCAAGGGAGAGAATGATGGGATAGGTAAGTAGCTGCCGTGATGAAATGCTCCTGAGCAAATTAGTATTTTCTCTACTTTCTTTCCATTTTTCTATTCTGTTTTTGGGTCACAACACCTTATTTATTTTCATCTTTAATCGAAAGATTTTATATTTATAAATTAAACACTTTTTACTTAAATTATTGTTAGTTTTTTAATAAATTAGTTTAAATTTATAGTTGATTTGTGTGTTTATTTTTGTAGATAAAAAATTAAAAAATATATAAAATTGCAAAAATTATAAGAAAGTTGAGGAGAAATATTAGGACAGCCGTAGAGTCTTGCCATTGTACACCAACAATTTCAAAAATTCAAATTAAAATTTAAAATTTTTAAAACTACGAGGATGAATCATTACTATTACAACATCAAAATGAGAATAATTACTCTTATGACTTGAAATCTCAAAATTGACTTATTGGCATAATGATAGCAGTGTTATGAATTAGTTTTAAAAATATAAATTTGAGTATGATTGAATGATTTATTGTAATTTAAAAAAAAATCTTTAGACTACAAAGTAAAAGAGGAGAGAAGTTTATGTTCACTGTTCTATTTCCAACACGAATTTTCTTCCTTTCTCTATACTTTCAATTATGAATTTGTTCATCAAAGCTATTTTGAGAGCTCTACTACATCGACACAAAAGCTTCTATAGTGAACATTTTTTTTTTTGTGATTTCTAAATGAAGCACTTGACAAATCAGTGGATAAATGTGAACATTTTGTGAATTCAAAATGACAAATCAATGGATCAAAGGCCAAGGCCAACCCAAGAACTATTTCCAATTCCATGAAAATGGCTGCCTTAGAACACGTGCATTAAAATGATTCTGTTATTTAAAGAAAAAAAAAGAAAAAAAAATGAACTTCCCGAACACCATGAGCGATACTGCATTTCTTTGATCATTAAACAACTCAGATTCCAAAGGGGTGCTACTAGAATTAGTCTCATTTTCTTGACAGTGACAAGCGGCAAAGATGAAACAAATTGTTCAAGATTATTTTTTCTGCCATGGTTTTTATCTCTGTATCAAAAGTTCTAAAATAATATTGTACTAACATCACGTAGTGACTCTAAAAGGGTACATATGTCTAACTTAGTTACATTGCCAATTGGAAAGACAGGGATCTATCTAATTTATATTATAACAATAATGTATGCTTCTGTTAAGTCAAAGAAAGATTCCAAGGGAGACTCGTTGGAGTTGACGAGTGTTACATGCTGATGCTTCTCAGAACTTCCATTTCATATGCTTCAAATGGAATTGCACAGTTACTGAAAAAATTGATGAATTAATATGACGCTCACGGTAACTAGAAACTTCGAGGAGTATTATTAATTATACAATAATTCTGTAACTTTTTTATTTCACAATTTTTATATATGACAAATTTATTCAATTCAGAATTATAATAATGGTCAGAGTTGGAAGGAATTAATCAAATTAGAAAAAGCCAAGGTAAAAGAGAGGAAAAACGCGTCCCTCCCGTCACCTTCACGGCTTCGCCAACTTGATTGCCTCTTCATCATTGACTTCTATTGTATTATATGTATCCATGGGGATAACAAAGCGCGTGGCCATTGACGATGACTGATTCGTATGGAAGGGAACATAACAGATAGCATAAGCAGAGGACCAAAATTTTATATTACCACTCACTCCCCATCCTTCTCCTTCGCTTCACTGCATCTTCTTCTTCACAGAAAGTGAGCGATAATATGTATGTAGTACTGCTTGATAAAGCATAGAATTTTCTGAATTTTGTTGGTGGGCAGTCCCCATGATCTTCTTTCCATATTGCTTTGCTATTCCTTCGTCGTTTTTCTTTGCTCTGCCATGCCAGCAATAGCATTTAGTTTTATCTATTCAAGGTCATAACTCACAAACTGAAGAAGTGAAGTCGTCTAGTTCATTTTGGACACACACACACACACCAAAAAAAAAAAAAAGGTCATCTGGTTCATCAATTGAACTTTCCTTTTGATAAAAAAATTACAGCAATCATATGTTTCAGCTGAAACAGAAGAGGAAATTACTACCGTATCAATTATGGCTCTGTTCATATCGTCAACATTCTTCTGAAATGATCTTAAGTTTCGTCCTTTTTCTTGTTTTCAACGGTAAATTTCCATTCTTAAGGTCATAACTCACAAACTGAAGAAGTCAAGTCGTCTGGTTCATCGATTCATTTTCCTTTTGATAAAGAATTACTGCAATCATATGTTTCAGCTGAAACAGAAGAGGAGATTACTACCGTAGCAATTATGGCTCTGTTCTCATATCATCAACATTCTTCTGAAATGATCTTCAGTTTCGTCCTTTTTCTTGTTTTCAGAGGTAAAGTTCCATTGTTTTTAAAAACTGGGTCTTTTCCATTTTCACCAACCGAAGTTTACTGATGGTTGCATGAAGTTAGTGAAACTGAAACCTAACTCAGGTTGCTGTGTTTTGAATTCTTACACAGGGGTTTCAGGGGCTACATTTACATTTGTTAATAAGTGTGACTACACAGTATGGCCAGGGATTTTGTCAAGTCAAGGTCAAGAGTTTGGAAACACAGGCTTTATGCTAACCAATGGAAGCTCTCGCAGCTTCCAGGCCCCAACTGAATGGTCCGGTAGATTTTGGGCCAGAACCGACTGTAAATTCAACGATTCAGGCAAAGTAACTTGCGCCACCGGCGACTGTGGCTCCGGAGGAGTCGCCTGCAATGGAGCCGGAGCCACAGTTCCGGTGACCCTCGTCGAGTTCACCCTCGGCTCTGGCGCCGGCTCCCAAGACTTCTATGACGTGAGCCTCGTAGACGGCTTCAATCTGCCATTGATAGTAGAAGCGAAGGGAGGGTCAGGCTTATGCGCGACCACCGGTTGCGTGGCCGATCTCAACCGCCAGTGCCCGTCCGAATTAAGGACCAGCAGCGGCGATGGCTGTTCCAGTCCTTGTGCCACGTTTAATACCTCTGAGTATTGCTGCACCGGGGCATACAATACCGCTTCCACGTGCAAGCCCACCACATACTCTGAGATGTTCAAGAAGGCGTGTCCAAAAGCCTATAGCTACGCCTATGATGATCACACCAGTGCCTTTACTTGTTCAGGAGCTAACTATACAGTCACATTTTGTCCTGCTTCTTTTTCAAGGTAAAGTTTCAGTTCACTTTTCTGGGTTTTTATTCCTTTCTTAAAGCTTTCTTGGAGTCCCACGTGATTTTATTTATGGACTAAAGAAACCAATTATAAAATATGTTAGAATATGTTAAATCTGAATCATGTAAGCATAAAAGAAGTGGCGCTAACTTTCTCGTTCAAGATTAACTGTTCTGCCTTGGTTTTTATCTGTATCAAAAGTTTTAATATAATAACATACTAACACTACATTGTGACTATAAAAGAGTACATATCTCTTAGTTACATTGCCTATCGGAAACGAGAGGGATCTATCAAATTTATACTAAAACAATAATATATGATGTCGTATCTTAAGTCAAAGAAAAATTCCAAAGGTGGCTCATAGAAGTTAATATGTATATTGAGGTTTCTCAGAACCTTCATTTCATATGCTTCAAATGAAACTGCACAGGTATTGAAAAAGTTGATGAATTATATATGATAAATTGATTCAATTCAGATATATATAGTACATATCAGAGTAGTAAGAAAAAGGATAATTTGCTTACTCAAAGAAAAAGAGAGGAAAAAGCATCCTTTCGGTAACCTTCACGGCTTCACTACTTGACTTCATCTTCATTATTGACTTGTATTGTATGTATCCATGTGGATAACAAAACCATGGTCATTGACGATGGTTGCTTCAAATGGAAGGGAACATAATAGATTAGCAAAAACAGAGCAAGATGACAAATTCTTCAATCTTCTTCTTTTTACTCCTCCTTCCTTTCCTATTCCTTCTCTTGCCAGGTCTACAGGAGATTCTGGGGAACAAGGGCAACACAAACACAAAGGTATGTCTATTGTCTAGTAACCAAAACTGCTGTAGGCTAATTAAAATTATGTATTGCTTGTTGTCTTCTGCAGCGCACATTTTAATATGTTAGGAATAGCATGGAAGTTGTAATCCTAACATATGCATGAAATGTAAAATTGATATCAGAAATAGCAGCAACCTGCAACACATTTCTATCATTTCCCCTGTTGTACTTGGTAAACTGGTGATGGTGTCACTACCCTCACACCTACATCTGTCAAACCCATCTCCTTGGAAAAGTTGACTACCAACACAAGTTTTTGGCATTTGAAGGTGACTGCGAAGCTCTTACTGGATTCATTTTTACCAAGTGAGACAACATGTGCTGGCATTTCTCCTGCTATCTGATAAAGTATAGATGAAGAGAAACTTCAAAATTTCATATTTACAAATATTATTAAAAGTACTAAGATTAACTCTAACAGAATATACTTGAAAGGCAACAAAATGAAGAAGCATAACACATACAGAATGCTGATTGGATCTGGATCAGTTGATACTGTCTCTTTGTAATTATTTTACCTGATATAAAGTATATACTAATACCTAAATAACAGAGTAAGTAGACCAACTAACCTTCTTCTAAATTGTGTCACTATCACTTTCGTGAGTTGTTAAAAATTGTACTCTTGTGAATTGCAGTAAACAGGTGGTGGATATGGCTTATCGTTGGGATGGGAGCACCCCTAGCATTGATTCTGATCTGCTACTTATGCTTTGCCTTGTGGAGAAAATACAAAGCAGAAGGTAACTACCAAGTAATAATTTCTAAAAGCCGTGCTCTGAATTTAGGACATTTTTATAACGTATACTTTCATGTCACATTACTAGTGGATAGAAAAATGAAGCAAAAGAACATATTACATGAAATTGGAGGTAATGCAATGCTTTCCATGGTGTACGGAAAAGCCAAAAAGAGTAAAAAACATGGAAAGTCAAGCAATGAGGTTGAAATATTCAGTTTTGAAAGTATTGTGGCTGCCACAAACAATTTCTTAGCTTCTAACAAGCTTGGAGAGGGTGGTTTTGATCTTGTTTATAAAGTAACGTCTGTATTCTGAAATTAAAATTTGAGACTATATGAATAGAAATTTCATATAATAATACTTTCAGGGAACACTAACTGATGGACAAGAGGTAGCAATAAAGCGACTTTCTAAAAGTTCAAGACAAGAGCTTATAGAGTTCAAGAATGAAACTAAACTCATGGCCAAACTCCAGCACACTAATCTTGTGAGACTTTTAGGGTTCTGCATTCAGAGAGATGAAAGAATATTAGTCTATGAGTACATGTTTAGACTTCTACCTATTTGGTAGGCTATCTTTTACTTAACATGACGATGAACCTAACGTGTTTTAGTGGATAGCTTTACTAATAAGCATCCTTACATCAAGACAAATGCAAGTAGAAGGAATGCATTGGATTGGGAAAAAAGATTGAACATCATTGAAGGCATTGCTCAAGGACTTCTTTATCTTCACAAGTATTCAAGACTAAAAGTGATACATCGTGACCTGAAGGCAGGCAATATATTACTTAATGAAGAAATGAATCCTAAAATATCTGATTTTGGGTTGGCTCGAATTTTCGGTGTGAAAGAATATGAAGAAAACATAAATAGAATTGTTGGAACATAGTAAGTATATTAACAACCATTTATTTTCAGTATTTTCGATTTGTCTTTGATTTATTTTAGATTCTAACATTCATTTATTTTGTTAATATTTAAGTGGTTACATGTCTCCAGAGTATGCAATCAATGGTATTGTGTCAATTAAAACAGATGTATTCAGTTTTGGTGTACTGTTGCTGGAGATTCTTAGCGGCAAGAAGAATAATAGTCGCTATGATTTAGAACGTCCACTAAATCTCATAGGATATGTAAATTTTTTAAATAATTATTTAATGAAATTTATATTCCAACTCAGTTATTAAACATTTTTTTTGGTGGATGCTGGGTTTCTTTTAGGCATGGCAGCTTTGGAATGAAGGTAGAGCCTTAGAGCTAATAGATTCAGAAATTAGTGGATCAAATACTCAAAACAAATTGGTGAGAAGTATTCACATTGGCCTCTTGTGCGTACAAGATCAAGCAAATGATAGACCTTCTATGTTATGTTAGATGTTGTTTCTTTTCTATCAAATGATACCATTCAACTTGCCCAACCAAAGCAGCCGGCATTCTTTATCAGTGTGATCGTGGAAGAGTCAGAGTTGCATAATAGCAGGCAAGAACATTATTCCATAAATAGAGTAACAATTTCTGCTATGGATGGTAGATAGTTGTACCATTATGAACACAGTGCGATGAGGCATTTTGAACTGCTCATAATTTTACTTCATTTTCTTGAGAGATAATAGACAAGTTCTCTTATACTCATTTTCGAGATCTATGATAAGAAGAAAACATTTAGTTCTCAATCATTACATTAATATGTCAAGTTCATCCCATTAATACTTGTTATAATTTTAGAATTAAGTTCGTACTGTTGTTTTTCAGAAAAAAAAAAGTTGTTCTACACATGAAGCAAAAGCATCTGTGGACTTGACGTGTACTAGAACTATTTAATTTTTAATGTTAGACTTCTTGCGAATAAAATGAAAAATAAGAGGATCGAAGGCTAACACATGAACAAAAACTATTTCTGCTTCCATGAAAATGCCTGCCTTAGTCAATGACATTGCAAATTATTGCAATGAGTCTACCTTTGGCGCCGCATGTATAGTACCCTTTGTCTGAACTCTGGACCCCAACCAATTCTCAATATAACAGACTATCTATGTTTATTATTCATACTCTTACGCTCTCCCTCAAAACAAAGTTCTCTTGATTACTATTCAACTCCACTAGCTGACTAATTATCCCCCTCCAGACGCAAGGTAGCTAGATCTCTAAACTTGAGTTGGTCCGGCAAGGTAAGAAACCGATATAGAGAAGGAATATGCTCAACGCGAATTTCCTTTCTAATGACGCTCTCACGTACAAAAGCATGTCGAGCTCTGTGTTTGGTCCTGTTGTGTAACACAGGATTTGCTGACATCTTGCAAGTGCTTTGAGTATCGCAGTTGATGAGAGGAACATCAGAGCAGGGGACTTCGAGTTCACGCAGAAATGATTGAATCCATGGAAACCTCTGCTACATTGTTAGCGAGGCTCCAATACTCTGCCTCAGTACTTTTGCATGAGATAACTGTTTGCTTCTTGCTTGACCATGAAACGAGGTTGCTCCCCAGGAAGACACAGGTGCCAGTGTTGAAAGCCTAACATCTGGGTCTAAGGCCCAGTCAGCGTCACAATAGGCAGTGGTGGAAATCTGTGTTTTCTGAAGATGTAACGTAAGAGCACCCTTAAATAACTTAAGATGCATTTAACTGTTTTCCAATGAACCTCTAAGGGCTTTTTCATGAACTGGCACACTTGTTAACGGCAAATGATAGCTCTGGCATTGTAATGGTAATGTACTGCAATGCTCCAACAATAGAGCGATACAAATGAGAATCATCTACAGGATCACTTCCATACAGCTTAAGACCAGAATTCATAGGGGTGGAGATACTTTTAGAAAACTGCACTTTGGCTTTGCAAAGTAAGCCTTGAATGTTTTTTGTTTGTGTGAGATAGAAGCTACCATCCCTGAGCTTATGAGCTTCTATCTGAGAAAGAAATTAAGTTCACGAAGATACTTTAGTGGAAACTCCGTCTTCAAAGCAGTGATTAAATCCTTTATCTTTGAAAATGATATCCCAATGATGAAGATGTCATCTACATAGACTAGAACAAATAGCGAACTTGAGGGAGTGATATGGAAGAATAGCGAATGATCACACTTGCTAGACTGAAAATTGAACTTCTTGGAAAGAGTAGATGCTAATCTTTCAAACCATGTGCTATACAAAGACTTATTTAGTTTGCACACCGACTGTGTATTTTCAAATTCAAACCCCATAAGCTGCTGCATGTAAACTTTTTCAGTGAGAAAACTGTTTAAAAATACATTATTAATGTGAATTTGATTGACTGACCAGCCTTAAGAAAGAGTCAAAGTTAGAACAGTTCAAATTGTTGTTAATTTTACAACCAAGCTGAAAGTTTCATGATAATCCAATCCTTATTGCTGATGGAACTTCTTTGCCACAAGTCTCGTCTGATACTTCTGAATAGTTCCATCCAGATTTTCCATAATATGTAACAGTCACTGACAATCAATAGGTGTTCTATCTTTTGGTGGTTCAACAAAGGTCCAAGTATTATTTCATTGTAAATCCTGAAATTCTTAAGTCATGGCTGCTTTCCAAGCTGGAATTGATAAAGCTTCTGCTGCTGTACTGGTCTCTTTCTGTGTCAAATAAACCTTGGGCTTGAATATTCCAGCTTTAGAATGGGTTACCATATGAAGTTGATTTGGAAGGCCATTAATTATGTGGAATTACCGTCAGTAGCACCAAAACTTGGACTAAGTGCAAAAGGAACATCTGTTGGGCATAAAGGAACTGAACCAGAATGTTTAAGGATAGGAGGACTAGCTGATGGCAGACTTTCAATAGCAGATGGAGAAATGACAGCTGCAGCATAAGTGGTAACATAAGTAAATCTATTTTCATAAAAAATAACATCCCTTGAGATAAAAATACAATTCTTAGGAGCTAAACTCCTATAACTTTTATGAGACATATTATACCGGAGAAAAGAGAAAAGTGTATTTGATAGATCTAAACTCTAGTTTGTGTTTGTTATAAGGTCAAATCAAATGATAACAAGCACATCTAAAAACGTTAAAAAATGTATAATACGGCTTAATTTCATATAATTTTTCTAGAGGAGCCATATCTTGCAAAACAGGTGTAGGTATTCGGTTGGTCAAATATGTAGCAGTCAAAATTGCTTCATCCCAGAATTTAATAGGTAGTGATGCATTAGCAAGCAATGTGAGTCCTGTTTCTGTCACATGCCAATGATTTCTTCTGGTCACTCCATTTTGCTCATGAATATGTGGGAAACTAGTTGTGTAAAAGCTAGATACTCTCCTCCCCGGTCAGATTGCACAGCCTTAATACATGTTCCAAGCTGTAACTCTATCATCTTTTTGAAATTGATGAAAACAGTGAGAGCATCAGATTTTTATTTTAAAGGATAAACTCATGTGTATCTTGAGTGAGCATTTATAAAATTTATGTAGTAAGCGTAACCCAAAGTAGATTTCATGGGAGATGGTCCCCATACATCAGAATATATAAGCTGAAGAGGCTTGTCATAGACAGTTGTAGAGGTAGATAATGGTTGCTTATGGCTCTTTCCATAACAGCATGCTTTGCAAACTTGAGACACACTTTTATTCAATTCAACTTGCTCATTACAACTTCTAAGAACAGACTTTGCAACAGAAATCGATGGATGGCCTAGCCTGCAATGCCACAGCCTAAACAAACGATTTGAAGAAGAAATATTCAGTACGTCGGTAGAGAAAGCTTCGGATATTGAATTGTGTGATACATCAGAACTAGGGATCAGGATCCTCTACTGTGGGGGGGGGGGGGCACAGCACCGCGTGCTGTGCCCCCAAAACGACGCCGTTTCGATGCCACGTGTTAAATGACCAGGCGACTGTCGAAAACAACTAGTCGCCTGGTCATGCAAAATTCGTTCCCCCCTTGCCCACAGCCTGTGTGATGCAAAAAACGAAGGCCAGGCGACTGTCATAATAACCAGTCGACTGGTTGAATCTCTCCATCTTAGCCAGTCGCCTGGGCAAGCGACTGCTAGCCCCTGGAATGTCCACCAGGCGACTTGTTATTTTGCCAGTCGCCTGGCGGACATTCCAGGGGCTATCAGTCGCTTTCCCAGGCGACTGTCCAAGCGCTGGAAGTCCACCAGGCGCCTGGTTCTTTTGACAGTCGCCTGGTGGAAGTTAGATTTTCGCTCCTAGGAAGCCTACCAGTCGACTGTCACATACGACAGTCGACTGGTATGAGCCCTTAAACCCAGAATGCTTCCCCAAAATTTTCCGCCTTGAGAAAAAACGCAGCGTTTTATCAAAATATGTATTTACTAGCTAACGTAACGAAGAAATTAAAGCGGGAAAATATATAGAGTTGGTGAAAGAAAGAGTTACAGACCAGAGGGCAATGGAGAAGCACGGGGCAAGGGAGAAGAACCAAACACAGCAGGGGAAAATGAAGATAGCACAGCCAGGAGAAATGATAGTGTTGAACGAAGCACGAGTAGAACAAGGGGGAATAAAGGGACCGGAGAAAGTGGTAGAAGAACGAAGGACAATGGAGTTTCTTCATGACTCAATCACGGAAATGGAAGCAGAAGCAGAGCAGAAGAAGATGGAACATCCTATGGAGTGTGATTTGAAGCCCAAATTAGGTATGGAATTTGATAGTGTAGAAATAGCTTGGAAGTTTTGGGTAGAATATGGAGGAAAAAAAGGATTTGGAGTTAGGAAACATTACTTCAATCGTAATAAGAAAGATGGAAATATAACTTCATACAAGTTTGTTTGTTGTAAGGAAGGGTCTCGGAAGTCTGATAAAAGGGATTTTTTGACTATAAATCCTCGGCTTGAGACAAGAACAAATTGTAAAGCAAGAATGGGAGTGACTCGAGAGAATGGTAGATATAAAATCAATGAGTTAGTTGAGGAACATAATCATCCATTACATCTTCCTGAAACTGTGCATATATTGGTTTCACAACGTAAATTATCTGAGGTTCAGGGGTATGAAATTGAGTTAGGTGAAGATTCCGGACTTCAACAAAAATCTTGTTTTGATTTAATGAGTAGGCAAGTGGGAGGAAGATCTAATCTTGGTTATATTTCATTAGATGTAAAAAATTATATTCGAACTAAAAGGCAGAGGAGCATGGCTTATGGAGAGGCTGGTTGTCTACTACAATACTTTCAGCGTCAGTTGTTAGAAAATCCATCTTTTTTTCATGCTTGTCAAATGGACGTAGATGAACAGATAACTAATGTGTTTTGGGCGGATGCAAGAATGTTAATTGACTATAGTTATTTCGGTGATGTGATTTCTTTAGACACGACATATAGTACTAACAAAGCACACCGACCACTTGCATTATTTTGTGGATTCAATCATTTTAGAGGAGTGGTGATCTTTGGAGCAGCTTTGATGTATGATGAAACAGTGGAATCATTTAAATGGCTTTTCGAAACATTTTTGGAGGCACACAAACAGAAAAAGCCTCATACTATTTTTACCGATCAAGACCAAGCGATGTCAAAAGCATTGAATCAAGTTATTCCAGAAACTTTTCATGGACTATGCACGTGGCATTTGATGCAAAATGCCATCAAACATCTCAGCAACTTGATGAAGGATGGATTTCATATCTTGACGGATATAAAAAAATGCATGTATGAATATGACGAAGAAGTACAATTCGAGGCGGCATGGGTTAACTTATTGTTAAAATATAGTGTTCAAGAGAATACTTGGTTGAGATCTTTGTATAAGATAAAAGAAAAGTGGGCTGCTTGTTATACAAAAAAAGTTTTAACACTTGGCATGCGTAGTACACAACTTAGTGAAAGTTTAAATTCAGACTTCAAGAGTTGTATGAAACCGGAGTTAGATATACTCCAATTTTTCAAAAATTTTGAGAGAGTTGTGGAAGATAAGCGCTACAACGAGTTGAAGCATGAATTTGAGTCGCGCCATAAAATACCTAGATTGAAGATGGAAAATTCCATTATGCTGCAACAGCTTGCTCAGATCTACACTTCTACCATATTTGACTTATTCCAAAAGGAATTTGATTTATATGCGGCTGCATGTATAAAAAGTAAAAATGAGAGTCAGCCATTCCATGAATATATTGTTGTGATGGTTAATCGAGAAGTTGAGTATAGAGTTCAGTTCGATCCTATCAACATGTCCATATATTGTAGTTGTAAGAAGTTTGAAACTCATGGTATATTATGTTGCCATGCTTTGAAGGTATTTGATGTGCGAGATGTTAAAATACTTCCCACTCAATATATACTAAAGAGGTGGACAAAAGAAGCTAGGACAAGTGTGGTCTACGATATAAAGGAAAATAAAATTGAAGCAGATCCTAAGCTTCAGAGTACACAACGATACAGACAACTCTGTGCCAAAATGATAAGATTGGCAACTGAAGTATCCGATGATTCAGAAACTTTTTTAATGGTTAATAAAACCATTGATGATCTAAGCAACCAAGTTATGAAACTTCGTTTAAAAGACAAGCGTCCTGAGCCGGATACCACTGGATGCGTCACACAGGCGAAGGGATTGAAGAAAAAGGTAGGCATAAAGAGTAAGAGACGCATAAAGAGTTGGGTTGAGGTACAATCTAAGAAAAAAAGAAGGTCTTCGTCATCAAATGTATCACAGGTACGTGAGAAATTATACATTTAAATGGATTTTTGATATTTCATTTGTTGAGAAATTACTAATTTTTTATTATTTCACCAGGATCGTCGGTCACAAGGTGCAACCCAATTACAAATATCTTCATTCACACCTTTATCACTCTCTACGTATACTCAACTACAAAGAAGTGATTTAAATTTTACTAGAGAGGTAAGAGATTTTTTTGATGTTTTAATAAATTATAAGAACTTTTATAATGCTCTAATTACAAGCCGTTGTGATAATTATTGATTTTGTTATGTAGGCATCGCTTGATCACCCATTGCAGTCACTGAATCACTCCATGCAGTCGCTTGATGCAATAGATTTGTCTGGAACTTTATAAAATATATTGTACAAATTTTTATATATGCTACGCAAGAAAATGTATCATTCTATTGAATGTGGCAATTGGTATAAACTTTTTGTATATTAGTACTTTTTTTTGGTATATGCTACTTTTGTGTATATGGTATCACAGTTGATCATCCTGTGAATGTAGCAATGAAACTCATAAAGTTGGTATAAATTTGTATTGAAGATTGAAATCTATTACAATTGGTATAAACTTGGATAAGACTCTCTTATATGATCAACAAAAAGGAGGAACAATAAAAAATTGGAGAGCAAAACAAGACTTCCCTATATTGTCAACAAAAATGTCAATATTACACAAAATTTCCCAAAAAAAAAACAAAAACAATGAAAATAAAATATCTAGAGTAAATGGCCTTGAACTGCTTCATCCACTGCTTCTTGGGTTGGTTCTTCATCCCTTTGTTTTTGTTCTGGTTTCTCATGCACTATATGTCCATGGTTTACTCACATGCGAACAGTATCATATCTAGGTCTGGAACAAAAGAAAAAATCAAAGTTTTAGTTCAAAGTTCTTGATCTTGATGCATGTTTCCTGTGAAAATTCTAACTCTAGGCAGATTTTAACATTTGAAAATAAAATGGTATCATCAATTTTAATTCACAGATACATTTGAAAATTCTAGCTCTAGGCAGATTTCAACATTTGAAGCTACAATATATTTCAACATTCACAGATACATCCCAGGGGAGGCCCCTTGCCTACAAAAATACCACACCAGAAAAATAGACATCATGTGGTAAACAGCCTTCAGTCTGATATTCTGATCTCAACTCCTAAAATGTCCTTCACCACCTCATATGTAACAAATGCAATTGCTATGGATGGGACCACCTGCAAGACATCAAGTGAGTCAACAAAATATTCTATTTTAAGGAAAATAATGGCCATGAAACAATAATTTCAGGTGAATATGGTTTACCAATACAAAAAATCCCCTATGTCATCAATCTCCTATGTCATTAAAGTCTTGTCACCAATACAAAAAATCCAGAGTTGAAAATCCAGAGTTTATAATTATCAATCATAAAAAATGTTGTGCACCTGCACATAACTGATTCATTTTGGTATGATCAGTATGGCATTTGTCCCACAAGAAGTTATCATGTGACAGAATTTAAACCACATTTAGGAAGAAATACATCATACCATTCCCATCTCTAGAAGACGAGACAGTCTTGTCACCTCTGCTGCCACCTGATTGAACTGATCTCTGTGTCCTTGGTGAATGCGAACTCATTTTGCTGTTAGTTGAAGATGGCAAAGAATGTTGCCTTTTCTGGCTGAATAGCATTCTCAACAACAGGGTTATGAACCTTATTATTGATGCAGCAATACAAGAACAGATGCAAACTCAACCAAATAAAACAAAATATTTGGGACAAAACACCAAAATTACGTCTCGAGTTAAATTCATCATGCTTAAAACTAATGAAAGAAGACCAAAAATATATAGTATGCACATTATAAAGCAGTTTAAAACTCACAAATGGCTAACAATTAGTATAAACTTGGTTAAGACTAGACTCCTCTATGTCATCAACAAAAAGGGGAGCAATACAAAAATGGAGAGCAAAATAAGACTCCCCTATCTTGTCAACAAAAATACCAATATTATACAGATTTTCCACAAACAAAAACAAAAACTATAAAGATAAACTATCTAAGGTAAATGGGCTTGATCTGTTTCATCCACTGCTTCTTGTGTTTGTTCTTCATTCCTTGCTTCTTGTGTTGCTTCTTCATCCCTTGTCTCTTGGTCTGCTTCTTCATCCCTTTGATCTTGGTCTGTTTTCTCATGCACTCCATGTCCATACTTTTCTTCAAATCTCCTCAGTCTCACAGAAAAGTCAGTCACATTTTGCTCTATGCTTACCACTCGTGAACTCAAATCAGTAAGAGTAGTATCCATTTTGGTTAGCTTAGAATTTGTGGTCTCAAGCAAACCAACTATGTGTTGCATTGTGACATTGCTTGAATGATCAGTTGACTTTTCTTGGCTTCTTGTATCTCTCTGGACAGGATCATCCTCATTTTCTCTTTTCCAAATCCACCTATTGTCTTTTTTTATAAATCCCATTCTATTCATATTGTATTCATTGAAACTTTTAGGAATGATCACTTGTCCATCCTTAACATTTATCCCAAAAAATGTTAAAAGCCTTGTTATAACTGATGCATAAGGCAGTCCTTTTTTAGCTAGTTTGTGAGCATTGATAATGAATTTTAACATACAATGGGGATAATCTATAACTCTCCCTTCCAACCAACAGTAAACCATTACTTGCTCTAAGTCACTCACATAAGAGTAATTGCCAGCCTTAGGAAGTAACATGTAGCTTACCATATAAAAGATCACATTGCTATCAACACTCAGATCTTTTGTGTATACCTTAACATTATCAGACACTTCTTGCTCTAAAATCCTACACACAACATTCTTCCTTTTATACCATTGAAGTTCAGACATTGATTCGTCTAATCTACACACATCTGCATCAGTTTCAGGCTCAGGTAATCCCACTACTCTAGCAAAGAGATCCTTATTAAACGTAAAATTGACCCCTCTAACTTGTGAGCTAAACTCTAATTCATCTTCCTTATAGCTCAAATTCGTATAGAATGCCCTAATTACAGATGGTGAATAAGATGTATCATATGTAAGAAACTGTTCCATTCCCTGATTTTTCACTAGCTTGCTCAATTGTAATTTTTCCCTAGCCAGAAAATCCATATTTAGATACATACCCTGCACTACGGTTCTATCCATGAATGTCTTCTGGTACTTTCGCTCTTGCTCTGCCGAGGTGAGGAGTGGCTGAGAAGCTTGAGATGAGCTGGAGCTAGAACCCCCTCCGGGCACCCTTGGTCTTTTGAAGGAGGTCTTCGGAGCCATTTGGGTTGGGTTTAAACGAAACAAGTGGAGGAAAACTGGAGGAAACCCTAACTGCGATTTTCAAGGATTTCTTGGCCACTTTCTCGATCTATCTCGGGATTTTTCTTGGATTTTGGTAGGGGGTTTTCTTATAAATGATATTTGTAGCAATGTAATCGGTGGTATTTGACCAGAAATTGACAATGTGGGAGGTGGGATTCAGGGAATTCAGAGAGCGCAGGGTGGGTTTGCCGAAGAAATGAGGGAAATTTCGGGCATTCTGGGTTTAAGGGCTCATACCAGTCGACTGTCGTATGTGACAGTCGACTGGTAGGCTTCCTAGGAGCGAAAATCTAACTTCCACCAGGCGACTGTCAAAAGAACCAGGCGCCTGGTGGACTTCCAGCGCTTGGACAGTCGCCTGGGAAAGCGACTGATAGCCCCTGGAATGTCCGCCAGGCGACTGGCAAAATAACAAGTCGCCTGGTGGACATTCCAGGGGCTAGCAGTCGCTTGCCCAGGCGACTGGCTAAGATGAAGAGATTCAACCAGTCGACTGGTTATTATGACAGTCGCCTGGCCTTCGTTTTTTGCATCACACAGGCTGTGGGCAAGGGGGGAACGAATTTTGCATGACCAGGCGACTGGTTGTTTTCGACAGTCGCCTGGTCATTTAACACGTGGCATCGAAACGGCGTCGTTTTGGGGGCACAGCACGCGGTGCTGTGCCCCCCCCACAGTAGAGGATCCTGATCCCAGAACTAGTGTGTAAACTTTCAGGTGTATGGGAATGACCTAAAACTCTTTGACTCTTGTGAAAAAACTGGCTCCAGCTTTTGCCCTTTCTTCAAACGAAACCATCAAATGCATACAATCAATTTTTAATTCTCCCTTGTGAAAGAATCCTCTGCATACCCTGGTCCTTAATGAAACAAAGGTGGGATGAAAATTCGAAATACACTGCATTGTCTGGCGCTAATTTTGATACACTCAATAAATTCTTCATTATATAAGTAACATGCAACATTTTATTCAATGCAAGAATAGACAATGAAAAGGGAGATTCAATCAAAGAAGAATGACTAATTAAGAGACCTGAGCCATTACCCATGTGGATTCAATCAAAGAAAATTATTCTCATCTAATTTGACTGAAAACGAATACGAAAATGTCTCTTTCTCACTCTTTGCAGAAGCGCCCATGGAACTAGAAAGAGAAGCACCATTCTACTTTAGAGCACGTAAAATTAGTCTAAGAGAGAGAAGAGAGAAACCTTTGATGTGAAAGTCAGTATTTCACTTCATAAATGGAAGAGTGTGATACAAAAGCCTTATATAGGGAGACTCTCACATAACCAATTATCCACTGAATATAACAGTCTATCTATATTTATAACTCATACTCTTACATATCTTACCAGAACTTATTATATGAAATCTTCAACTTATATCTGCTTTGTCTGTTTTACAATATGTAATTATATGCTTACTTAGAAACTGATTATGACAAAAGGAAAAATGCTAAATTGAGAGAGAGTAAAAAAAAGAAATAGAAGGTTCAACCTCATAGAAGGGATTGCCCAAGGATTGGTTTTATCTCTTTATGAATATTCCCGTGTGATTCACCAGGATTTAAAAGCTAGCAACATTTTACTCCACAATGAGATGAACCCTAACATTAGTGATTTTGGGATGGCAAAAATATTTGAGCTCTTTAATGTGCTTCGACTGTTTTACATTTAAAGTCTACATTTTTTGAATGCAAATTTCCATGTCTAATTTTCTACAAGCATGGTAGTTGTGGAACGAACGGAGAAATGTTGGTCAAATATACCCACCAGTGCTTGAACCCTACCCTAGTCCTATTGAAGCACTGAGATGCATTCTAGTTGGTTTATTATGCGGACAGGACTATGCAGCAGATAGACCGACCATGTTAGAGGTTGTTTCAATGCTTTCAAATGAGACTATCTTACCAGCGGCACCCCTGAGCTGCCAGCGCTTTATATTGATTTAGTTGTAGATGAATCATGAGTCTGCAGGAACCCAAGACACTTGTTCTAAGAATGAGATGACCAGGGAGTTAATCCTGTTGGTAAATAAGAATATCTCCAACTAGGTTCAATTTTTCCTGAAAATATTTCAGGAGTAAAATCTTATATGCACTAAATCAATGTAAAAAAAAAAATACATCCTTTGATATTGTTGAGGAAGGGACTTAATATTCGGCTTGCTACTATAGTACCAAAAATGGGGTGACAATTTCAGGGAAAGATATCAGGGGGATTGAATGAGCTAAAATTGCCCGTGTTTATGCTTGATCATTACCATGTTTATAGGTCCACATGATTCTATTTATGGACTGAAAGTGCAACGGATCATGGACTACGTTAAATGCTGATAAGGTAAGAAGAAAAGAAACGTGTTAACTTCATCATTCAATACTAATCACTCTTCTTATCTTCTAATATCATGCTATACTAAAACCAAAATGACTCAAAAGTGTACGTATCTCTGACTTAGTTACGTTGCCTATTAGAAAGGAGAGAGATCTACCAAATTTATACTAAAACAATAGTATATACTTCTGTACCAGAAAGATTCCAAGCATGGGCCATTGGGGTTGACAAGAGAGTTACATGATTCTGCACAGCTACTGAAAACGTTGAGGAATTAATATAACACTCACCGTAAATAGTCAAATTAGAAGAAATAAGGAAAAGAAAATTCAAACACGGCTCTCCGGTCAACATCTCTCCGCGTTGTATGCATCCGCGTGGATGACAAAACGCGTGGTCATTGACGATGTTTGATTCACATGGAAGGGGACCCAGCAGAATAGCAGACAGAGCAAGATGACCAAAATTTTCTACTACCACTCACTCCCATTCCTTCTCCTCCTCTTCACTTCATCTTCTTTTTCTTCACAGAAAGAGGGCGATAATATGTATGTAGTAACGCTTGATAAAGAATAAAATTTTCTGAATTTTGTTGGTGGGCAGTCCCCATAGTCTTCTCCATTTCGTCCTCTCTTGGTGCCCTTCCCAAACTATAAAGCCTTTCTTTCAAAATTGCTCTGCTTCTCCTTCGTCGTCCTTCTTTGCTCTGCCACGCCAGCAATAGCATTTAGTTTTGTCTACTCAAGGTCATAACACACAAACCGAAGAAGCGAAGTCGTCCGGTTCATCAAATGAACTTGCACGTTGATACAGAATTACTGCGATCATATGGTTCATTAATTGACCAGGGAGTTAATCCTGTTGGTAAATAGGAATCTCTCCAAGTAAGGTTCGACTTTTCTTGAAAATATTTTGAGGGTAAAATCTTATATGCACTAAATCGTTAAAAAATTCATTCTTTAATATTATTGTCGGGAAAGTGATTTAATTTGAGCCTTGCTACCATAATGCCAAAAATGGGGTGTCAATTTTAGGGAAAGATGTGAGGGGAATTGAATGAGCAAAAATAGCCCATGTTTATGTTTGATTATTACCATGTTTGTTGGTGCACATGATTCTATTTGTGGACTGAAAATGAAACGTATTATGAAATGTTAAATGTTGATCATCTAAGAACAAAAGAAATGGTGTTAACTTCATTGTTTAAGATTAATTGTTCTGCCATCGTTTTTATCTTTCTATCAAAATTTTGAATATCATACTATACTAACACCACATAGTAACTAAAATTGTACATATCTCTGTCTTAGTTAGGTTGCCTATCTGAAAGGAGAGGGATATACTAAATTTATATTAAAACAATAATATATTCTTCTGTTTCTGAAGTCAGAGAAAAATTCCAAAGGTGGATCATAAGACTTGACATGAGTAATGCATATTGTTGTTTCTCAGAGCTTTCGTTTCATACGCTTCAAACAATAATATATTGCTTGTATCCGTTTGGATCTCAAAACGCGTGGCCATTGACGATGATTGATTGGAAGGGAACATAACAGAATAGCAGAAACAGAGCAAGATGACCGAAATTCTTCGATCTTCTTTTCTAGTCCTTCTCCTTCCTTTCCTATTCCTAGTAAAGATTGCCCCCTCTGAAGCTGACGACATTGCCGTTTACTGGGGTCAAAACGGCAACGAGGGAAGTCTGACAGAAACATGTGCAACAGGAAGTTACTCTTTTGTAATCGTAGGCTTCCTTTCCACCTTTGGGAATGGCCAAACCCCTCAACTCAACCTGGCAGGTCACTGTGACCCTTCTTCATCTGGGTGTACTGCGGTTGGCAAAGATATCAGTTATTGTCAAGAACGAGGGATCAAGGTGATGCTTTCTCTTGGAGGAGTAGCTGGGGCATACACTCTAACTTCCTCTATGGATGCTCAAGATGTCTCTGATTACTTGTGGAGCAATTTCTTAGGTGGCACTGGGAGCTCATCTTCCCGCCCACTTGGAGACGCCATTTTAGATGGCATAGATTTTGATATAAAGTTATCCACATCATACTTGGAGGATCTTGCACGTTACCTCAAGTCACACAGCACAGCAAGACAAAAAGTGTACTTAACTGCAGCACCTCAATGCCCGTTTCCGGATGCTACACTTGAGACTGCTCTTGATACGGGTCTTTTTGACTATGTCTGGGTACAATTCTACAACAATCCTTCCTGCGATTATAGAGAAGCCAATGCTAATAACTTTTTGAAAGCATGGAACCAATGGACAACATTAAAAGGGGCGAAAATATTCTTGGGGTTGCCAGCATCTCCGCAAGTATCTACCACCGGCTATGTTCCTGCTAATGTGTTAATCTCTAGGATACTTCCTATTTTAAAGAAGTCTCCTAATTATGGAGGTGTCATGTTGTGGTCAAGGTACGAAGATAAACTGAGTGGATACAGTACCAACATTCCAACTAGTCGTCTGTGCATACACCAAAGCCCTCCCAAATGCAGGAGCCGTGACAGTGGCTTTGTGGAACGTTTTGGTTACATGTCCACTGATAGTTTTAAGGTCTATGAAAGTGAGAACCTTGGTGAGCAGTGCTGTGAAACCATATGCAGGAATAATTGTTATTGTGACGCTTATGCACCAGTGAATCAGGTTAATAATACTAGGTGTCAGATATGGGGTAAAGGAACCAGGTTTATTCAAGCTTCTGGGGCAAAAGGACAGCAAATTTATGTTGTTGAACACAAAGGTATGTCGAATAATACCTGAAGAATTAACTCCACCAAGTTCTGAAGAAGATGAATATAAAATCAAATAAAATTAGAAAAGTTCAATAAGAACCTTAGAAGTAGAGATAAAATTATAGATGATTGTGATGAGGCAATTAATAAATTACAAAATGAAATAAATTTATTAAAATTAATAAGAATACATTTTGAGAATTTATAAATGGATAAATAAAAAAAATTAGAAGATATAAAATATATTTTTGAACAACTAGAAAAGATAAATATGATCTTAGATTTAGAAAAACAAAAAGATAAACAAATAATAATAGAAGCTATAAATCAAAAAATAAAAGAAAAAGAAAATTGGATAAAAAATATAAAAGATATCTATAAAAAAGATGAACAAGAAGAATCTGGAGATGATGCAAACTTTTATCAGAATGCGTCCTAAAAAACAAAAATTATAAATAGTATGAATTGTAATTAGTTATTAACAAATTTAATAATTTAATTTCTTTATTTATTTTATGGGTTTCATAGTGAGCTACTTCCTTAATTATTTCTTTGTCTCTTAAATTTTTTAAATTTAGAACAAGGTTAATATTATTTACTTTTTCTATTATATGTTTTATAAATTTTCTTTATGAGTCATCATACACCTGATATAAGAGATAGATTAAAAAAAAAAGTAGATCCATTATTTAGTTCAATAGTAAACTTTACACCACCTGCAATGGCTAATACTAATAATTTAACAGTACTACAAGATATAAGAATAAGTAATTTTAAGACTCCACAACAACGACAAATACAAAAAGAAGAATTAGAAGAAATAGGAAATGATCTTATATTAAGAAGAACAAGATCTATGAGAAGACCACAACAAGTAATAGACTTTACTATACCTAGAAGACTATCCTTAAGCTCAAAAGATAATATACCTAGACGACAGTGGATTACTAAGGCATAAGGCAATCAACTTAAGCATTCCTTATCAGCTTAAGTATCTTATTCTTCCCATGTGTCTGTAAAATAAATTTTTGACTTCTGAATTGATGAATAGATTAGAAAATGGAATAAGAATAGAATTATTAGGAGAAGATGATTTAGAACTAAGATACTTGGATGAATATAAGAGACAGGAAAACATAAATAAAATACATTTGTTACAAATATGGGATGTGTTATTTTAAACAATATACTTGTAGGTTTACTGAATTATTTTATAAAGCAAAATTAGGAGGCCCCACTACATTAGGTAATGGACAATATCAAAACTTAATAAACTTATATTTTCAATTTCCAATGGACTGTAAAGGATATTGAAGAAATGAGAAAGATAAAAGAAGTCTATAGAAAACTAAAACCTCTACCACTACCTAATGATAGGTTTTTGCTTTACGGGGGGTTTTATCTAATAATTCTATTTTTCGCCACATAATTTTTTCTACTAACAAAGGCTCTAGGATTTTCACTATAACATTTTTCAAGTGTATTTATTACTTTGGTAACTAGAAAAATACAAAACTCTTGGAGTTATGAAGATTATTGGGGTAAAAAACACAAAATATCTAAAATGGGTCTTACTACTTTAATATATAGGGATATAAATGAAAGGAGCCTAAGCATACCAATAAGAATAGATTTAACAGATGAAATAGCTTCAACAGATATATTATTAGGGAATATTTTTTATAAGGATTAAAACCATATAAAATAGATGAAAAAAAATCCTAACAATAACTTACAATGGAGAAACAAGAAGTATTAGCAGAACCAATTAAAAAAATAAATTTACTCGAAAAAATATTAAACAAATAACTAACGAAGTATCTCACTATGAAACTTATAAAATAAATAAAGAAATCTAATTATTAAATTTTTTAAAAGCTCATTATAATCTCTATCAGAGTGCACCCTAAAAAACAAAAATTATAAATAGTATGAATTGAAATAAGCTTTTAACAAATTTAATAATTTGATTTCTTTATTTATTTTATAGTTTTCATAGTGAGCTACTTCATTAATTATTTCTTTGTCTCTTAAATTTTTTAAATTTAAAACAAGGTTAATATTATTTAATTGTTCTATTGTATGTTTTATGAATTCTCTTTTTTGTTCTTGATTGTTCATGGATTATTAATTCTAGGTTGTATATTGTTTAACTCTCTTAAAAATCTTCTAAATGTTCTACATGCTTTATTAGCATATGTGTCTCTTAGAAAATATAAAGTTCAACTCTTTTCCTTATTTTTGTTCTAGCTTCTGGTACTAATATAGGGTGTTATCTTAATCTTTCTCTTGCTCTAGTAATATCTCCATCAAGAAATTTTGATAAGTAATAGAGTCTTATGTATATATCTCTGTTTTGAAAACAAGATTAATTATTTGTTGTATATTATTATATATTCTTCTTTCCCATTCATCCATATTTTTATTTATGATTCTAGTTATATCTATATTAGAACAACTATTATATGAAAAAAAACTTCTATTCAATAAAAATTTGTATGGATTTCTACATCTACTCTTCCATCTTTTAGTTAAGAGAGTTATCTTATTTTTGGTCTATTATTGCTTCCGCAAGGTGTGCGATGGTGAGCTTCTCCTGACTATGGCCTTTTGCCTTTTTTTGGTATATCTTTCATTTAAACTTGCTACCTCTCTAGGAGAATAGTTTTGCCAATATAAGGGATATGATCTCTTATTCAAAGAAGAATGAGATAGATAAGATAATACAAATTTTTATTGATCGAAGTCGAAAAAATATTTTACAGACACATGGAAAGAAAGGGATGCTTAAGCTAATATGGAAGGATTAAGTTGATTGCCTTCTTCCTATAAAACTAATATATACTAGTCTTAAAACTAGTTTTCTAACCCTGGTTATTCTTTATCTGAAAGTAACCATGGTTTCTTTTACAAAGTTATTTTACATAAAGTGGATTATCGGTAAAGCACATTTTTTGCAATAATGACAAGTGTATTCTACTTCTTTGTCGGTAATAGCAATCTGGCATAATCTATTCTTGAATTATGGACTTCCATCCATTTGTCCTCGGGTTATTTTAATGATAATTGCATCCATTATTTTTTTATTGGCAAATGGTATTGCTCTTGGTTTAATATTTAAAATAATGTGCTGTTCCGTCAGGCAATAAATTCAGGCTTGATTTCCTTCAAGATATTTTTTTAACACTTTTCCATAAAAGTAATGTCATTGTAGCTCTTCTTTGTACAATCCATTCTTTAGTAATTTGTGGCGCTGGATGGGCTATTTCTTGGTCTAGTTTTATAGATAATGATGCCCCAGTAATTCTGATTCTGACTAATAATCTTAGTCTCTTTCCAAACTTCTCAGGTGGAATAATAATAAATTTAATAAAAAAATAATGTTGTAGGCTTGATAAAGGAAGTTATAGCCTTTATAATGTCTTCAAGCAGCTCTATAATCATATTAATATTTTCTGGACTTAAATATATAGTATCAAGATAACCAAAGCTATATAATATTTTTACAATATTAGCTTCCATTCCATCAGAGAAGATTATTGTATTTGCATATTTTCCAGCATAATTGAAGCAATATTTTTTCCTTAAAGGATTTTTCAGGAGAAAAATTCTCTTCATAAATAAAATGTACTATTCTGCTGTATTCTTCCTCGAAAGGAGTAATATTCTTTTGCTCGTTTGCTGCTTCAGCATAGGTTCTATTATTCAGAAATTTTTTAATATCATCAACAATGTCATTCATAGTTAATTTTTTTGACTAAGGATTGTCTAATGTTTTTGGGAGATTAATGTCTATTTCTGACAGGTCAAAAGTTTGACAACCTTGATCTCTCTTCATAATGTCATCGCTGTTGTTCCCTTCCTTGTAAAGATTAGGAAGAGATTCAACTGATGTCTTTAGTTCTTAACGAATCTTTTGGATGGATAATAATCCTCCTTGGATGTTCTGCATCCCTTTAAAAATAATTTTTTCAATATTATTGATCCTTTGAATAATATCCTGCTTATTTGTTTCCTCCATGAGGATTTCTGCTTAAATAATCTGCAAAAATATTATTAGTACCTTTGATTACATCAATATCAAAATTATAGGCAAATAGGAATGCTTGCTATTTTATTCTTCTTCTATGTGCCAAGGTTTCTAGTGGCTTATTTTTTATAAAAACTTTTACCTGAGTAATATCCATTCTTAATAAGAATGTCTTTCTTATCAACCATATTTCAAAAGTTTTTATTGCTCTTTTTACTACCAAAAATTATTTTTCATTTATATAATAATTGACTTCTGTGTTTCTAAAACTTCCATAAGCATATCTAGAAACTAATTCAATACCTTCTCTTTTTATTTTTAATATGGCTCTCCAAAATAAATAAGAGGCGTCTGTTTCTAATATTAGATCATCATTATCATTAGGTAGTGATAGAAGTTTTAATTGTCTACATGCTTCTTTTATCTTTCTCATTTCATCAATATCCTTTCCATCCATTGGAAATCTTTCTTTCCTCTTAGTTTCTTTTGTAGATTCTCTCTTATTTCTGCAGCATCTTTTAGGAAGTTAATAGCATAATTTAATTGTCCCAAGAATACTTGTAAATCTCTCTTAGTGTTAAGTTTATCAAGAAATTGTAATATTTTTTGTGATATATGAGGTTGTAATTCTACCTCTCCCTTTTTTATTACTAGGCCTATATATTCTATTATTTCTTTAGTTATTTCTGCTTTCTTCTTGGATAATGCTATTCCTTCTTGATAAGCTTCAAGGGTAAATAATAATAAATGTTTATTATGTTCTTTTCTTGTTTTTAAATAAATAAGTATACCATCAATATAAATTATTATAAAGTGTGACCATTTTTTGAATATGTTGTCTAATCCTCTTTGGAATATACTAGGGACTGTTATTAGTCCCATGGATAAAACATTTCATTCATAATATCTTTGTGGAGCACTAAAAGCTGTACATTCTTTATTTTCTTCTGTTAAGGTTATTTGATAAAATCCTGATTTACAATTAAACTTAGAATATATCTTACTTTTCTTTATCTTTTCAAATATTAATTCTTTTCTTGATAAAGGATAAGCATAATCTTTTAACTATTTTATTTAACGGTTTATAATTTATAACCATTCTGGGTTCTGCTCTTTTAATTTCAGAATGATTTCTTACTAAAAAACTAGCACAGTTATATGGGCTTATGGGCTTTTACTTTCTCTTATTAATCCTAAATCTAAATGTTTTTTAATGATTATTTTAAATTCTTCTTCGTCTCTTCTATCATATAATAAAGGTTTTTACTTTATGGGGGTTTTATCTAATAATTCTATTTTTCCCACATAATTTTTTCTACTAACAAAGGCTCTAGGATTTTTACTATAACATTTTTCACTATATTTATTACTTTATCTTTTACTTCTTCTTCTTTTGTTGTTTCATTTTTCTTTATTTCTCTTATTATAGTACCACCACAATTTTGTGGGAGATAAATATGTATTTTTGGATTTTGCATAATTGGTATAATTATTCGATGTTTACACGGTGTGTTTAGTGTTATTTTATGTTTATCTATTATTAATGGATAATAATTAGATAAAAATTTCATTCCTAACAATAATTCACATCCAATGTTCTCATAATAATATTATTCTTTTATTAGTAATTCTCGGTCACCTATGGTTATCCATAACGATATGATTCCTTTATTGAATTTTTTAATTTTTTCATGTATATCTTTACTCATAACTGTAGGTAAAGTTTCTATATTCTTATTATAACTTTTTATGAAGTTTATAGTACTCTCTTTATCAATGTATGCATGATTTAGTTTTTGATATATATATATATAGGTATATATTTTACTTCGAGTAAATTTATTCTTTTAATTGGTTCTACTAATACTTCTTGTTTCTCCATTGTAAGTTATTATTCGGATTTTTTTATTTATTTTATATGGTTTTAGTCCTTCTAGAAAATCATCCCTAATAATATATCTGTTTAAGTTATTTCATCTGTTAAATCTATTTTTATTGGTATACTTAGGATCCTTTCATTTATATCACTAAATATTAAAGTAGTAGGAGCCATTTCAGATATTTCCTATTTTTTACCCCAATAATCTTCATAACTCGGTTTTGTATTTTCCTAGTTACCACATTTTTTATTAATGTTTTCTTAACATGGCTATGGCTAGCTCCAGTATTAATTAGTATATCATAACTTGTAATATTTTCTTCTAGTATACCTGCCTTAGTAATCCACTGTCTTCTAGGTATTTTATCTTCTGAGCTTAAGGATAGTCTTCTAGGTATAGTAAAGTCTATTACATGTTCTGGTCTTCTCATAGATCTTGTTCTTTTTAATATAAGATCATTTTTTATTTCTTCTAATTCTTCTATTTATATTTATCGTTGTTGTGGAGTCTTAAAATTACTTATTCTTATATCTTGTAGTACTGTTAAATTATTAGTATTAACCATTGCGGGTGGTGTAAAGTTTACTATTGGGCTAAATATTGAATCTACTTCTATTTTTGATCTATCAATTATATCATTGATATATCAATTATATCAGGTGTATGATGACTCATACTCAATAAATATAATATTTTATAAGTTAAACTATAAATATGATTTCCTGGTTCCATACTGATATTATATATTTTATGATACAAATTCATGCTTTTACTTATATATTTATCTCTGATATTCATACTTACTCTTGGTTTTATTTTAAATATTGCTTTTTTATATACTAAATTTACAATCACAATTCCTAGTAAGGTATGTTTTTTACTACTATTTATCCTATCACCGACGAGAAATATTAGTTCTTCTTCTAATTTTAAAAATTATAGATCTACAAAATAAATTATAGATCTTCAAAAAATTTGATTAGTAGTGGATTTTTTCTAATAATTTTTTTTTAAAATAAGCTTTTCTCAAAAAAGAAAGATATTTTTTTAATGGATGGAGGAAAAACTTTCGTAAAAAAGAAAATTATTCAAAAACCTTGTCTTTAGATAGAAAATAGAAGAAAAAAGCCCCCAAATCTGCCGTGGCTAGGGTTGCGGCTTGGGGAAGGAGGAGAGAGGATAGTGAAGTTTACTCCTAACAGACTATATTTGAAAGGCAACAAAACGAAAAAGCATAACACATACAGAATACTGATTGGATCTGTTTTGGATTCTTACACAGGGGTTTCAGGGGCTACATTTACACTTGTGAATAAGTGTGACTACCCAGTATGGCCAGGGATTGTGACACGGGAAGGTCCACAGCTTGCAAGCACAGGCTTTAAACTAACCAATGGAAGCTCTGTTAGCTTCCAGGCCCCAGCTAATTGGACCGGTAGATTATGGGCCAGAACCGACTGTATATTCCACGATTCAGACGGCGTATTTTGCGCCACCGGCGACTGTGGCTCCAGAGGAGTCGCCTGCAACGGAGCCGGAGCCACACCGCCGGCGACCCTCGCCGAGTTCACCCTCCGCCCTGGCTCCCAAGACTTCTATGACGTGAGCCTCCTAGACGGCTTCAATCTGCCAATAATGGTAGAAGCCAATGGAGGGTCAGGCTCATGCGGGACCACCGGTTGCGTGACGGATCTCAACCGCCAGTGCCCGCCCGAATTAAGGCCGGACGGTGGCAATGGCTGTAACAGTGCTTGTGGTGCGTTTGGGAAACCTGAGTATTGCTGCAACGGGTCATACAGTTCCTCTTCCGCGTGCAAGCCCTCCAGCTACTCTGAGATGTTCAAGAAGGCGTGTCCAAAAGCCTATAGCTACGCCTTTGATGATGCCACCAGTATCTTTACTTGTTCAGGAGCTAACTATACAGTCACATTTTGTGCTGTTTCTCTCCCAGGGTAAAGTTTCAGTTCAATTTTCTGGGTTTTTATTCCATTCTTGAAGCTTTCTTAGAGTTCCACATGATTTTATTCATGGACTGAAGAAAACAATCATAAAATATGTTAGAATATGTTAAATCTGAATCATGCAAGCATAAAAGAAGTGGTATTATCTTCCTTGTTCAAGATTAACTGTTCTTCCATGGTTTTTATCTCTTATCAAAAGTTTTAATATCATCATATACTAACACCACATAGTGACTCTAAAAGAGTACATGCCTCTTAGTTATATTGTCTATCGGAAAAGAGAGGGATTTATCAAATTTATACTAAAACACTAATATATGCTTCCCAAAGAAAAATTCCAAAGAGGGCTCATAGAAGTTGACACGAGTATTACATATTGAGGTTCCTCAGAACGTCCATTTCATATGCTTTAAATGAAACTGCACAGCTACTGAAAAAGTTGATGAATTATATCTGACAAACTGATTCAATTCTAATTTATAGTACTTGTCAAAGTTGAAAGAAAAAGGATAATTTACTTACTCAAAGAAAAAGAGAGGGAGAATAGAGAAAAAACGCTTCTCTCATGTAACCTTCACGGCTTCACGATCTTGACTTCATCTTCATTATTGACTTGTATTGTATGTATCCATGTGGATAACAAAACCGTGGTCATCGATGATGGTTGCTTCAAATGGAAGGGAAAATAATAGATTAGCAAAAACAGAGCAAGATGACAAATTCTTCAATCTTCTTCTTTTTACTCCTCCTTCCTTTCCTATTCCTTCTCTTGCCAGGTCTACAGGAGATTCTGGGGAACAAGGGCAACACAAGCACAAAGGTATGTCTAGTAACCAAAACTTCTGTAGGCTAATTAATATTATGTATTACTAGTTGTCTTCTGCAGCGCACATTTTAATATGTTAGGAATAGCATGGAAGTTGTAATCCTAACATATGCATGAAGTGTAAAATTGATATCAGAAATAGCAGCAAACTGCAACACATTTCTATCATTTCCCCTGTTGTACTTGGTAAACTGGTGATGGTGTCACTACCCTCACACCTACATCTGTCAAACCCATGATCTCGTTGTCCCCCATCAGGAGGTCTCCTTGGAAAAGTTGACTACCAACACAAGTTTTTGGCATTTGAGGGGTGACTACGAAGCTTTGACTGAATTCATTTTTACCAAGTGAGACAACCTGTGTTGGCATTTCTCCTGCTATCTGATAAAGTATAGATGAAGAGAAACTTCAAAATTTCATATTTACAAATATTATTAAAAGTACTAAGATTAACACTAACAGAATATACTTGAAAGGCAACAAAACGAAGAAGCATAACACATACAGAATGCTGATTGGATCTGGATCAGTTGATACTGTCTATTTGTAATTATTTTACCTGATATAAAGTATATACTAATACCTAAATAATAGAGTAAGTAGACTGACCAACTAACCTTCTTCTAAATTGTGTCACTATCGCTTTCGTGAGTTGTTAAAAATCATACTCTTGTGAATTGCAGTAAACAGGTGGTGGATATGGCTTATCGTTGGGATGGGAGCACCCCTAACATTGACTCTGATCTGCTACTTATGCTTTGCCTTGTGGAGAAAATACAAAGCAGAAGGTAACTACCAAGTAATAATTTCTAAAAGCTGTGCTCTGAATTTACGACTTTTTTATAACGTATACTTTCATGTCACATTACTAGTGGATAGAAAAATGAAGCAAAAGAACATATTACATGAAATTGGAGGTAATGCAATGCTTTCCATGGTGTACGGAAAAGCCAAAAAGAGTAAGAAACATGGTAAGTCAAGCAATGAGGTTGAAATATTCAGTTTTGAAAGCATTGTGGCTGCCACAAACAATTTCTTAGCTTCTAACAAGCTTGGGGAGGGCGGTTTTGGTCCTGTTTATAAGGTAATGTCTGTATACTGAAATTAAAATTTAAGACTATATGAATAGGAATTTCATATAATAATACTTTCAGGGAACACTAACTGATGGACAAGAGGTAGCAATAAAACGACTTTCTAAAAGTTCAGGACAAGGGCTTATAGAGTTCAAGAATGAAGCTAAACTCATGGCCAAACTCCAGCACACTAATCTTGTGAGACTTTTAGGGTTCTGCATTCAAAGAGATGAAAGAATATTAGTCTATGAGTATATGTCTAACAAGAGTTTAGACTTCTACCTATTTGGTAGGCCATCTTTTACTTAACATGACTATGAACCTAACGTGTTTTAGTGTATAGCTTTACTAATAAGCATCCTTACATTGAGACAGATGCAAGTAGAAGGAATGCATTGGATTGGGAAAAAAGATTGAACATCATTGAAGGCATTGCTCAAGGACTTCTTTATCTTCACAAGTATTCAAGACTAAAAGTGATACATCGTGACCTGAAGGCAGGCAATATATTACTTGATGAAGAAATGAATCCTAAAATATCTGATTTTGGGTTGGCTCGAATTTTCGGTCTGAAAGGATCTGAAGAAAACACAAATAGAATTGTTGGAACATAGTAAGTATATTAACAACCATTCATTTTCAGTATTTTCGATTTGCCTTTGATTTATTTTAGATTCTAACATTCATTTATTTTGTTAATACCTAAGTGGTTACATGTCTCCAGAGTATGCAATCAATGGTATTGTGTCAATTAAAACAGATGTATTCAGTTTTGGTGTACTGTTGCTGGAGATTCTTAGCGGTAAGAAGAATAATAGTCGCTATGATTTAGAAAGTCCACTAAATCTCATAGGATATGTAAGTTTCTTAAATAATTATTTCATGAAATTTATATTCCAACTCAGTTATTAAACTTTGTTTTTGGTGGATGCTGGGATTCTTTTAGGCATGGCAGCTCTGGAATGAAGGTAGAGCCTTAGAGCTAATAAATTCAGAAATTAGTGGATCAAATACTCAAAACAAAGTGCTGAGAAGTATTCACATTGGCCTCTTGTGCGTACAAGATCAAGCAAATGATAGACCTTCCATGTTTGATGTTGTTTCTTTTCTATCAAATGATACCATTCAACTTGCCCAACCAAACCAGCCAGCATTCTTTATCAGTGTGATCGTGGAAGAGTCAGAGTTGCATAATAGCAGGCAAGAACATTATTCCATAAATAGAGTAACAATTTCTGCTATGGATGGTAGATAATTGTACCATTATGAACACAGGCATTTTGAAATGCTCATAATTTTACTTCATTTTATTGAGAGATAATAGACAAGTTCTCTTATACTACTTTCCGAGATCTATGATAAGAAGAAAACATTTAGTTCTCAAAATCATTACATTAATATGTCAAGTTGATCCCATTAATACTTGTTATAATTTTAGAATTAAGATCGTACTGTTGTTTTTCAGAAAAAAAAAAGTTGTTCCACACATGAAGCAAAGGCATCTGTGGACTTGACATGTACTCGAACTATTTAATTATAAATGTTCGACTTCTTGCGAATAAAATGAAAATTAAGAGGATCGAAGGCTAACACAAGAACAAGAACTATTTCTCCTTCCATGAAAATGCCTGCCTTAGTCAATGACGTTGCAAATTATTGCAATGAGTCTACCTTTGGCGCCGCATGTATATTACCCTTTGTCCGAACTCTGGACCCCAACCAATTCTCAATATAACAGACTATCTATGTTTATTATTCATACTCTTACTCTCTCCCTCAAAACAACGTTCTCTTGATTACTATTCAACTCCACTAGCTGACTAATTATCCCCCCCCCCCGACGCAAGGTAGCTAGATCTCTAACCTTGAGTTGGTCCCGCAAGGTAAGAAACCGATATAGAGAAGGAATATGCTCAGCTCAACACGAATTTCCTTTCTAATGACTCTCATGTACAAAAGAATGTCGAGCTCTATGTGTTTGGTCTTGTTGTGTAACACAGGATATGTTGACATCTTGCAAGTGCTTTGATTATCACAGTAGATGAGAGGAACATCAGAACAAGGGACTTCGAGTTCACACTGAAATGATTTAATCCTTGGAAACCTCTACTACAGTGTTAACGAGGCTTCAATAATCTGCCTCAGTACTTCTGCATGAGACAACTGCTTGCTTCTTGCTTGACCATGAAATGAGGTTGCTCCCCAGGAAGACACAGGTGCCAATGTTGAACGCCTATCATCTGGGTCTAAGGCCCAGTCACAATAGGCAGTGGTAGAAATCTCGTTTATTTTCTGAAGATGTGACGTAAGAGTACTCCTGAATAACTTAAGATACATTTAACTGTATTCCAATGAACCTCCAAGGGCTCTTTCATGAACCGGCACACTTGTTAACAACAAATGATAGCTCTGGCATTGTAATGGTAATGTACTGCAATGCTCCAAAAATAGAGCGATACAAATGAGGATCAGCTACAGGATCACTTCCATTCAGCTTAAGACCAGAATTCACAGGGGTGGAGATACTTTTAGAAAATTGCACTTTGGCTTTGCGAAGTAAGTCTTGAATTTTTTCTGTTTGTGTGAGTCTGTGAGACAGTAGCTGCCATCCCTGAGGTTATGAGCTTCTATCTGAGAAAGAAATTAGGTTCTGCAAGATCCTTTCGTGGAAGCTCCCTATTCAAAGCAGTGATTAAATCCATTATCTTTGAAAATGATGTCCCAGCGATGAGGATGTCATCTACATAGACTAGAATAAATAGAGAGATTGAGGGAGTGATCTTGAAGAATAGCGAATGATCACACTTGCTAGACTGAAAATTGAACTTCTTGGAAAGAGCAGATGCTAATCTTTCAAACCACCCTGCTTAAGGCTATACAACAACAACAACTAAGCTTTTTCCCACTAGGTGGGGTCGACTACATGGATCAAACAACGCCATAGTGACCTATCATGGATGAGATCAATAGATAAGTTATTAGCTATTAAATCATTTTTAATAGTTTCACTTATTGTTTTCTTTGGCTTCCCTCTACCTCTAATTATTGGACTATTCTCCATCCGATCAACTCTTCTCACTAGGGCTTTTGCAGGTCTTCTCCACACATGGCCAAACCACCTTAAGCGAGATTCAACCATCTTCTCCATAATAGGTGCTATCCCAACTTTCTCTCTAATGCACTCATTTCTAATCATATCTCTTCTGGTATGTCCACACATCCAACGCAACATTCTCATCTCTGCAACGTTGAGTTTATCTTCATGTTGTCTTTTAACCGCCCAACATTCTGTACCATACAATATAGTAGGTCTTATAGCCGTACGGTAGAATTTTCCTTTAACTTTGAGCGGCACTTTTTTATTACAAATGACACTCGAAACTTTCCTCCATTTCATCCATCCAGCTTAAATCCTGTGGTTTACATCCTCCTTTACTTCACCGTCATTTTGTATAATGGACTCAAGATATTTAAAACTTGTAATTTGTTTTAATATATAGTCTCCAAGTTTCACGTCTACATTCGTATTTGTTCGTCTCTTACTAAAAATACATTTCATATATTCTGTTTTATTTATATTTATCCGGAAACCATGTGTTTCTAAAACTTGTCTCCATGACTCTAACTTCATATTTATTTCCTCTTTCGATTCATCAATTAAGACTATATCATCTGCAAAAATCATGCATTGAGGCCCCAACTCTTGTATATGTTCAGTAACTGCGTCCAAAATCAAGTTAAAAAGATACGGACTCAGAGAAGACCCTTGATGTAGTCCAATAGTTGTGGGAAAGTCCTTTGTATCCCCATTTTGTGTTTTCACGCAAGTCGTTATTCCGTCGTACATGTCTTTGATTGCTCGAATGTACGCAATACGTACTCCTTTCTTTTTTAAAGCCTTCCATAGAATCTCTCTTAACACTCTGTCATATGCCTTTTCCAGATCAATAAAAAACATATGCAATTCTTTCCGTCTGCTTTGATACCTTTCCATCAATCTCCAATCTCCGTAGTAAATAAATTGCTTCCATATTGACCTTCCTGGCATAAAACCAAACTGGTTCTCTGTAACTTGAGTCTTTTGTCTTAATCTTTGCTCAATGATCTTCTCCCATAACTTCATAGTGTGGCTCATGAGTTTAATCTCCTGATAGTTGGAACAATTCTGTATGTCTCCTTTATTTTTATATATAGGGATTAAAGTACTTCTCCTCCATTCATCCAGCATTTTTTTAGATTTTATTATCACATTAAACAACTTTGTGAGCCAACTTATACCCTTCCTTCCTAAACTTTTTCACACCTCAATAGGTATATTATCAGGTCCCACTGCTTTGCCATTATCCATTCTCTTCAGAGCTTTCTCTACTTCAAACTCTTGGATTCTACGATAAAAAGTATAATTACGGTCTTCTTCTGCAGTATTAAGTCTGTCAGAGTTGTAAGTCAACTCATACCCTTCGTTAAAAAGTCCTTGAAAGTAACTCCTCCATTGTGCTTGGATATCATGCTCCCTTACCAAAACATTACTCTCTTCATCTTTAATACATTTCACTTGATCTAGGTCCCTTGTCTTTCTTTCCCTACCCTTCGCAAGCTTGTAAAATTTTCTTTCTCCCTCCTTAGTTCCTAAGGATTGATATAATCCCTCAAAAACTCTAGTTCTTGCTTCACTCACAGTCTTCTTAGCGTCTTTCTTAGCCGCTTTATATTTATCCCAATTTGCCTTATCTTTACATAAGTGACTCTCCTTATAACACTCTCTTTTAAACTTAATCCTATCTTGCACCTCCGCATTCCACCACCAAGATTCTTTACCCTTAGGTCCAACGCCTCTTGATTCTCCAAGTGTCTCTCTTGCTATATTTCTAATCCCTTTGGCCATCTCGTCCCACATATCATTAGTATTTCCTTGGACCTCCCAAAACTTTTCTTCCTCCACTCTTCTTTGAAAATTCCTTTGTTGCTCATTCTTCAAAGACCACCACCTAATTCTAGGAATTGTTTTCTTCCTCGTTCTTTCTACTCTTCTCATAACTCGTACGTCCAAAATTAAAACTCTGTGTTGGGTAGCCAAGCTCTCACCGGGTATGATTTTACAATTTGTGCAGAACTTTCTATCTGATTTCCTTACCAAGAAAAAATCTATTTGAGTACTTGCTCCTCCACTCTTGTATGTGATAAGATGTTCAATCCGCTTTCTAAAGCAAGTATTTGCTATGGTAAAGTTATAGGCTAAAGAAAAATTCAAGATAGTTTTACCCTCTTCGTTCGCATCTCCTAATCCAAAACCTCCATGTATACCCTCGTATCCTTTCGATTCCCTCCCTACATGACCATTCAAATCCCCTCTTAGGAAAATCTTTTCTCTCAGAGGTATTTCTTGAATCAAACTTTCTAGATCCTCCCAAAAAATTCTCTTGTGATGCTCCTCTAATCCAACTTGGGAACTTGGAGTGTATATACACTAAACACATTAAAAGTGTCCCGCCCAACTACAATCTTTAAAGCTATAATCTTATCTCCTAATCTTTTCACATCTATGACATTGTTTCTCCACTCCTTATCAACTATTATACCTACACCATTATTAGTTTTTGTCTTGCCGGTGTACCAAAGCTTAAAACCTGAAGAATCTAATTCTTTTGTCTTTTCTCCTACCCATTTAGTTTCTTGTAGACACATTATATTGATCCTTCTCCTAATCATGGTATCAACTATTTCCATTGATTTTCCTGTGAGTGTGCCTACATTTCAAGTTTCAAAACGGATCCTATTCTCATGAACTAACTTCTTTACCCACATCCGTTCATTAAAGTGTGGGAACCCTTGCTTATTTTTCATTGCATCCGGGCGCCGATGCAGCGGCCCTTGCTCTTTTGTCACTGCACGCGAGCCATACAGCGCGTTGCTTTCGGGCAACGACCTAGCTTTAACACTATTGCTTCGTTTATCTATGTTCATGCGATTACGACAAAGTTTTACGTTGGCTGTCGCACGCTTAACGCAACCCTCCTCTTTTATTCGGGTTTGGGACCGGCTATACGAATATAGGCAGGGAGAATATAGCTGCTATTACTTTGAAGGGAACCATAAATGGATTGGTGGCCTCCAATCGTGAATAAGCAGCTCATTATATATAGGCACCATGCAAAAGGTGGCTTGTTTGGAGGTGAATCAATAAGCACCCGTGTCTAATTGGCAGTAGCATGTGCCAATAGCCTGCATAAGGCTATACAAAGACTTATTTAGTTTGCACACCAACTGTGTATTTTCAGATTCAAACCCCATAAGCTGCTGCCTGTAAACTTCTTTAGGGAGAAAACCGTTTAAAAATGCATTATTAATGTCAGTTTGATTGACTTACTAGCCTTAAGAAAACCATAGTTAGAACAGTTCGAATTGTTGTTAATTTTACAACCGGGCTGAAAATTTCATGTAAACTTCTTTCCATGGCAGCACGCTTTGCAAACTTTAGACACTTTTATTCAATTCAACTTGCTCATTACAACTTCTAAGAACAGAATTTACACTAGAAATGGATGGATGGCCTAGCCTGCAATGCCACAGCCTAAACAAACGATTTGAAGAAATATTCAATGCATCAGAACTAGGTAGAGAAAGCTTCAGATATTGAACTAGTTGATACATCAGAACTCGTGTGTAAACTTTCGGGTGTATGGGAATGACCTAAAACTCTTGACTCTTGTGAAACAGCTTGCTCCAGCTTCTGCCCTTTCTTCAAACGAAACCATCAAATGCATACAATCAATTTTTAATTCTCCCTTGTGAAAGAATCCTCTGCATACCCTGGTCCTTAATGAAACAAAGGTGGGATGAAAATTCGAAATACACTGCATTGTCTGGCGCTAATTTTGATACACTCAATAAATTCTTCATTATATAAGTAACATGCAACATTTTATTCAATGCAAGAATAGACAATGAAAAGGGAGATTGAATCAAAGAAGAATGACTAATTAACAGACCTGAGCCATTACCCATGTGGACCTTTTGTAGGCCATTGTAAGCTACTTTAGTCAGATGATCTGTTATATGATGGGTGGCCCGAGTCTGGGTCCCATGATGAATCAACCTCAGACGAAGAAGCAGCAAGCATAGCCACCAACGATAAACCTCTGTAATTGATGACCCTGGACAGCAGTTAATAGTTGCTACTTCCACGGAAGAAAATTATTCTCATCTAATTTGACTGAAAACGAATACGAAAATGTCTCTTTCTCACTCTTTGCAGAAGCGCCCATGGAAATAGAAAGAGAAGCGCCATTCTTTTTTAGAGCACGTAAAATTAGTCTAAGAGAGAGAAGAGAGAAACCTTTGATGTGAAAGTCAGTATTTCACTTCATAAATGGAAGAGTGTGATACAAAAGCCTTATATAGGGAGACTGTCACATAACCAATTCTCCACTGAATATAATAGTCTATCTATATTTGTAACTCATACTCTTACATATCTTACCAGAACTCATTATATGAAGTCTTCAATTTATATCTGCTTTGTCTGTTTTACAATCTGTAATTATATCCTTACTTAGAAACTGATTATGACAAAAGGAAAAATGCTAAATTGAGAGAGAGTAAAAAAAAGAAATAGAAGGTTCAACCTCATAGAAGGGATTGCCCAAGGATTGGTTTTATCTCTTTATGAATATTCCCGTGTGATTCACCAGGATTTAAAAGCTAGCAACATTTTACTCCACAATGAGATGAACCCTAACATTAGTGATTTTGGGATGGCAAAAATATTTGAGCTCTTTAATGTGCTTCGACTGTTTTACATTTAAAGTCTACATTTTTTGAATGCAAATTTCCATGTCTAATTTTCTACAAGCATGGTAGTTGTGGAACGAACGGAGAAATGTTGGTCAAATATACCCACCAGTGCTTGAACCCTACCCTAGTCCTATTGAAGCACTGAGATGCATTCTAGTTGGTTTATTATGCGGACAGGACTATGCAGCAGATAGACCGACCATGTTAGAGGTTGTTTCAATGCTTTCAAATGAGACTATCTTACCAGCGGCACCCCTGAGCTGCCAGCGCTTTATATTGATTTAGTTGTAGATGAATCATGAGTCTGCAGGAACCCAAGACACTTGTTCTAAGAATGAGATGACCAGGGAGTTAATCCTGTTGGTAAATAAGAATATCTCCAACTAGGTTCAATTTTTCCTGAAAATATTTCAGGAGTAAAATCTTATATGCACTAAATCAATGTAAAAAAAAAAATACATCCTTTGATATTGTTGAGGAAGGGACTTAATATTCGGCTTGCTACTATAGTACCAAAAATGGGGTGACAATTTCAGGGAAAGATATCAGGGGGATTGAATGAGCTAAAATTGCCCGTGTTTATGCTTGATCATTACCATGTTTATAGGTCCACATGATTCTATTTATGGACTGAAAGTGCAACGGATCATGGACTACGTTAAATGCTGATAAGGTAAGAAGAAAAGAAACGTGTTAACTTCATCATTCAATACTAATCACTCTTCTTATCTTCTAATATCATGCTATACTAAAACCAAAATGACTCAAAAGTGTACGTATCTCTGACTTAGTTACGTTGCCTATTAGAAAGGAGAGAGATCTACCAAATTTATACTAAAACAATAGTATATACTTCTGTACCAGAAAGATTCCAAGCATGGGCCATTGGGGTTGACAAGAGAGTTACATGATTCTGCACAGCTACTGAAAACGTTGAGGAATTAATATAACACTCACCGTAAATAGTCAAATTAGAAGAAATAAGGAAAAGAAAATTCAAACACGGCTCTCCGGTCAACATCTCTCCGCGTTGTATGCATCCGCGTGGATGACAAAACGCGTGGTCATTGACGATGTTTGATTCACATGGAAGGGGACCCAGCAGAATAGCAGACAGAGCAAGATGACCAAAATTTTCTACTACCACTCACTCCCATTCCTTCTCCTCCTCTTCACTTCATCTTCTTTTTCTTCACAGAAAGAGGGCGATAATATGTATGTAGTAACGCTTGATAAAGAATAAAATTTTCTGAATTTTGTTGGTGGGCAGTCCCCATAGTCTTCTCCATTTCGTCCTCTCTTGGTGCCCTTCCCAAACTATAAAGCCTTTCTTTCAAAATTGCTCTGCTTCTCCTTCGTCGTCCTTCTTTGCTCTGCCACGCCAGCAATAGCATTTAGTTTTGTCTACTCAAGGTCATAACACACAAACCGAAGAAGCGAAGTCGTCCGGTTCATCAAATGAACTTGCACGTTGATACAGAATTACTGCGATCATATGGTTCATTAATTGACCAGGGAGTTAATCCTGTTGGTAAATAGGAATCTCTCCAAGTAAGGTTCGACTTTTCTTGAAAATATTTTAAGGGTAAAATCTTATATGCACTAAATCGTTAAAAAATTGATTCTTTAATATTATTGTTGGGGAAGGGATTTAATTTGAGCCATGCTACCATAATGCCAAAAATGGGGTGACAATTTTAGGGAAAGATGTGAGGGGAATTGAATGAGCAAAAATAGCCCATGTTTATGTTTGATTATTACCATGTTTGTTGGTGCACATGATTCTATTTGTGGACTGAAAATGAAACGTATTATGAAATGTTAAATGTTGATCATCTAAGAACAAAAGAAATGGTGTTAACTTCATTGTTTAAGATTAATTGTTCTGCCATCGTTTTTATCTTTCTATCAAAATTTTGAATATCATACTATACTAACACCACATAGTAACTAAAATTGTACATATCTCTGTCTTAGTTAGGTTGCCTATCTGAAAGGAGAGGGATATACTAAATTTATATTAAAACAATAATATATTCTTCTGTTTCTGAAGTCAGAGAAAAATTCCAAAGGTGGATCATAAGACTTGACATGAGTAATGCATATTGTTGTTTCTCAGAGCTTTCGTTTCATACGCTTCAAACAATAATATATTGCTTGTATCCGTTTGGATCTCAAAACGCGTGGCCATTGACGATGATTGATTGGAAGGGAACATAACAGAATAGCAGAAACAGAGCAAGATGACCGAAATTCTTCGATCTTCTTTTCTAGTCCTTCTCCTTCCTTTCCTATTCCTAGTAAAGATTGCCCCCTCTGAAGCTGACGACATTGCCGTTTACTGGGGTCAAAACGGCAACGAGGGAAGTCTGACAGAAACATGTGCAACAGGAAGTTACTCTTTTGTAATCGTAGGCTTCCTTTCCACCTTTGGGAATGGCCAAACCCCTCAACTCAACCTGGCAGGTCACTGTGACCCTTCTTCATCTGGGTGTACTGCGGTTGGCAAAGATATCAGTTATTGTCAAGAACGAGGGATCAAGGTGATGCTTTCTCTTGGAGGAGTAGCTGGGGCATACACTCTAACTTCCTCTATGGATGCTCAAGATGTCTCTGATTACTTGTGGAGCAATTTCTTAGGTGGCACTGGGAGCTCATCTTCCCGCCCACTTGGAGACGCCATTTTAGATGGCATAGATTTTGATATAAAGTTATCCACATCATACTTGGAGGATCTTGCACGTTACCTCAAGTCACACAGCACAGCAAGACAAAAAGTGTACTTAACTGCAGCACCTCAATGCCCGTTTCCGGATGCTACACTTGAGACTGCTCTTGATACGGGTCTTTTTGACTATGTCTGGGTACAATTCTACAACAATCGTCCCTGTAATTATAGAGAAGCCAATTCTAATAACTTTTTCAAAGCATGGAACCAATGGACAACATTAAAAGGGCCGAAAATATTCTTGGAGTTGCCGGCATCTCCGCAAGCAACTGAGACCGGCTATGTTCCTGTTAATGTGTTAATCTCTAGGATACTTCCTATTCTAAAGAAGTCTCCTAACTATGGAGGTGTCATGTTGTGGTCAAGGTACGAAGATAAACTGAGTGGATACAGTACCGACATTCAAACTAGTCGTCTGTGCACATACCAAAGCCCTCCCAAATGCAGGAGCGGTGACAGTGGCTTTGTGGGACGTTTTGGTTACATGTCCACTGATAGTTTTAAGGTCTACGAAAGTGAGAACCTTGGTGAGCAGTGCTGTGAAACCATATGCAGGAATAATTGTTCTTGTGACGCTTATGCACCAGTGAATCAGGTTAATAATACTGGGTGTCAGATATGGGGTAAAGGAACCAGGTTTATTAATGCTTCTGGGGCAAAAGGGCAGCAAATTTATGTTGTTGAACACAAAGGTATGTCTAGTTTCGAAAACTGCCGTAGGCTAATTAATATTATGTTTTGTTAGTTCTCTTCTGCAACACACATCTGTCATTTTTCCTGTTATTTTATTTGATAAACAAAATGGAAATAAGGATACGTTAACTCTAATATTACTTGTCATATTGCCAATGGCCCCACACCACATTTGCCAAACCCATGTCCCCTTTGTCCCCCACTTTAGTAGGTCTCCTTGGAGAAAGTTGATTACCAACACTACTTGCTGGCACTGAGGGGTGACTGCGAAGCTTTTACCTTGTGAACCAACCTGTGTTGGCATTTATCTTACTCTTTGATGGATTTGATGGAGTACAGAAGAAAAGGAACTTGAAATTCTCATATTTACAAATATTATTAAAGAAAAGATGATCATTTTAGACCTCAACCATTATTGCTTCTAAATTTCAATATATGATATTACAAGCGCTAAGATTAACACTAACATAACATATATGAACAGTAACAAAATGAAGAATCACAACACATATAGAATGCTGAATGGCTCTGGATCAGTTGGTATTGTCTCTTTGTAATTATTTTTAGATTCCTGATATAGGATATCTACTAATACCTAAGTAGTAGAGTAAATAGACCCACTAACCTCCCTCTAAAATTGTTTCACTATCACTTACGCGAGTATCTACTCTTGTGAATTGCAGTAAACAGGTGGTGGATATGGCTTATCGTTGGGATGGGAGCAGCCCTAGCATTACCTCTGATCTGCTACTTATGCTTTGCCTTATGGAGAAAATACAAAGCAGAAGGTAACTAACTTGCAATAATTTCTAAAAACTGTGCTATGAATTTAGGACCTCTTTATAACCTATACTTTCATGTCACATTACTAGTGGATAGAAAAATGAAGCAAAAGAACATATTACATGAAATTGGAGGTAATGCAATGCTTTCCATGGTGTACGGCAAAGCCAAAAAGAGTAAGAAACATGGAAAGTCAAGCAATGAGGTTGAAATATTCAGTTTTGAAAGCGTTGTGGCTGCCACAAACAATTTCTCATCTTCTAACAAGTTAGGAGAGGGTGGTTTTGGTCCTGTTTATAAGGTAATGTCTACATACTAAAAATTGAAATTTGAAATTATTTAGATAGGAATTTCATATAATAATACTTTCAGGGAATACTAACTGATGGACAAGAGGTAGCAATAAAGCGACTTTCTAAAAGTTCAGGACAAGGGCTTATAGAGTTCAAGAATGAAGCTAAACTCATGGCCAAACTTCAGCACACTAATCTTGTGAGGCTTTTAGGGTTTTGCATCCAAAGAGATGAAAGAATATTAGTCTATGAGTACATGTCCAACAAGAGCTTAGACTTCTACTTATTTGGTACGCCATCTTTTATCTTTAACATGACTATGAATTTGACATGTTTTAGTGTATAGCTTTATTAATAAACATCTTTACTCTAAGACAGATGCAAGTAGAAGGAATGCATTAGACTGGAAAAAACGATTTAACATTATTGAAGGCATTGCTCAAGGACTTCTCTATCTTCACAAGTATTCAAGACTAAAAGTGATACATCGTGACTTGAAGGCAGGAAATATATTACTTGATGAAGAAATGAATCCTAAAATAGCTGATTTTGGCTTGGCTCGAATTTTCGGTATGAGAGGATCTGAAGAAAATACAAATAGAATCGTTGGTACATAGTAAGTATATTGACAACTATTTATTTTCAGTATTTTTTATATGACTTTGATCTTTTTTTTTAGATTTTAACATTCATTTATTTTGTTATTATTTAAGTGGTTACATGTCTCCAGAATATGCAATCAATGGTGTTGTGTCAATCAAAATAGATGTATTTAGCTTTGGTGTACTGCTACTGGAGATTCTTAGTGACAAGAAGAATAATAGCCGCTATAATTTAGAACATCCACTAAATCTCATAGGATATGTAAGTTTTTTAATAACTATTTCATGAAATTCATATAATTCAGTTATTAAACTTTGTTTTTGGTGGATGCTGGGATTATTTTAGGCATGGCAACTCTGGAATGAAGGTAGAGCTTTAGAGCTAATAGATTCAGAAATAAGTGAATCAAATACTCAAGACAAAGTGCTGAGAAGTATTCACATTGGCCTCTTGTGTGTACAAGATCAAGCAAATGACAGACCTTCTATGTTAGATGTCGTTTCTTTTCTATCAAATGATACCATTCAACTTGCCCAACCAAAGCAGCCGGCATTCTTTACCAGTGTGATCGTGGAAGAGTCAGAGTTACATAATAGCAGGCAAGAGCATTATTCCATAAATGGAATAACAATTTCTGCTATGGATGGTAGATAATTGTACCATTATGAGCACAATGTGATGAGGCACTTCACTTTATTTTCTTAAAAGATAATTGACGATTTTTCTTTTTCTTTTTTTTTGTCAGAATTAGCCCATTAATACTTCTTGTGATTATAGAATTAAGGCCATACTTTTGTTGCTCAGAAAAAGGAAGTGCTCCACAAATGAAGTAAAAGTATCTGCGGACTTGGTAACATGTATTAGGACTATTTGAATATAAATTTTTGACCTTTTGTGAATACAAAATCACTAGTCAGAGGATCAAAGGCAAACACAAGAAGTATTTCTACTTCCATTAAAATGCCTGCCTTGGTCAAATGACAATGCAAATTAGTCCAATCAAGACAACTTTGGCGCGACAGCATATTACTCTCCCAAAAATATTTCTTCTTGGTAGGGCGACAGCTTGTCACCCATCATTTCCAAAAAGAAGAGAAAAGCTCCGAGAAAAAAAAAAAAACAAGAAGAAATGAGGAGTAAGGGGCTGCCACCCTCCCAAAATTATCTGCATTTCATGGTTGGTCTTCTTGAGACAAGTTTAACAACTTATCTTTCCGAATCTCCTACCAACTTTTAGTTACTTAGAGTTGTACCAAATAGGATTCGATTGACCGCAGCAAGGTCACCTACCAATTTGCCTGTGTTTGTGCATTACCAAATGGCAGGAACCTTCTCCTCTGTCGGCAGCAGAGGCAGGGTTTTACCTTACCTCATTTTTGCATTGCACTTCAAGGAGACTTTCTTTTAATGTAAATTAATTATAGTAAAATTAAAATTTTAATCATTTAACTTATTTTTTTTTAATTTTAATTTAATTTAATTTTTAATTAATTTAATTCAAATAATTAATCTTCATGAAATCAATAATTTATATTTATAGATTTTATTATTTAACAACGACAATATCGGTTATTTTTATCTCATTATTTTTTTTTGACAATTTTATTTCGTTTATATTTGTTTTGTCCAACGTAACAAATCAGAGATACATATATTCAGCTTTGAAAGCATTGCTATTGCAGAAGAATGGCTAGTGTGGCAGAAGCTTTCTTGATATTCATATCATCCTGTATATGCCTTTTACTACAGAAAGAATAAAAGGTAATATAAAAGGAAAAACATATTTAAAATTTGTCATTTATGAGGTTGATTGGCTACCTCCTATTTTTTGGTCTTCTACCTGCGTACTTGAATCTTGATCATGCATCCCTGATAAAAGATTGAAGCAAAAGAAGCTTTCATATGGAATCGGACATATTGCGGTGGCAATAGGAAAAAGTTCCGAAAGAGTGAAAAAGAAGAAGCTCGAGATACATATATTCAGCTTTGAAAGCATTGCTATTGCAACGAACAACTTCTCATCAACAAATAAGCTTTGTATGGGTAGCTTTGGACCTGTTTACAAGATATATTACTCTGATAATACGGGATAGAGATGAAAGTAGAATTGAAATAAAAAAATAGAAAAGAAGGAAAGAGATTAAAATTGAAGATCAATGCTTTGATTTAACTACTCTCTGTTCTTAGTTCTTTTTTAAGTATATGATGATGGTTAGCTGATATATTTTTCAGGGGAAATTACTGGATGGGTGAGAAATAACCACACTCCAAGATGTCCATTTTCCGCCGCCTTTTGTTTTTTTAATGGTTGTATACTTGAATGTGCTTTGCCTGTACCTTTAGAATATAGAAACAATAAAGAAAATTGGCCCTCATAATTACGGGTGGTGTAGGGGATTTTGTGTGGTGTACTAGATTTGCTAATTTTAAACTGCAGAGAGAGAAAACTATGAATGCAAATGGTTAGACGAAAGGAAACAGAGAAAATGAGGTACAGTGTCAGCTTTGGGAAACTGACCCAAGCTGTTTGCTATGCAGAAATTAATTCAGGGATAACCTCGCAATACTCACTATCCCATTGCTTTGGAGTAGAATCCATGTGCTAATCATAATTTAATTACTTCCTTACAAGCCTGTTTTGATTAAACAGGTTTTGGGGCTCATTTTTTCCTGTGTTCCCCTCCTCGGGAAGAGAAAAATGAACTTTTTTTTTTTTAATTTGTTAAATACGTCTCTAAACTGCAACATACTAATCTTGTAAGGCTTTAGGGTTGTGTTGACTGCATGCCCAACAAAAGTTTAGACTTTCACCTCTTTGGCGTGTTATGTTGCAAACGAAGTCTACAAGAGAGAGAAGAGAGAAACCTCTGATGTGAGGAGTCAGTATTTCATTCATAAATGGAGGAGTGTGGTACACAAGCCTTATATAGGCAGACGGTCACATAACCATTTCTCAATATAACATACTATCTATGTTTATTATTCATACTCTTACACTCTCCCTCAAAACAAAGTTCCCCTATTCATACTCACACACTCCCTCAAAACAAAGTTCTCTTGATTACTATTCAACTTCATAGCTGACTTATTATTCCCCAGCAAACGGAAGGTAGCTAGATCTCTAACCTTAAGTTTGTCCCGCAAGGTAAGAAACCGATATAGAGAAGGAATATGCTCAACAAGAATTTCCTTTCTAATGACTCTCTCATGTACAAAAGAATGTCGAGCTCTATGTGTTTGGTCCTGTTGTGTAACACAGGATTTGCTGACATCTTGCAAGTGCTTTGATTACCACGGTAGATGAGAGGAACATCAGAAGAGGAGACTTCGAGTTCACACTGAAATGATTGAATCCATGGAAACCTCTGCTACAGTGTTAACGAGGCTTCAATAATCTGCCTCAGTACTTCTGCGTGAGACAACTGCTTGCTTCTTGCTTGACCATGAAATGAGGTTGCTCCCCAGGAAGACACAGGTGCCAATGTTGAACGCCTATCATCTGGGTCCAAGGCCCAGTCACAATAGGCAGTGGTAGAAATCTCGTTTGTTTTCTGAAGATGTGACGTATGACGAAAGAGTACCCCTAAATAACTTAAGATACATTTAACTGTTTTCCAATGAACCTCTAAGGGCTCTTTCATGAACCGGCACACTTGTTAACAGCAAATGATAGCTCTGGGATTGTAATGGTAATGTACTGCAATGCCCCAAAAATAGAGCGATACAAATGAGGATCAGTTACAGGATCACTTCCATTCAGCTTAAGACCAGAATTCATAGGGGTGGAGATACTTTAAAATTGCACTTTGGCTTTGCAAAGTAAGTCTTGAATGTTTTCTGTTTGTGTGAGTCTGTGAGACAGTAGCTGCCATCCTTATGAGCTTCTATCTGAGAAAGAAATTAGGTTCAGCAAGATCCTTTCGTGGAAACTCCCTATTCAAAGCAGTGATTAAATCCATTATCTTTGAAAATGATGTCCCAGTGATGAGGATGTCATCTACATAGACTAGAACAAATAGAGAGTTTGAGGGAGTGATCTTGAAGAATAGCGAATGATCACATTTGCTAGACTGAAAATTGAACTTCTTGGAAAGAGCAGATGCTAATCTTTCAAACCACCCGTGTAGCCTCCTAAAGGCTATACAAAGACTATTTTAGTTTGCACACCAACTGTGTATTTTCAGATTCAAACCCCATAAGCTGCTGCATGTAAACTTCTTCAGGGAGAAAACCGTTTAAAAATGCATTATTAATGTCAGTTTGATTGACTGACCAGCCTTAAGAAAGAGGCATAGTTAGAACAGTTCGAATTGTTGTTAATTTTACAACCGGGCTGAAAATTTCATGTAAACTTTCCATGGCAGCATGCTTTGCAAACTTGAGACACACTTCTATTCAATTCAACTTGCTCATTACAACTTCTAAGAACAGACTTTACAACAGAAATGGATGGATGGCCTAGCCTGCAATGCCACAGCCTAAAAAAACGATTTGAAGAAGAAATATTCAATGCATCAGAACTAGGTAGAGAAAGCTTCAGATATTGAACTAGTTGATACATCAGAACTCGTGTGTAAACTTTCAGGTGTATGGGAATGACCTAAAACTCTTGACTCTTGTGAAACAGCTTGCTCCAGCTTCTGCCCTTTTTCAAATGAAACCCATCAAATGCATGCAATCAATTTTTAATTCTCCCTTGTAAAAGAATCCTCTGCATACCCTGGTCCTTAATGAAACAACGGGTGGGATGAAAATTCGAAATACACTGCTTTGTGTTGAGCTAATTTTTATACACTCAATAAATTCTTCATTATACAAGGAACGTGCAACATTTTATTCAATGCAAGAATAGACAATGAAAAGGGAGATAAATTCAAAGAAGAATGATTAATTAACAGACCCGAGCCATTACACATGTGGACCTTTTCTTGGCCATTGTAAGTTGCTTTAGTCAGAAGATTGGTTGGATCTACTGTTATACGATGGGGGGCCGCTGAATCTGGGTACCATGATGAATCAACCTCAGACAAAAAGTAGCAAGCATAGCCACCAACGATAAATCTCTGTAATTGATGACCCTTGACAACAGTTAATATTTGCCGCTTCCACGGAGGAAAATTATTTTCATCTAATTTGACTCAACGAATACAAAAATTTCTTTTTCTCACTCTTTGCAGAAACACCCATGGAACTAGAAAGAGAAGCACCAAACTCCTTTAGAGCACGTTCAGATGCCATGTAAAAAAAATCTAAGAGAAACTTTTGATGTGAGGAGTCAGTATTTCAATTTCATAAATGGAAGAGTGGAATACACAAGCCTTATATAGGCAGACTGTCACATAACCAATATATTTGTTACTCATACTCTTACATATCTGACCAAACCTCATTATATGAAATCTTCAATTTATATTTCTTTTGTCTGTTTTACAACCTGTAATTATATGCTTACTCAGAAACTGATCATGACAAAAGGAAAAATGCTAATTGAGAGGAAAAAAAGAAGAAGAAATAGAAGATTCAACCTCATAGAAGGGATTGCAGAATGATTTTATCTCTCCTAAATATTCAAAAGTGATTCACCAAGATTTAAAAATAGCAACATTTTACTCCATAATGAGAGGAACCCAAACATCAGTGATCTTGGGATGGCAAGAATATTTGAGCTCTTTAATAAGCTTCGACTGTTTTACATTTAAAGTCTGCATTTTTTTAATTGCAAATTTCCATGTCTAATTATGTTAGTTTTTCATGCGTATAGAGAAGAAAAAGAACAGCAGAGGAGAATGCTCAAAGAGACAAGTTTTCCATATTAGTTCACATGACAAAAAACTCTGATACATAACCTCTGATACAGCTAATCAAAGCATTGACAACAAGTAAGGGCTACCATCCCTTAACTCCTCAAAATAAGGATGACCACAAGATTTTACCAAACATTACCAACTACAGGTCTACAGCTGATATAACCAAAATAAACAAAATACATTAAAAATATTAACTAAGAGTATCTAGAAAAATCTTGCTTCAACACTCCTCCTCAAGATTTTTCTTGGAGACTCCTAGCCTTTCCCTTAATTCTTGCACTTTGCTTCTAGGCAATCCTTTAGTAAGAATATCTGCAAGTTGTTCATTTGAGCTGCAGTGGACTAGTTCAACTTCACCATCTCTTTCAGCTTGTCTTATGGCATGCACTTTCACATTTATATGCTTTGTTTTTCCATGGTGACTAGGATTTTTAGCCATAGCTACAGCTGACTTGTTATCACACCATATAATTGTTGGTTTGTCTTGAGTTTGGCCTAAATCTTTGAGAACTTTTCTCAGCCATATTGCTTGATTTGAGGCAGCAGCTGCTGAAACATATTCTGCCTCTGCACTTGATTGTGCAACACAATCTTGCTTCTTTGAGTTCCAAGAAAAACATCCTGAACCAAGTGAGAATAAGTAACCTGAAGTGCTCTTCATATCATCCACACTTCCAGCCCAATCACTATCACAATAGCCTTGAAGATCTCCCTTATCAACTGTTGTATAGAAGATGCCATGATCCACAGTCCCTTTAATGTATCTCAAGACTCTTTTAGCAGCTCCAAAATGTTTTTGAGTTGGTGCTTGCATAAACCTTGATAGTAAGCTTACTGGAAACATCAAATCTGGTCTTGTTGCTGTTAAATAAAGCAAACTCCCAATCAGACTTCTATAAGCTGTAGCATCCACTAATTTTGAACCATCATTCTTTGACAATTTATTGTTGACAACCAGTGGTGTATCTACTGGTTTGCACCCTTCCATATGAAATTTTTTTAGTAAATCTTTTGCATATTTTTCTTGAGAAACAAAGACACCATTCTTCAACTGGTTTATCTCCATTCCCAAAAAATAATTCATTTCTCCCAAATCTGTCATCTCAAACTCTTGTTGCATATCAGCTTTAAACTTCATTATTGCTTCATGATCATTTCCTGTTACAAGTAAGTCATCTACATATAAGGAGATAATCACAACACCACCATTCTCCAAAGTTTTTACATACAAGGTAGCTTCATTTGGACTCCTCCGAAAACCAGCACCCATCAAATAATCATCCATTCTACTATACCAGACTCTAGGAGCCTGTTTTAAGCCATATAAAGCTTTATGCAGCTTGAATACTTTCCCTTCATTCTCTTCAGCTATAAAACCTTGTGGCTGATCCACATACACCTCTTCTTCTAGAACTCCATTCAAGAAAGCTGACTTAACATCCAAATGAAAAATCTTCCATTTGTTTTGAGCTGCCATGGCTAACAACAATCTGATTGTGTCATGCCTTGCTACAGGTGCAAATGTATCATGAAAATCAACTCCAGCCACTTGAGAATAACCTTTTGCAACCAGCCTAGCCTTATGTTTATTTACTGTGCCATTAGAATTCAACTTGACCTTGTAAACCCATTTCAGCCCAATGCTAAACTTGTTTGATGGTCTATCTACAAGTTCCCAAGTTTTGTTCTTTTCAATAGCTTGAATTTCTTCTTGCATTGCTTTTCTCCACACAGCATGATTAGAGGCTTCTTCAAAAGTTGATGGTTCAACTGCTACAAAATTACATCTCTCATAAACTTCTGCCAATGACTTTATTTTCAAAACTGGGCTGTCTGTAGTATCTTCAATAGCAGCACCGTCGGTAGGTTCAGCTTGTGTGTGAGCTGTTTCATTTTTCAGTTTTGAGAAGCCTTCATCCCTTATCACCTTTTCATTCTTCCAATCCCAATGAGCACCTTCATCAATAATGACATCCCTACTCACCATTAATTGCTTTGTTTCCAAATTATAAATTCTGTAACCCTTTGATTTTTCTGCATAACCCAAGAAGACTCCTAATTCACTCTTTTTGTCAAACTTGGTTCTTTTAACAGCAGGTACATAAGCATAACAGATGGAACCAAACACTTTTAAATGCTTTGCAGTAGGTTTAGCTCTTGACCATGCTTCAATAGGTGTTAAATTATGCACAGCCTTAGTTGGTAGTCTATTTAGAAGATAAACAGCTGTGTATACAGCTTCTGCCCAGAACATCTGAGGCAATTCCTTCTCCAATAGCAGACATCTAGCCATTTCTACCACAGTCCTGTTCTTCCTTTCACATACACCATTTTGTTGTGGTGTATATGGAACTGTTAGCTGCTGGTTGATACCTTCACCTGCACAAAATTCTTGAAATTCAGCTGAAGTATACTCTTTCCCATTGTCTGATCTTAGCTGCTTGATCTTGCAACCAGATTGAACTTCCACCATTCTCTTGAACATCTTAAAAATCTGTGGAACTTGAGACTTGCTTTTAATAAAGTAAACCCATGTCATCCTTGTCAAGTCATCAATAAAAAGAATGAAATATCTATTTTTTCCAACTGACAGATTTTTCATAGGACCACAAATATCTGTGTGAACAAGTTCAAGTTTTTCCTTTGCTCTCCATTCAGCTTCATGTGGAAATGATTCCCTATGTTGCTTTCCAAATTGACAAACCTTGCATACTGAGTTTACCTCACTAACAGCTGGTAAATCTCTAGTTAAATTCTTTGAATGCATGAGTTTCAATGACCCTAAATTAACATGCCCAAACCTATTATGCCAAAGCTGTGTCTCATCTACTTTAGCAAAATTGGCTTGGTTTAATACAACATTCAGATTAAGAGGAAATGTTTTTTCTACCATTTTCACCACTGCAATCTCATCTCCTTTTTCATCAAACACTCTACAACATTCATCCTTAAACAACAAAGAATATCCATGGTTCACCAATTGAGTAACACTAAGCAAATTCTGAGCAAGGCAGGGAATATATAACACATCATGAACATACCTAACACCTTTTTTTGTTTGTACAGCAACTGATCCTTTCCCTTTAGCTTCCACTATCTCTCCATTGCCAAGCTTTATTTTTGTTCTCACCGAACTATCCAGTTGATCAAAGAATTCTAGGTACCTAGCCATGTGATTTGTACAACCACTGTCAATGAACCAGGTGTGCATGTTTGATTCATGAGAGGATTGACAAGCCATGAAGATAACATCCGTTGGAGTTTCTTGATCATCAACAAAATTTGCTTGATGAGCTGGTTGCTGTTGTTTGGATTGTTGTGCTTGCTTGGCTCTACAATACTTCTCAATATGCCCAAGCTTCTGACAAAATCTGCATTGTATAGGTGGCTTTCCCTTAAAGAAGCAATCCTTTTCTTCATGGTTAGTTCTTTGACAAACTCCACATGGAGGAAATTTTCCTCTTACATTTGAATTTTGCCATTGATTTTTTTTGTTTTTCCAGCCCTTTCCTCTACTTCCTCTCTTAAAATCTTTGACTGGTTGCTTCCCCTTTTCTTTTGCTTGAAATGCACCTTCTATGGCTTCCTCCTCCTTTCTCATATTGCTTCTTTGCTCATGAGCTTGTAGTTTGTTGATGAGTTCAGAGATTGACAGCTTTTTCAAGTCACAAGACTCTTCTATAGCTGAAATCTTAGCTTCAAATCTTATAGGAAGACTTATTAGTATCTTCTCCACCACTTTGTTATCTTCAAATGTTTCTCCTGTAAGCCTTATCCTGTTGACAGCTTCTATCAACTTGTCTGCATAGTCTTTTACAGTTTCTGACTCTTTCATCTTGAGCATTTCAAACTCTCTCTTGAGAGTGAGCAGCTTGACTGCCTTAACTCTGTCACTTCCTTCAAACTCTTCCTTCAATTTATCCCATGCCTCCTTAGGTGAACTACATGTCATAATCCTGCTGAAAATGTTGTCTGAAACTGTAGCATAAATACATGACAAAGCCTTTGGCTTTTTTGCTTTCTCCTCCTCAAATATTTTAATTTGAGCCATAGTAGGATTAGCTCTTAATGGCTCTGGTTCTCTCTCTGTTGCAACAATCTCCCATAAATTTTGAGCTTCCAAATATGCCTTCATCTTAATAGCCCAAAACTGGTAGTTTTCTCCATTAAATGTTGGTGGTCCCTGAGTATAGCTTCCTGTAGCCATCTACTATTAACTCCTTCCTTTAAAACCTTGAAACCAAACCAGCTTAGCTCTTTCCCTTTTGTAAGCTTGGTTGATCCTCACAGGTCCTTCAAGATAATAGCTCTGATACCATGTTAGTTTTTCATGCGTATAGAGAAGAAAAAGAACAGCAGAGGAGAATGCTCAAAGAGACAAGTTTTCCATATTAGTTCACATGACAAAAAACTCTGATACATAACCTCTGATACAGCTAATCAAAGCATTGACAACAAGTAAGGGCTACCATCCCTTAACTCCTCAAAATAAGGATGACCACAAGATTTTACCAAACATTACCAACTACAGGTCTACAGCTGATATAACCAAAATAAACAAAATACATTAAAAATATTAACTAAGAGTATCTAGAAAAATCTTGCTTCAACAAATTATAAGCATGGCAGCTCTGGAAGGAAGGGAGAAATGTTGGTTAAATATGCCCACCAGTTCTTGAACCCTACCCTAGTACTATTGAGGCACTGAGATGCATAAGGGAGAAAAGTTGGTTTCTTATGCGTGCAGCAGATAGACCGACCATGTTAGAGGTTGTTTCAATGCTTTCAAATGAGCCTATCTTACTATCTTCATCTAAGCAGCCAGCGCTTTAGAAAACACAAATAAAATATATTAGATTGGGAAAAACGATTTAACATCATTGAAGGCATTGCTTAAGGACTTTTTTATCTTTACAAGTATTCAAGACTAAAGGTGATACATCGTGACTTGAAGGCAGGCAATATATTAATTGATGAAATGAATCCTCAAAAGAGAAGGAAAAACACGTCCCTCCGGTCACCTTCACGGCTTCACCAACTTGACTGCTTCTTCATTATTGACTTGTATTGTATTGTATGTATCCATGGGGATAACAAAATGCTGGTCATTGACGATGACTGATTCATATGGAAGGGAACATATAAGACAGAATGCCACAAACGGGGCAAGTTGACCAAAATTTTATATTACCACTCACTCCCAATCATTCTCCTTCACTTCACTTCACTGCATCTTCTACACAGAAAGTGAGCGATAATATGTAAGTAGTACTGCTTGATAAAGCATAGACCATGGGGATAACAAAATGCTGGCCATTGACGATGACTGATTCATATGGAAGGGAACATATAAGACAGAATGTCACAAACAGGGCAAGTTGACCAAAATTTTATATTACCACTCACTCTCAATCATTCTCCTTCACTTCACTTAACTGCATCTTCTTCTTCACAGAAAGTGAGCTATAATATGTATGTAGTACCGCTTGATAAAGCATGGAATTTTCTGAATTTTGTTGGTGGGCAGTCTCCATTATCTTCCCCATTTCGTCCTCTCTTGGTGCCCTTCCCAAACTATAAAGCTCTTCTTTCTATATTGCTCTGCTTCTCCTTCGTCGTCCTTCTTTGCTCTGCCACGCCAGTAATAGCATTTAATTTTGTCTATTCAAGGTCATCACTCACAAACTGAAGAAGAGAAGTCGTCTGGTTCATCAATTGAACTTGCATGTTGATACAGGGTTACTGCAATCATATGGTTCATCAATTGACCAGGGAGTTAATCCTGTTGGTAAATAGGAATCTCTCCAACTAAGGTTCGATTTTTCTTGCTACTATAATACCAAAAATAGGGTGACAATTTCAGGGAAAGATGTGAGGGGAATTGAATGAGCAAAAATAGCCCATGTTTATGCATGATTATTAGTTTATTACCATGTTTGTTGGTGCACATGATTCTATTTGTCGACTGAAAGTGAAACGGATCATGATATGTTAAATGTTGATCATCTAAGAATAAAAGAAATGGTGTTAACTTCATCGTTTAAGATTAATTGTTCTGCCATTGTTTTATCACTATCAAAATTTTGAATATCTTACTATACTAACACCACATAGTAACTAAAAATGTATATATCTCTGGCTTAGTTACGCTGTCTATCTGAAAGGAGAGGGGTATACTAAATTTATACTAAAACGATAATATATGCTTCCGTTTCTGAAGCCAAAGAAAGATTTCTAAAGTGGATCATAAGACTTGACATGAGTAATACGAATTGTTGCTTCTCAGAAGTTTCATTTCATATGCTTCAAACGCATGGCCATTGACGATGGTTGATAGGCAGGGAACATAACAGATTAGCAGAAACAGAGCAAGATGACCAAAATTCTTCAATCTTCTTTTCTACTCCTTCTCCTTCCTTTCCTATTCCTCATCAAAATTTCCCCCTCTAAAGCCGACGACATTGCCATTTACTGGGGTCAAAACAACAACGATGGAAATCTGACAGAAACATGTGCAGCAGGAAATTACTCTTTTGTAATCATAGCCTTCCTTGCCAACTATGGAAGTGGCCAAACCCCTCAACTCGATCTGGCAGGTCACTGTGACCCTTCTTCATCTGGGTGTACTGCGATTGGCAAGGAAATCAGATATTGTCAAGAACGAGGGATCAAGGTGATGCTTTCTCTCGGAGGAGAAACTGGGACACCCTATCTAGCTTCATCTAAGGATGCTCAAAATGTTTCTGATTACTTGTGGAGCAATTTCTTAGGTGGCACTGGCAGCTCATCTTCCTGCCCACTTGGAGACGCCATTTTAGATGGCATAGATTTTGATATAGAGATATCCACATTATACATGGATGATCTTGCACGTTACCTCAAGTCACACAGCACAGCAAGACAAAAAGTGTACTTAACTGCAGCACCTCAATGCCTGTTTCCCGGTAATACACTTCGGACTGCCCTTGATACGGGCTTTTTCGACTACATCTGGGTAATATTCTACAACAATCCTCGCTGCGATTATACAGAAGCCAATGCTGATAACTTTTTTAAAGCCTGGAACCAATGGACAACATTAAAAGGGGCGAAAATATTCTTGGGGTTGCCAGCATCTGTGGAAGCATCTATCACCGGCTATGTTCCTGTTAATGTGTTAATCTCTAGGATACTTCCTATTCTAAAGAAGTCTCCTAACTATGGAGGTGTCATGTTGTGGTCAAGGTACTTTGATATATTGAGTGGATACAGTACCGACATTCAAACTAGTCGTCTGTGCACATACCAAAGCCCTCCCAAATGCAGGAGCGCTGACAGTGGCTTTGTGGAACGTTTTGGTTACATGTCCACAGATAGTTTTAAGGTCTACGAAAGTGAGAACCTTGGTGAGCAGTGCTGTGAAACCATATGCAGGAATAATTGTTCTTGTGACGCTTATGCACCAGTGAATCAAGATAATAATACTGGGTGTCAGATATGGGGTAAAGGAACCAGGTTTATTAAAGGTTCTGGGGCAAAAGGGCAACAAATTTATGTTGTTGAACACAAAGGTATGTCTAGTTTCAAAAGCTGCTGTAGGCTAATTAATATGTTTTGTTAGTTCTCTTCTGCAACACATTTCTGTCATTTTTCCTGTTATTTTATTTGATAAACAAAATGGAAATAGGATACAGTAACTCTAATATTACTTGTCATAGTGCCAATGGCCCCACACCACATTTGCCAAACCCATGTCCCCTTTACCTAGTGAACCAACCTGTGTTGGCATTTATCTTACTATTTGATGGAGTACAGATGAAAAGGAACTTGAAATCCTCATATTTACAAATATTATTAAAGAAAAGATGATCATGTTAGCCCTCAACCATTATTGCTTCTAAATTTCAATACAAGATATTACAAGCCCTAAGATTAACACTAATAGAACAAACACGGGCAGTAACAAAACGAAGAATCACAACACATATAGAATGCTGAATGGCTCTGGATCAGTTGGTATTGTCTCTTTGTAATTATTTTTAGATTCCTGATATAGGATATCTACTAATACCTAAGTAGTAGAGTAAATAGACCCACTAACCTTCATCTAAAATTGTTTCACTATCACTTTCGCGAGTCAAGGATCATACTCTTGTGAATTGCAGTAAACATGTGGTGGATATGGCTTCTCGTTGGGATAGGAGCAGCCCTAGCATTACCTCTGATCTGCTACTTATGCTTTGCCTTATGGAGAAAATACAAAGCAGAAGGTAAGTAACTTGTAATAATTTCTAAAAACTGAGCTATGAATTTAGGACCTCTTTATAACGTATACTTTCATGTCACATTACTAGTGGATAGAAAAATGAAGCAAAAGAACATATTACATGAAATTGGAGGTAATGCAATGCTTTCCATGGTGTACGGCAAAGCCAAGAAGAGCAAGAAACATAGAAAGTCAAGCAATGAGGTTGAAATATTCAATTTTGAAAGCCTTGTGGCTGCCACAAACAATTTCTCATCTTCTAACAAGTTAGGAGAGGGTGGTTTTGGTCCTGTTTATAAGGTAATATCTACTTACTAAAATTAAAATTTGAAACTATCTGGATAAGAATTTCATATAATAAAGTTTTCAGGGAATACTAACTGATAGGCAAGAGGTAGCAATAAAACGACTTTCTAAAAGTTCAGGACAAGGGCTTATAGAGTTCAAGAATGAAGCTAAACTCATGGCTAAACTCCAGCACACTAATCTTGTGAGGCTTTTAGGGTTCTGCATCCAAAGAGATGAAAGAATATTAGTCTATAAGTACATGTCCAACAAGAGTTTAGACTTCTACCTATTTGGTAGGCCATCTTTTATCTTAATATAACTATGAACCTGACATATTTTAGTGTATAGCTTTATTAATAAACATCCTTACTTCGAGACAGATGCAAGTAGAAGGAATATATTAGATTGGAAAAAACAATTTAACATCATTGAAGGTATTGCTCAAGGACTTCTCTATCTTCACAAGTATTCAAGACTAAAAGTGATACATCGTGACTTGAAGGCAGGCAATATATTACTTGATGAAGAAATGAATTCTAAAATAGCTGATTTTGGTTTGGCTCGAATTTTTGGTGTGAGAGAATCTGAAGAAAATACAAATAGAATCGTTGGTACACAGTAAGTACATTGACAACCATTCATTTTTAGTATTTTTTGTGTGACTTTGATTTATTTTAGATTCTAACATTCATTTATTTTGTTATTATTTAAGTGGTTACATGTCTCCAGAGTATGCAATCAATGGTATTGTGTCAATCAAAACAGACGTATTCAGTTTTAGTGTACTACTACTAGAGATTATTAGTGGCAAAAAGAATAATAGTCGCTATAAATTGGAACATCAACTAAATCTCATAGGATATGTAAGTTTTTTAAATAACTATTTTATGAAATTCATATCCCAATTCGTTATTAAACTTTGTTTCTGGTCAATGTTGGAATTTTTTTAGGCATGGCAGCTCTGGAATGAAGGTAGAGTTTTAGAGCTAATAGATTCAGAAATTAGTGAATCAAATAATGAAAACAAAGTGCCGAGAAGTATTCACATTGGCCTCTTGTGCGTACAAGATCAAGCAAATGACAGACCTTCCATGTTAGATGTTGTTTCTTTTCTATCAAATGATACCATTCAACTTGCCCAACCAAAGCAGCCGGCATTCTTTATCAATGTGATTGTGGAAGAGTCAGAGTTACATAATAGCAGGCAAGAATATTATTCCATAAATGGAGTAACAATTTCTGCTATGGATTATAGATAATTGTACCACTATGAGAACAATGCGATGAGGCACTTCACTTTATTTTCTTAAGAGATAATTGACGAGTTTTCTTTCGTTTTTTTGTCAGAATTAGCCCATTAATACTTCTTGTGATTATAAAATTAAGACCATACTTTTGTTGCTCAGAAAAAAGGAAGTGTTCCACAAATGCAGCAAAAGCATCTGCGGACTTGGCAACATGTATTAGGACTATTTGAATATAAATATTTTAGCTTTTGTGAATACAAAATGACTAATCAGAGGATCAAAGGCAAACACAAGAACTATTTCTACTCCCATGAAAATGCCTGCCTTAGTGAATGACAATGCAAATCAGTCCAATCAAGACAACTTTGGCGCGACAGCATATTACTCTCCCAAAAATATTTCTTCCTGGTAGGGTGGCAGCCGCTCACCCATCATTTCCAAAAAGAAGAGAAAAGCTCCCAGAAATAAAAAAAAAAAAAACAAGAAGAAACGAGGATGAGTAAGGAGCTGCCACCCTCCCTAAATTATCTGCATTTCATGGTTGGTCTTCTTGAGACAAGTTTAACAACTTATCTTTCCGAATCTCTTACCAACTTTTAGTTACTTAGGGTTGTACCAAATAGGATCGGATTGAACGCATCAACGTCACCTACCAATTTGCTGTGTTTTTGCATTACCAAATGGGAGGAACCTTCTCCTCTATCGGCAGCAGAGGCAGAGTTTTAACCTACCTCATTTTTGCATTGCACTTCACATGAACCTTCCCTGAATTGTTTCGTACTCTACGTCAAGGATATTTTCTCACAAGTCAGGATGAAATGATACCACTTTTCCGAGAATTGAAGCTGCGTTTCCATTTCCCTAATGAGCCCACTAAGAATTGGTACCTTGGAATACCTTTCAGGGGAGAATATTTGTAGATTGCCAACCTACATCACCCAGTTGATGAATCACTTGATCCAAAGCTGGTAATTGACGATCGGGGTAGCTTGAAAATTTTATATAATGGCTATTCCAACTCTATAGTTCTGTAGTCCAGCCAAGTAGCTCAACATATTTCTGCTCTTGCTAAGCATGGGGAAGGAGGCAGCTTGAGACTATACCAAATAAATACAGCAATTAATGTCGTAAAACGGGAACATATACTGGACTAGCAGTAGCAGGTCACTGAATGATGGTATATTTAGCAATTTATATACTACTTCAGATATGTACCTGGAATACAAATTAGACGAAGATGAAACATACTTTACTTCTCTTCTAAATTCAATCGGAATTCCTTTCATTGGTTTGAATCCACTGGGTCAACTATTTGGCGACGCCTCTGTCTCCTGCAACGGTGACAACCCTGCACATGTTAGTGGATGTGTGCCTCCCAAACCTCCAAACTGCAGGAACCCAGAGATTTACGTTTCCATGCTCAAGTTTCGGCATGGTAATAATATGTCCCAAGTTGGGTACAAGAACAAGGAAACTGACGAGCTCTCTCTACAGTTGTGGGGTTACGTGCTTGAATGATTGCTCTTGTGTCGCCTATTCTTCCACGATACAGGCTGCGAGATGTGGGAGAAGGAGACCAAATTTGTTGCATCTTCTCTTGGGCGGCTAGTTTACTTCATCCAACCTGAGACAGTCCCATAAGGCAAAGACATTCATATAGGAGGAACATCTAAGTGTATGGGCAAAATAGCTATGTACGGTACAAATTAATCTTATTTGCACTCTTAGTCACGACTTTCAAATAAGGTGTATCCCTAGTTGTTTTTTCATGTATAGCGAAAATGTACCAGTTGTGGATGAGTGTGGCTGGAGGAGCTCTTGTGATACCCATATCATTTTACATATGCTATGTATCATGGGAAAAGAGCAACATAGAAGGTAAACTTCTTTGTAGTTATTATATTATAAGAGCATCTTCATTGGGGCTGATAATTTACCTACTATTTTGGTCTTCTACTTAGCTGAAAAGAGATTGGAGCAAAATGAGCTCCTGGATGAAATTGAAGCTACTGCAATACCCTCATTTGTGAATAGAAAATGTGGAAAACAAAGCAATGAGATGCACATAATCAGATTTGAAAGCATTGCCATACCAACTGACAACTTCTCTTCGGCAAATAAGTTTGGGGAATGTGGCTTTGGACCTGTTTACAAGGTAGCTTCCAGATATTTGTTAATATATTGTAATCCATACGTTATAGAGATGAATAACTGGGGAAGAATTAAAAAAAAAAAAAAAGAGTTTCTACCCAACGAAAGTTTAGACTTCTACCTTTTTGGTATGCAATATATATATATATATATATATATATATATATATATATATATATATATATATATATATATATATATATATATATATATAGTTGTTTATATATCTACTATATTTTTTCTAATCAGGAGGATTTTTTATTTTTTATAATTATGCTTATGTTTGATAAATTGTGAGGCATAGATTCCAACCGTTAGATTGGAAAACTAGATTTGATTCATTCAAGGTATAGTCTGAGGACTTGTTTATTTTCATAAATATTTAAGATTAAAAGTGTTTTACTAAAACTTAAAGCCAAGCAATACTTTATTGTACCATAAGTTGAATTTAAAAATATCTTATTTTGGCATAAATAAAATATTTGATTTGAAAAATTCTAAAAAATATATATATAAAATTGTCGGAATTTAATAAATGTAGAAATAAGTTTTTATAATATTTGACAACCTGATTTATCTTTTCCTTTAAATTTTTTTTTACTATTCTTTCAATAGTTACGTATCTTTGAAATATGCTTTTAATGGTACTATATATCTCTTTAATACTAATGTTTTTAGTTTTGAGTGCTAGAGATTGTCAGTGACAAAAAGAATACTATTTGTTATCATACTGACCATCCCTTCAATCTCGTAGCATATGTATGTTCTGTCTGAACTCATTTAACAGTTGTGTTACAACATCTTTAATTTACATTCTTTTCTGCCTGTATCCTTTTCAGGCGTGGCAGTTGCGGAGTGACGATAGAGCTTGCAGCTAATAGACCGTTTACTGAATGGATCAAATTCAACCAATGAAGTGTTGAGAGGACCAAGCCAAAGATAGACCCACCATGCTAGATTTTGCTACTTTTCTGTCAAATAAATATATTGTAACTGTGGAACCAAAGCGACCGATATTCTTCGGTAACTTAGTGAAAGATTCAAAAGCCGCCTAATGACAACCAAGAAAATTATTCTTTAAATTTTATAACAAGTTCTTCTATGGACGGCAGATAAATAAAAAATGAAAACTTTAAATTTATTTGTAACACATTTCTAGACTTATTGTGGGGTCATACTTGTTTGTTAGTATATTCTGTATTTTGAAAATTAATGTGTATATTCTGAGCCTGCAGGTTTCATGTTAGTTATGTGTAAATTTAAGGTAGACTATGTGAAATTGAGTCTAATTGTTATTTTGACAGTGGCTTGACAAAAATGTGTGACAATTCACCTTTTATAAATTATTATTAGTTTAAGGATAAGGTGGGGGAGTTATAGTGGAGTTGACATCTGTTAACACCATCTAGACTGCCTTGTTATAATCAAACAAATCTGTTTCCAAGCGGGTGCTGTTTAAATTAATCTTGTGCGGCTTTTGGGATTCTGATTCTTCATCCAAAGAGATGAAAGAATATTATTCTATGAGTACATGTCCAACAAGAGCTTAGCTAGACTTCTACCTATTTGCTAGGTCATATTTTATCTTAACAAAACTAGAGCCTGACATGTTTTTGTATAGCTTATTTATAAGCATCCTTGCTCTAAGACAGATGCAAGTAGTAGGAATATGTACAAAGACTGGGAGAAACAATTTATCATAATTGAAATATGCAATATAATTCTTGATCCAGAAATGAATCCTAAAATATCTTATTTTAGTTGGACACAAATTTGTAGTTGAAAGAATTTAAAGAAAATACAAATAGAATCTTTAATATATAATATACATATTTACAACTATTAATTTCAGTGATTTAATATTTTTTGTATAACTTTGATTGATTTTAGATTTTAAAATTTATTAATTTTTGTTATTGTTTTAAGTGATTATATATCTCTAAAATATATAATCAATAGTATTGTGCCAATCAAATTAAAAAAAATGTACTCAGGATTGGTGTATTGTTACTAGAGACTCTTAATAGCAAGGATGTTGTTCATTAATTTGGTTTGGTTTTTCAATTTTAAAAATTCAACCAAATCGAACTAATAATGTATTTTTTTTTTTAAAATGAACTTCAGTTTGATTAAGGTTTATGGATTCAAATCACAAAAAATCAGTTTGATAAAATTCGGTTGATCGATTTTTTTCCCTCTCTCAAGTGTTCTACAATTCTTCTCATGTCTACAAAAGCGTTTTTTTTTCCTCGATGGATTGTAGAACTTACTAGCGCCCAGCCGAGTTTAGGCGAGAAGAACACGTCATCCCAGTCTCACTCAAACAGCTGAACAGGGCATGGATAACTGAGATGAGGCCGAGAGGGAGAGGCAACTTAGGCAGGCTGATACGTGCCCAGAACGCACCTTTCACGGAGCCATGCATAAGTAGGAAGACGTGGAACTCAGTTACTGTTCACGAAAACATGCAGAAGTTGAGGACATATAACATGCTCTGTTTTGAAGCCGTAAAACAGGAGCCATGCAAGGTGGGTACTTAATGTTGCTGCTTAATCCTATGACGTGCTCAGTAGGAAGTTAAGGACGTGGTAGTAAATGTTGTGTAGTGGGTGTTGGGCACAGCGGTATACCAGTCAGAAATAAATGCGGAATAATCAACAAAAATAACACCAGAAAATTAACGTGATTCACCTTTGAATTTTAGGCTACGTCCACGGGACCAAATCCAAATAAATCTTTCACTATAAAAATAGCAGGTACAATGAGAGTCTTCCCTAGAATAAATCTAGAGGTTACAACAGAGATCTAACCAAAATAGTGGCTCACAAAGTGTTTTCCATAATACCCCAAAAGTATTTCCTCACTATTTTGTCACTCACTATTTAGGAACTATTTCCCAAATATTACACAAAACTCTCCCCTATTTTTCTTCCCTCAGAGAACTTCTCTGGCTCCACTTCAGGCACTCTTTGCTGCCTGGCTCTCTTGGTGCTTAATGTGTTTCCTCTCCTGCCTATTTATAGACAGAAGGTGATGAAGGAGGCGGTTACAAATTTGCTTCTGCCTGCAGCATGCTACGTCCTTCTGCCAAATTTTCATATATTCAGCCGCTTTTGTTTACTTGATGTTCGGTGCCTAACTTTAATGCAACTTCGTTTCTTCTTCCTTCTTGCAAGTTTCAATTTCTCTTCTTGCATCTTGGAGTCAAACATTTCTGCTACTTTTGCAAAATTTTTAAGGTGTGGGACCCACCTATGTTGGAGGGACCCATCACTTAACAAATCTCCCCCTCCTGACTACATATAGGGCTCCACCATTCTTATAGCTAATCGACATAACTCAAACTTCTCTCTTGGTAGAATCTTTGTCAACATGTCTAATCCATTTTCATCAGTATAGATCTTCTCAAGCTGTAGTAGCTTCTTCTCCAATACATCCCTGATCCAATGATATCTCACATCAATATGCTTGGATCTTGAATGAAAGGAGGAATTCTTCCCAAGGTGAATAGCACTCTGGCTATCATAAAATAATTGATATCTGTCTTGCTAAAAATCAAGTTCATTTAAGAACTTCTTCATCCACAGTAGCTCTTTGCACGCTTCTGTTGCTACAATAAACTCTGCTTCGGTAGTCAACAGAGCAACACACTTTTGCAACTTTGATTGCCATGACACAGCTCCCCCTGCAAATGTAATCAGATAACCCGAAGTAGACTTTCTTGAGTCTACATCGCCAGCCATATCTGCATCTGTGTAGGTGACTAACACAAGCTTGGTATCTCCAAAATATAAACATATTTTGGAAGTACCACAAAGATATCTGAAAATCCATTTCACTGCAGCCCAATGTTCCTTATCTGGATTAGAAAGGAACCGGCTCACTACTCCAACCGAGTGAGCAATATCTGGCCGTGTACATACCATGGTATACATCAAACTTTCAACTGCTGAAGCATATGGAACCTTGTCCATTTCTTTCTTCTCCTTATCTGTAGAGGGACTCTGTTTAGAACTTAGTCTAAAGTGATTAGCAAGAGGACAACTAACTGCTTTAGCTTTATTCATACTAAACCTCTGAAGTACTTTCTTAATGTACTTCTCTTGTGACAACCACACTTTTTTGGCGCATCTATCTCTGGTAATCTTCATGCCAAGAATCTGCTTTGCTGGCCCCAAGTCCTTCATGGCAAAAGACTTACTCAATTGTGTTTTCAAACAATTGATTATGGAAACATTCTGGCCAACTATCAGCATATCATCCACATATAACAAAAGGATAATAAAATCATCATCAGAGAAATTTCGCACAAAGACATAATGGTCTGAAGTAGTTTTCCTGTAACCTTGCTCCCCCATAACAGACTCAAACTTCTTATACCATTGTCTTGGTGCCTGTTTCAAGCCATAAAGATTTTTCTTCAGTCTGCAAACATAATCCTCTTTTCCTTTCTGCTTGAAACCCTCTAGCTGCTCCATGTATATCTCTTCCTCCAAATCACCGTGAAGAAAGGCAGTTTTCACATCCATTTGTTCAACCTCCAAGTCAAGGCTCGCTGCTAAGCTCAGCACTCTACGGATGGATGTCATTTTCACAACTGGTGAAAAAATCTCGTCAAAATCAATGCCTTTTCTTTGGTTGAATCCTTTAACAACCAGTCTAGCTTTGAATCTCGGATGGAGACTGTGTTCATCATGCTTGATCCTGAACACCCATTTATTTTTCAAAGCTCTCTTGCCTTTCGGCAACTTCACCAGTTTAAACGTTTTGTTCTCATGCAAGGACTTCATTTCATCTTGCATGGCTTCTCTCCACTTCTGTTTGTGCTCATCTTCCATAGTTTCTTCAAAGCTATCAGGTTCTCCCCCATCAGTGAGTGTTACATACTCATCATCAGGATATCTAGTAGAAGGTTGTCTTATTCTACTACTTCTCCTTAATCGATCTGGGGAAGGCACAGGTGTAGGTAGTTGATGGTGAGTATCATCATCATCTTCTGATTCAGCCTCTATGGAAGCATCATCAGGCTGATCGTTATCTCCAACTTTCTTCGGCACCACTGTTGGAGGAACTAATCTCAAGTTTGTTGAGTCACCATTGGAATCAGGAACATCATTCTCTATTTTGTCTATGTCTTCAATGGTCTGATCTTCAATAAACACAACATCACGGCTTCTAATGAGCTTTTTCTGGACCGAATCATAGAATCTATAGCCAAATTGATCTTGACCATAGCCAATAAATACACACTGTCGTGTCTTGACATCAAGTTTGGCTCTCTCATCCTTAGGGATATGCACGAAAGCATTGCAGCCAAACACCCGCAGGTAATCATAGGAAACATCATTTCCTGACCACACCTTCTCTGGTGTATCATACTGAAGAGGAATACACGGTGATAAATTCAACACGTGTACAGCTGTCAGCAAGGTTTCACCCCAAAAAATTTTGGGTAACTTTGCATGTGAGAGTAAACATCTGACTCTCTCCATCAAAGTTCTATTCATCCTCTCAGCTAAGCCATTTAACTGCGGTGTTTTTGGAGGCGTCATCTAATGCCGAATACCATGCTCTTTACAATAAGCATCAAATGGTCCAGTATACTCTCCACCATTGTCTGTCCGGATGCATTTTAATTTCTTCCCAGTCTGTCTCTTAACTGAGGTATGAAACTGTTTGAAAACATCTAACACCTGATCTTTTGTCTTCAAAGCATTGATCATCAATGAAAGTCACAAAGTATTGAGCACCACCAAGTGACTTTGGCATTGGTCCACATAGATTTGAATGTATCAGATCCAACACATTCTTCATTCTGGAAGGAGGGGAACTCTTGAAAGCAACTATATTTTGTTTTCCTGCCAAGCAATCAGCACATTTCTCCAAATGTATTTGATCCATTCCAGATAGCATTTTCTTCTTGGCCAAACGTGTCATATTTTTCTCACTCATGTGGCCAAGTCTCCTGTGCCACAATTCAACTGCATTTTCTTTCTCCACGGCATTCACAACATCGTTGGAGAGCTTTGTATGCATAACATACAACGTTGAGTCTTTTCTACCTCTGGCCACCACCATAGCACCTTTAGTGAGTTTCCATTGACCATTCATGAACATATTGTAAAATCCTGCATCATCAAGTTTGCCAGTAGAAATCAGATTCAGGCGAATATCTGGAATATGCCTGACATCATTCAGCACTAATCTGGTGCCATTATCTGTCTCCAAACAGATATCTCCTCTGCCAACAACTTTTAGTAAGTTATCATTTCCCATCTTAACAACACCGAAATCTCCTTCTGTGTAAGATGAGAAGAATTTTCTATGAGGTGTGGCATGAATGGTAGCTCCACTGTCAATCACCCAACTGGTCTCATGGGTTGTCAGATTGACAATATCATCATCATAAACAATATTGAATTCGTCTATGGCATTTGTCTGCTCATCATCACTGTTGTCATCTTTCTTCACTTCCTTGCCTTTGTTCTTATCTTGCTTGAACTTTCGGTAGAATCTTCTGATATGCCCTTTCTTCTTGCAGTAATGGCATTCAATGTTGGCATATTTGTTTGACTTTCCTCTGCTTTTATCTCTAGGCTTTGTATGCCTAGACTGGCTCCTCCCTCTGGATTCTGTAACCAGAACATCTGATTGTGATGAAGAGGTTGAATATTGTGATCTTCTTCTCATCTCTTCATTCAGAATACCGCTTTTAACAGATTCCATACTCACGACACTGTTAGGCGCTGAGTTGGTAATTGAGATCTTCAAAGTCTCTCATGACTCTGGTAGAGAGGCAAGCACCATGAGAGCAAGTACTTCATCGTCAAACGTTATACCCATCCCCGAAAATTGGTCAACGATCCCTTGCATCTCGTTCAAGTGATCTGCTACAGAAGTACCTTCTCGGTATTTCACGTGCATCAATTTTGTTAAATAAAACAATTTGTTGTTGCCGATTTTTGAAGCATACAGCTCTTCCAGCTTCTGCCACAGGGTTTGTGCATGAGTCTCATTGCAAATGTGATTGTACACATTATCTTCGACAAACTGTCGGATGAATCCACACACTTGCTCATGCTCAAATTTCCAATCTTCATCAGATTTGGCTTCGAGTTTAGTTGTAGTAAACACCGGTAGATGGAATTTCATCACAAACAGGAGATCTTTCATCTTGTTTCTCCAGATGTGGTAGTTTGTGCCATTTAAGTTAATCATCTTGCTAGTCCTTGCCTCCATTTTGAGCAGTATGAATAGTACCGTACGTATGAACAGTACCTCTATATGTATGAATAGTACAATACATATGAATAGTAATAGTACGTATGAACAGTGCCCGTACAGCTTCCTTCAGCCAACAGTAATTCCAATAAAATCTTTTCTGATGTGGAAGATCAGTCAATACTGCAACCATAAAACATACTAAGAATTTTAAAGGAATAACCACCAAGGCTCTGATACCACTTGTTGGGCACAGCGGGTATACCAGCAAGAAATAAATGCGGAATAATCAACAAAAATAACACCAAAAAATTAACGTGGTTCACCTTTGAATTTTAGGCTACGTCCACGGGACCAAATCCGAATAAATCTTCCACTATAAAAATAGCAAGTACAATGAGAGTCTTCCCTAGAATAAATCTAGAGGTTACAACAGAGATCTAACCAAAATAGTGGCTCACAAAGTGTTTCCCATAATACCCCAAAAGTATTTTCTCACTATTTTGTCACTCACTATTTAGGAACTATTTCCCAAATATTACACAAAACTCTCCCCTATTTTTCTTCCCTCAGAGAACTTCTCTGGCTCCACTTCAGGCACTCTTTGCTGCCTGGCTCTCTTGGTGCTTAATGTGTTTCCTCTCCTGCCTATTTATAGACAGAAGGTGATGAAGGAGGCGGTTACAAATTTGCTTCTGCCTGCAGCATGCTACGTCCTTCTGCCAAATTTTCATATATTCAGCCGCTTTTGTTTACTTGATGTTCGGTGCCTAACTTGCATGCAACTTCGTTTCTTCTTCCTTCTTGCAAGTTTCAATTTCTCTTCTTGCATCTTGGAGTCAAACATTTCTGCTGCTTTTGCAAAATTTTCAAGGTGTGGGCCCCACCTATGTTGGAGGGACCCATCACTTAACAGTGGGAAGCTTGTTTTCTTTTCTACTGTTGTTGTTTTTTCAGGTTGTACAACTATATATTTAGTCATTGTTGAATTAAAGAATACATAGAAAAAATACATCAGACAATCTTTCCCTGCTTATCTCTTTTCCTTCTACTTTTTTGCTCAAAAATTCTACATAACACAGGATTATTGACGAGGCGTAGTCTGAGGCTCAGGTGACTGTGCAAAAAAGTTTGGAGAGCACGAACTTGAAGAAATGGGCATATCAGAGCCAGTTGGAGATTTAGAGTAGGCAAAACATCAAGCGCAAAAGTAGAGCAATATCTAGGGACAACACTTGGAGAGATAGAGATAAATAGAGTCGAGGGTCTTAACGATGGGGAAGATGAGAGGGTGGAACTCAGCTAACATGACAGAATGCCAAAATTTGATCAGGACAACACACACTGCATTCTTTTTCTTGGATATCGATTCTCTGCTGTGGTCTTAAAACGCAGTGTGTTTTGATTTTTTTAAATATATTTTTAAATTTAAAATTATTTAAAAAATTATTTAAAAAATTATTTTTTAAAATTAATGAGAAAATAAACTTTAAAAATATAAAAATTTGTTGAAAATGAATTTTTGTTAAAAAAAACTTTAAAAATTTGTTGAAAAACCAAATATAAGAATACTCTAAAAAAATAAACTTTAAAAATATAAAACTTTGTTGAAAATAATTTTTTGTTGAAAAACCAAATATAAGAATAAGAGAGTGCTGTGCCTCCTTGCATTTTTTTTCTTTTTAAATTTATTTTTAAAGTTTATTTTCTCTTTAAAATTTATTTTCCATAACAAATTCTTATATTTTTAAAGTTTATTTTCTTTTAAAAAAATTAAATTAAAAATAAACAAATTATTTTTTCTTTAAAAGTATTCTTATATTTGATTTTTCAACAAAGTTGTTAAGTTTTTTAACAAAAAATTACTTTCAACAAATTTTTATATTTTAAAAATTAATTCTCTCTTATTTTTAAAATAAAAATAACTTATTAAATAATTTATTAATAATAAATTGGAAAAAAAAAGCAAATAATTGCGATTTCGGAGCACAGTACCAGCTAGGGGTGAACAAAAACCGAACCGGACCGAACTAAACCGAAAAAACCGAACCAAACCGACCAAAAACCGAACCAAACCGATTAAAATCGGTTTAGTTCGGTTTTTTTTTTGAAAAACCGACCGATTCGGTTCGGTTTGGTTCGGTTGGGACGGTCCAACCGAACCAAACCGAACCGAACCAAATTATTTTTAATATATTTAATTTATATTATTAAATTTATTTTTTATTATATTTTAAAAATATTTTACATAATTTTTTTAAAATTTTTTGAAATGGGCCCAAAGAATTCGAAATAAGCCCAAAAATTAAAAAAAAATTAGGCCCAAAAAAATTTAAATGGGCCAAAAATTAAAAAAATTTGGCAAAAAAAAAATTTTTTTTTTTTTTAAAAGAACCGAACCAACCGAACCGAATGGGTCCAATTTTTTTTTTTTTTATGGTCGGTTCGGTTTGGTTGAGGTCCAAAACCGAATCGAACCGAACATTTGAACACCCCTAGTACCAGCAAATGATCCGTATCCCTTTTTTTTCAAATAGTATAATGAAATAATATTTCTATCAACCTGCAACCTGTAGGCTAACTTTCTTGTTCAAGATTAATGTTCTGCCGCGGTTTTATCTTTGTGTCAAAAGTTCGAACAGCACGACATACTAACAGCAGATAGTAACTCTAAAAAGAGTACATATCTCTAACTTAGTAACATTGCCTGTCGGAAAGGAGAGGGATCTATCGAATTTATAATAAAACAATAGTATATGCTTCTGTATCTTAAAGTCAAAGAAAGATTCCAAAGGTGGGTCGTAGGGGTTGAAAAGAGTATTGCATATTGAGGCTTGTCAGAACTTTCATCTCATGCTTCAAATGAGACTGCACAGCTACTGAAAAAGTTGATGAATTAGTACAGCTTTCACGGTAAGTAGTAACTTCAAGGAGTATGATTAGTCATATAACTTCTTTTCTTAAGGAGTAAGAAAAAAGATAATTTACCTTACTTCAATCAGAAAACGAGAAGGAAAAGAGAGGAAATATGCGTCATTCCGGTCACCTTCACGGCTTCTCCTACTTGACTTAGACTACATCTTCATTATTGACTTGTATTGAATGTAGCCATGTGGATAACAAAATGTGTGGCCATTGACAATTGTTGTTTCAAATGGAAGGGAACATAATAGATTAGCAGAAACAGAGCAAGATGACTAAAATTCTTCTATCTTCTTTTCTACTCTTTCTCCTTCCTTTCTTATTCCTTCTCTTACCAGGTTTATAAGAGTTTCTGAGGGGAAAGGGATGCCAAGTTATGTTGTCAAGCACAATGGTATGTCTAGTTTTTGTTCGTGCACATGATTCTATTTGTGGACTGAAAGTGAAACGGATCATGAAATGTTAAATGTTGATCATCTAAGAATAGAAGAAATGCTGTTAACTTCATCGTTTAAGATTAATTGTTCCGCCATGGTTTTTATCTTTGTATCAAAATTTTGAATATCATACTATACTAAAACCAGATAGTAACTAAAAATGTACATATCTCTAGCTTAGTTAGGTTGCCTATCTGAAAGGAGAGGGATATACTAAATTTATACTAAAACAATAATATATGCTTCTGTCTCTGAAGTCAAAGAAAAAGTACGAAGGTGGATCATAAGACCTGACGTGAGTAATGCATATTGTTGCTTCTCAGAACTTTCGTTTCATATGCTTCGAACATTGACGATGGTTGATTGGAAGGGAACATTACAGATTAGCAGAAACAGAGCAAGATGACCAAAATTCTTCAATCTTCTTTTCTACCCCTTCTCCTTCCTTTCCTATTCCTCATCAAAATTTCCCCCTCTAAAGCCGACGACATTGCTGTTTACTGTGGTCAAAACACCAACGATGGAAATCTGACAGAAACATGTGCAGCAGGAAATTACTCTTTTGTAATCATAACCTTCCTTACCAACTTTGGAAATGGCCTAACCCCTCAACTCAATCTGGCAGGTCACTGTGACCCTTCTTCATCTTGGTGTACTGCGGTTGGCAAGGATATCAAATATTGTCAAGAACTAGGGATCAAGGTGATGCTTTCTCTCGGAGGAGAAACTGGGACACCCCATCTAGCTTTCTCCATGGATGCTCAAAATGTTTTTGATTACTTGTGGAGCAATTTCTTAGGTGGCACTGGCAGCTCATCTTCCCACCCACTTGAAGACACCAATTTAGATGGCATGGATTTTGATATAGAGGCATCCACATCATACTTGGACGATCTTGAACGTTACCTCAAGTCACATAGCACAGCAAGACAAGAAGTGTACTTAACTGCAGCACCTCAATGTCCCTTTCCTGATGCTACACTTGGGACTGACCTTGATGCGCGCCTTTTTGACTATGTTTAGGTACAACTCTACAACAACCCTCCCTGCTAATATGCAGAAGCCAATGCTGATAACCTTTTGAAAGCATGGAACCAATGGACAACATTAAAAGGGGCGAAAATATTCTTCGGGTTGCCTACATCTCTGGAAGCATCTGACACCAGCTATGTTCCTGCTAATGTGTTAATCTCTAGGACACTTCCTATTCTCAAGAAGTTTCCTAACTATGGAGAAATAATTTAATTTTTTTGAATTTATGCAAAAAAGAAAAAAGAGGAAAAAAAAAAAGTAGACGAAGGCCATAAATGGCTTAGCGTCGCAACGCCAGTAAATGTGAAGCACACTGGTGTCGCAACTGTAACAACTTTTTTATTATTATACAATACAAAGTTTACATATACGTCATTAATCAAAACATACGTACAACATATTAAACACATAAATATCTATAGTTTATTTATTCTGGTTGATTAATTCCAGAGATACAGGTGCAGGTGATTATACCTTCATCAGAATCTAAGTCAACTCGACCACAAATATTTTATTTGTTTCTGAGATCTGCCCATCATAGAGTAACTCGATTTAACGTACACTAAAAGTCAGAGTCATAGAAAAATCTACATAACTAATTTTCTGAACATGACATGAAAATATAGTGAGAATTAAATCCCAGTAAATTCAACAATAAATCATCATTATTATAGCTCATAACGTCATGTTCATCTGTATAAATTACAGCAAATATCTTTGGTCACATGAATGTACTTTATCTATGTACATAAGAATCATACAGTAATGACATGTATGACATGATTAACTATTTTCAGAATATTATATGATGACTATCAATTTATTCTCATATCAAGTTACCCCGGTCAGAGTGAGTATTTTCTACTCTTCAGTACGAATTTTTCTCACTCCGTCCGATATGGTACACTTTTTCTTTCTTTTCTCATTAACATAATCATAACCGTTAGTAGGGCGTCCCCTACTGGTGCACAACACGGATCGCCATGTGACCGTGCTTATTTCTTTTCTTTTAACATTTATAGTTAAAAATATAATTTCAATAACAAGTATGTTCATTATACTCACATACCAAAATGTTTCATCAAAATATTTCCATGTCAAAATTACACACTTAGGCTCCTAAGAAGTTCATACAATGGCAATGGCTATGGCATATACTAGTCATTTATTATTTTCATTTATAAGATTTTTCTTTTTTTTAATATTAATTTTATTTCTTTATTTTTTTATGCAGGTTTTTATCTTATCTGACATTCTCTTACTAATCAAAGCATAACTCCCTCAATTTAACTCCGATATAAGTGATCTTGGTGTCAATTTAAAGATAAAACAATTATCTAAAATTATTATGTTGACTAGTTTAGCGAAATATTAAGAAATCAAGGTGATATTACTCCCTCAAAATACAGATTACTTCTTCTCGGGAATGTTCTGACCTCTACCTACTAATCTATCCATATCTCTCTTATAAGAATTTCAAATTAAGTGATTCCAGTGGCTAACAATCCATGACACATATAGCAATAATTTTTATGTTAATTATTTATTTTAATTCCCTACAAAATATTTCGTAAAATTAAAACACATAAGCTATCCTAAAATATTCTTCCCTGATTAATCAATTTCTGACCACTGCATACTAATCGGACCATATCTGTCTCATATAGACTCCAAATTGAGTGATTCCAGTGGTTAAAAATCTATGACACATATATCTATAATTCTTATGTTAACCATTAATTTTAATTCCCTACAGAATATTTTCAAAAATTAAAACATAAAAGTTATCATAACATATTCTTCCCCGATTAACCATTTTCTGACCATTGATTACTAATCGGATCATATCTACCTCATATGGACTCCAAATTGAGTGATTCCAATGGCTAAAAATCCGTAACACATATAGCTATAATTCTTATGTTAACCATTTATTTTAACTCCCTACATAATATTCCCAAAAATTAAAATACAGAAGCTATCCTAACATATTCTTCCCTGATTAACCATTTTCTGACATTTGCTTATTAATCGGACCATATCTACCTCATATGGACTCCAAATTGAGAGATTCCAGTGGCTAAAAATCCGTGAGACATAGATCTACATTTTTTATGCTAACCATTTGTTTTAATTCCTTACCTATTCTTCCTAAAATTTTAAAAATAGAAGTTTAAAATTTTGCCACCCATAGCCATACCTATGCAGAACTATCTACACCAGTCTAAGTATTCAAGCATACATAATATATAACATGATATAGTAACATTCATGACCAATCATCAAAGTTTTAAGATAAAAATCTCATATAAATATTATAAGTTTTAAAACCTTTTTCAAAAAGAAATATTATTAAACTTATCTTGAGCACTTAGTCCTCTAGACTTCCCTTTCCTCTTTCTTCTTTTCTTCCTCTCCTTTCCTCACTCTACCTTGCTTCTATTTTTTCTCTCCCTCACTTGGACGAAATTCTAATGTTGTAAGGGTGGGTTTTGCTTAAATAGACTATCAAATAATTCATCTGTCATAATCATGGGTCTACCTTATCACAATTAGGATGCGCTTAGTTGATTTTTTGGAAAACAAATAATTCATGTTCTTGTCTTCCTCTTCCTTAGTCAAAATATGCATAGGAAAAGGAGATTTGTATTTTGAAAATTATGATAATATATTCTTAAGATAATGGAAAATGTCTCTTTGATTTAGGGATTCATTTTCTTTTTCTTTTGTCTTAATCAAGTATGATAGATTTGCCTTTTTAGGTGGCAAATTTCCAACTCTTGAATCTTCCTTATTTAGCTAAAATTATTTACGTAGAATAAGGATGTTTTGTCATAATGCTATGTATTACTACCCACTTGTTAAAATTATGAGTGTAGGATATAGATGTTTTGTCCTAATGTCATGTATTATCATATCACTTGCTAAAATTATGAATGTAGGATATCACACCACTTGTTAAATTTTTGTCTTAATGCCATATCACTTAATCTTGATTACACCATTATTTCATCACTTTATTTTTATTTTTATTTTTATTTTTTATTTTTTCTCTTGGGTTTGGGCTCATTCTTGCCTTTTTTTTACTTTGGTTAAAATTCTATTTTTTATAATGGACTTGATCACATTTTCATGATTTTTGGGCTATCGGTCCAATTTTTATATCTTAGTCCAATTCTATGTTTTATTTTTTCATTGGACTATCCTATTGGCTTGCTAAAAATTCATGTAAAGTAGAGAAACTCTATATGAAGTGTTCATATGTGAAAGCCCAATTTATGGATGGAGATACTAAACTTAGTAATTTTAACTCTTAAATTAAGAAAAATTATCCTAATCCAATCTTTTTAAAATTTTAAGACCTTTACTTACTTCACAAAAATTTATCTTCTTTACCTAAGCATTTCACCTTTCTTTAGCATGCTTATTTCTAATATTTTCTCTTAGGTTTTCTTTTTTTATCTATTCCATTAATGTTAGAACATTTCTATGCATACACGTAAGGTGAAATGTTTTTAAATATTATATTTCCTTAGATATCTAAAAATTGTCTATTAAATTTTATTTTCTTAATTAAATATTTATGTATTTTTATTAATAAAAGAAACAAAATTAAGGATGTTACAACAACGCCAAACCAAAAATCAACATTTTGAATTTTGAAGCATGTAGATCCAATGGTCCGAGAAATCTCTTTACAAAAGGGGATGTAAGCTACAAATAGAGATATACCAGTGGAGAGATAAAAGAAAGAGAAGAAGATCCTGACTAGAAGACAAAGATCAGAGTTTTAATTCTGTTACCAATTCTTTTTTATTTATTTTTGTTGTTTTAAAATGTTTTTTTTTACTTTGAGTTGATTTTATATTTTAGTATAAACTAATTTTATTTTTCAAGACTACAATATAGCTTAATTATGAACTCTTGTATTGTCAATATTTTTAATGCATGAATTTTTATTTTTAATTGAGTTTCTACACTATACTTAGTGTTTCTAATTAATCGACCACTAATTAGATGAAGGGTTAATCATAATGATACCAAGAGGATATTTATGTGTCTAGTTCATTGTATAAAAATAATAGATTATATGTAAGATAAAGATATACTTGTATGGTCTGTGCAGTCTTAATTGAGATCTATAAAATTTAATGAATCTTTGTTTGTTATAATTCACATGGAGACATAGTAAGTTAACATTCAAAAGGTATTTCTGTTAGATCTCGAGAGAGGATAGTAGATTGTTTAGAGTATCTCGACTGTCAATTAAATTATAATTTCTAGGATAAAAAGATTGGGATTACGAGAGAAATTAATTAAGGTGAATTCAGAAACCTTAGAGTTTTACTTCATTAAATTTTTCTTCATGCTATTCACTATCTGTTGTATTTCTTATTTTATTTTTATTGTTATATCTATCATAAAATAAAGATTTTGAATACTCAGTTAGAGTCGGAATTAAAATAAGAATAGTTACTAATAATCACAATCATCATGGAAACGATACTCATATTCTGAAATTTTATTACTTGATAATGACAATATACGCTTGCACTCAAATAAACATATAATTCATGCGTATCAAGTTTTTGGCACTGTTGTCGAGGATTGTTTTAATTCTTATCACTATTATTATTATTAATTATAATTTGAATATGAATTTTTTTTTCTTACAATTGTCTCCTTTGAATTTTTAGGTGTTTGTATTGGTGCAAGAGAAAATTTGGGAGCGATAACTTAATTCCTCTTGACACTGAGATTGAATGAACCTGTCGAAGGAATAGAAAAGGAAAAAAAAGGAAACTTCTAGAAATTCTCAAGAAATCATGGCTAATGCTGGAGACAATTCAAAGATTGTGAATAACAATCTAGGCAATAATCAGAATAATTGGGTATTACAAGACTATGTAATGCCATCAGTGAATGGTATCACACAGATAGTGCAATCTAATTTGTTCAGCAGTTTAGTAAGTGAGGATTCAAATACTCATATTACTAATTTTTTAGAGATTTGTAATACATTTAAATATAAATATAATAATGTCTCTAATGATGCTATAAGATTAAGGCTATTCCCTTTTTCACTAAGGGACAGCCAAAAGCTGGTTGAACTCCTTACCTATTAGTTTTATTACTACCTAGAATGACCTAATAAAGAAATTTCTGTCTAAATTTTTTTCACAAGCAAAAACTACAAAAATAGGGACTGAAATTACCACATCTGGCTAGTTTGAGAATGGATCACTCTATGAGCATGGAAAAGGTACAAGGATATGATGAGGAGATATCCGCATCATGGACTCCCTAAATGATTATAGGTACAAATATTTTATGATGGTTTAAGTAACTCTACTCGAACTATGGTTGATCAGCTGCAGGGGGAGCCATTATGAATAAAACACTAGAGGAAGCATATTCTTTATTAGAAAAATGACTGCTAATTCTTATCAATGGCCAACAGAAAGGAATGCACTTAAAAGAGTTCAGGGAATTCATGAGATAGACGCTATTACTACTCTCGCAGCTCAGATAGACAATTTGACTAAGAGATTAGATTCCATGACTGTCAATGTCAATGCTATTCATGTCCCAACTAAAACATGTGAAATATGTAATGGGAGACATTCCAGCTCTGAATGTCAATTAAATATTATTTACACTTCATCTTAATCAGAGCAAGTTCACTATGTTAGAAATTCAATATTCCAACACATATAATCAAGGATAATGGAATCACCCAAATTTTTTATGAAAAAAAATACCCAAAATGTGATACAGCTAACTAAAGACCATCATCTTCCTTATCAACATCGGTCATCTGTTAGTCCTCTGGAAGAAGCTTTGACTCTGCTTACAAGAAGAACTTTTCAATTTTAGGAAAAGGTTGATAAATTCCATGATGACATTAGGACATATATGGCAAAGACAGAAGCAAATTTTTAAAGCCAAAAAGCCTCTTAAAAATTTAGAGATTCAAGTAGATCAGATATCATAAGCTCTTAATCAAAGACTTTCAAGCTCACTGCTAAGTAATACAGATAGAAATCTAAGGGAGAAATTGAAATCTATTACTCTGTGCAGTGGGAAGGAATTACCAGAGCATGATCCACCACCAATTGATACCATTCCAGCAGAGGAATCTTAGGAAAAACTTGAGGAAGGATTGTTGCCTAGTCAAAAAGGAGTGGTGAAGAAGCTTAAATCAATGCTATTTTTTGATAATCCTCCACCATATGTTCCACCTTTACCATATCCTCAAAGATTTTAGAAGCAAAAATTAGATAAGCAATTTTCTAAATTTTTAGAAATATTTAAGAAAATTAATATTAATATTAATATTCCTTTTGTAGATACTCTGGAACAAATGCCTTCATATGCAAAATTCTTAAAGTAAATTATTTCCCATAAAAGAAAATTGGAAGATTATGAGACAGTTGTATTATCTGAAGAAAGTAGTGCAAGATTGCAAAATAAATTGCCTCATAAATTAAAAGTTCCAGGGAGTTTTTCTATACCTTGCACAATTGAAAATACTTATTTTGATAAAACATTATGTGATCTAGGTGCAAATGTTAATTTAATGCTACTATCTATTTTCAGGAAAATAGGAATTGGAGAAGTCAAGCCAACAATAGTATCATTACAAATGGCAGATAGATTCATAAAATATTCTTGTGGAATTGTTGAAGATATCCTAGTAAAAGTTGACAAATTAATATTTCTTATAGATTTTATAGTATTAGATATTGTAGAAGACCAAGCAATTCCTATTATTCTTGATTGACTATTCTTTACAAGAAGTCAGGCCTTGATTAATATTCAAAAAGGAGAGATCAACTTAAAAGTGCAGGGAGAGTAGGTAACTTTTAATGTTTTCAATGTTATTAAACATCCATCTGATATAGAAAATTGCATGCATATTAATACTATTGAAAATGATATTCAGCTAAGTCAATTTAGTGACCCTTTATAGACTTGTATTTGTGGAACTACTAACACTGAAAGTGCAAAAATTTCTGAGACACTAAATTGGTTAAAAGCTATACCCTCTATGTACATCAAGAAACTAAATTGGTTAAAAGCATAACCTAGTACCATCTATTGAAAAGCCACCATTGTTAGAACTGAAGCAATTACCACCACATCTCAGGTACGTTTATTTGAGTGAAAATTTTACTCTTATAATTATTTCTACTTAACTGATGAGCAAGAAGAAAATTACTATGGGTTTTAAGAGAACACAAATCTGCCATTGGATGGTCTATTTCTAATATTAAAGGAATTAAACCATTAATTTGCATGCATAAAATTTAAATGGAGGAGGATCACAAACCATAAGTAGAGTATCAAAGAAGGCTCAACCCAAACATGAAAGAAGTGGCGAAAGCAAAAGTATTGAAACTTCTGGATGCAGGTATAATTTATCTTATTTCTAATAGTAAATGGATAAGTCATGTATAAGTAGTTCCTAAAAAAGGAGGAATGATTCTTATTCATAATGAGAAAAATGAATTAATCCCTACTACGACCATTATAGGATGGAGGGTATGTGTTGATTATAGAAAGTTTAACAAAACTACAAAAAAAAGATCATTTTTCACTACCCTTTATTGATTAGATGTTATAGATTAGCAAGGCATGAATATTACTGTTTCCTATATGGTTATTCAGGCTATAACCAAATTTCAATAGTCCTAGAGGATAAAGAAAAGACCATATTTACCTATCCATATAGCACATTTGCATTTAGAAGAATGTCATTTGACTTTTGTAATGCACCATCAACTTTTCAGAGGTTCATGATGGTTATATTTTCTAATATGGTGAAGCAATTCATTGAGGTATTTATGGATGACTTTTTAGTTTTTGGTTCTTCATTTGATTCTTATTTGACTAATTTGACACAAGTATTACAAAGATATGAAGAAACCAATTTGATCTTAAATTGAGAGAAGTGTCATTTCATGGTACAAGAAGGAATTGTTTTGGGTCAAAGAGTGTCAACCAAAGGGATAGAATTTGACAGAGCAAAAATTGATGTCATTGAGAAATTGCCACCACCCACTATAGTAAATGGGGTCAAAAAAATTTTCGGCCATGCGGGTTTTTACTGTATATTTATAAAGGATTTCTCAAAAATTACTAAACTATTATATAATTTGTTAGAGAAAGATATGCCATTTTAATTTTGATAAAAATTGTTTGAAATCTTTTGAATCATTGAAAAAGGCCTTAGTTTCAAGCCCTGTTATAGTTGCTCCTAATTGGAATTTACTATTTAAACTTATGTGTGATGCAAGTGACCATACGATAGGGGCGGTATTAGGCCAAAGAACAGGTAAGGTCTTTCACACTATTTATTATGCCAGCAGGATCCTGAATGATGCACAAATAAATTATGTGACAACTAAGAAAGAATTATTGGCAGTAGTGTTTGCTTTTGATAAATTTTGATCTTATTTAATTGGAACTAAAGCTACATTTTACACTGATTATTCTGCCATTAAATATTTAATTGAGAAAAAAGATGTCAAACCAAGATTGATACGATGGTTTCTTTTGCTGGAAGAATTTGACCTGAAAATTAGAGACAAGAAAGGCCTAGAAATTTGGTGGCTGACCATCTATCTCGCTTAGAGAAAGGGGGAATTGAATATGTTCCCCAATGCCCAATTAGGGAAACATTTACAGATGAACAATTATTTGTTATTCAATCAAGTAATGTACCTTGGTTTGTTGATTTTACTAATTATTTGGCATGTAATGTGTTACCTCTAAATTTATCAAGTCAATAAAAGAAGACATTTTTGGCTAATTCCATGTATTATATTTGAGAGGACTCATACCTATTTAAGCATTGCTCTGTCAAGTAATAAGATGTGTGCCAGAAAAAGAAATTAGAAGCATCTTAGATCATTGTCACTCTTCGAAATATGGTGGTAATTTTGGAACCAATAGAATAGCAGCCAAAGTACTACAATCTAATTTTTATTGGCCCATATTATTCAAATATGCTTAAGCATACATAGCTACATATGACAAATGTCAGAGAGCTAGAGGTATTTTCTGCAGACATGAGATGCCTTTGAATAATATTCTAGAGGTAGAACTATTTGATGTATGGGGCATTGATTTTATGGGACCTTTCCCATCATCCTTTAGAAATCAATACATCTTAGTAACTGTTGATTATGTGTCCAAATAAGTTAAAACAATGGCCCTACCATCCAATGATTCCAAAGTGGTACTCATTTTTTTAAAGAAAAATATTTTCACCCGCTTTGGCACTCCAAGAGCAATCATAAGTGATGGAGGTAAGCGCTTCTTTAATAAACAGTTTAATACCCTTCTCACTAGGTATGTGGTGAAACATAAAATAGCTACAACATATCATCCCCAAACTAGTGGCCAAGTTAAAATCTCCAATAGAGAGCTGAAATGGATTTTAAAAAAGACAATAAGCTTTAATAGAAAAGATTAGGCCACAAAGTTAGACGATGCATTATGGGCATATAGAACAGCATTTAAAACACCTATTGGCATGTCTCCTTACCAGTTTGTGTTTGAAAAATCTTGTCATTTATCGGTGGAATTAGAGCATAGAGCTTATTGTGTAATTAATAAGTTAAATTTTAATCTACAAGCTGTAGGACGCAATAGACTTTTTCAATTAAATGAGATGGAAGAACTACGCCAAGAATCTTACAAAAATGCCAAACTCTACAAAGAAAGAACCAAATTATGGCATAACAAAAAAATAATGGCAAGTGTCTATGCCTATTTCCAGGTAAGCTTTGTTCTAAATGGAATGGTCCTTATTTAATTACTAAAGTTTTTCCTTATGGTGCTATAAAAATTCAAGGCAAAGGGAAAAGTTTCAAGGTTAATGGACGAAGACTAAAAGAATATATTAATGGAGGAACAGATTTCCAAAAAGCCTCCATGACGCTCCATGACCCAAGCTAGATACACCACCATCCATCTACAAGACGTTAAAGATAACGCTTTTAAGGAGGCAACCCGAAAAAAAGAGAAAAAAGAAAAAGTTGATGTCACAACCCTTAATTCATGGAGTCGTGCTGCTACAAAAAAAATGTAGTATTTTACAAACTCTTATCTCACAAGAATATTATCTCTAATAGTATCTTCAAATGTGCCTATGGCTATATCCATTTCCAATCTTGATAATATTAATCAATTCCAAACAATATTGAAACTTGATTGATATCACCACTTTGGTCATCATATATACAAGATTTTCAGTTGTCTGGATCTTCTAAAATAGTATTTCACCTTCTTCGAGAATTTTTCTTACAAAATGATATCGAACATCTATATGCTTCGTGCATACATAGTAGATTTGGTTCTTTACTAAACAAATAACACTCTGACTGTTACAATACACTTTAGCATACTTCTGACCAACTCCCAAGTCAAGCAATTTTTGAAGCCAAATAGCCTCCTTAACAGCCTCTGTAACTGCCATAAACTCTACCTTTGTAATAGACAAAGCAATTGTTGACTAAAAAGTAGACTTCTAACTAACTGGTACCTTTGCAAGTGTAAACACATAACCGATAGTTGATTTTCGTTTGTCCAAATCACCAGCATAGTCAGAATTACAATATCCAACTATATATTGACCAATCCTTTCATCCTACTCAAATACCAAACCAACATCCATGGTGTTCCGAATATATTGTAGAATCAATTTTACAGCTTGCCAATGTCTTTTACTAGGATCATGCATATACCTTCTCATAACCTCAACTACTTGTGGAATGTCAAGTCTCATACACACTATAGCATATATCAAGATACCAACAACGTTTGCATAAAGAACTTTTGCCATATATTCTCATTTAATTTCATTTTTTTAAAGATAAATCAGTACTAAGTTTCATATAAGGAGTAAGCGAAGTACTCACAAGTTTTGACTTGTCGTTCATGCTAAAACGTTGCAATACTTTTCTTAGATATTGTTTTTGAGTTAGACAAAGTTGTCCCAATCTTCTGTCTCTACTTATCTCCATGCCGAGAATCTTCTTAACTTCTCCTAAATCTTTCATCTTGAATTATTGCTTCAATTGATCTTTCAAATTCTCAATTTCTTCCTTATTCCTTGATGTTGTCAACATATCATCAACATAAAGGAGAAAATAGAAAAAAGATCCACCTTGTAGCTTGCACAAATACACACAATGATCATATTTTCTCCTTGTGTATTTCTGCCCCAACATAAACTTGTCAAATCTTTTGTACCATTGTCTTGGAGATTATTTCAAATCGTACAATGATTTTTCAAGTTTGCATACCAAATTTTCTTTTTCAGTAACCTTAAACCCTTCTGGCTAAGTCATAGATTTCCTCCTCCAAGTCTCCATGTAAAAATGTAGTTTTTACATCTAGTAGAATTAGTTCCAGATCCAATTTTGCTACCAACGCAAATAAGATTCTAATGAAGGAATGTTTCACCACTGGAGAAAAAATTTCATTATAGTCAATTCCCTCCATTTGAGCATAGCCTTTAGCTACCAACCTTGCCTTGTAGCAAATTTTTTCTTGTCAAAAAATCCTTCTTTCTTTGCATATATCCACTTGTATCTAATAGCCTTATTTTCCTTCAACAAACTTGCTAGTTCTATGTTTGATTTTTATGAAGAGACTGCATATCTTCAATCATAGCATTCCTCCACTTTTAATCTTTGAAATTTTGAATCGCTTCTTGATAAGTGGTAGAAAATTCATCATTTACTATTATAGATGCATAAACCACTATATCACTGAATCGAGCAGGTTTGTGTCTTACTTCTTATGACTTTCATACTACAATTGGTTCTTGTTACTGTTGAGATTCTTGGGTTGGAACTTCTTCTTCATTTAACTCCTCTTCTACCATAGGATTTTCTTCATATTTATACATTATTGGGTCAATTCTTGTTTTAAACTCCACCTCTTGCAGAGCACTATTGATATATTGAATGTTATATTTCTTCAATATAACAAATTTATCAAATGTGACATCCTTACTAAAGATTATCTTTTTGGTTTCACGACACTAAAGGCGGTATCCTTTCACACCAAGAATGATCCCCATAAAGAGCGCCTTCTTGGCTCTTAGATCTATTTTGATTCCTTCACATGATAGTACGCAACGAAACCAAACACACGTAAGAAATCATAATCAGTAATAAGTTTTATAGACCACACCTCCAAAGTTTTTTACCACTAATAACAGTTGATGGTAAACGATTAACAAGATGACTTGTATATCTCGTAGTCTCAGCCCAAAATTATCTGTCTAACTCAGTATTGGACAACATACACCGAACTTTCTCTAGCAATGTTCGGTTCATGCGTTCTGCCACCTCATTCTGTTGTGGTATATTTCGAACTGTGAAGTGTCTCACTATACCTTTATCTTGAAAAAATTTATCAAATGGATCACTTCAATATTCACCTCTATTATATGTTCTAAGCCATTTAATCTTTTAGCTAGTCTAAGTTTCTATCATCTTTTTCCACTTAAAACACTTCATCTTTTGACTTCATAGGATACACCTACACTCTTCGAGAAAAGTCATAAACAAAAGTAACATAATAGTATTTTCCTCCCAAAGAAGCTGTCTTAGAAAGACTCCACACATCAAAATGAATATAATCCAGAATACCCTTGGTATCATGCATTGTAGTGCCAAATTTCACTATTTTATGTTTTTCCATCACACAATACTTGCAAAAGTCCAGCTTATAGGTTTTCGTATTTTTCAATAATCCTTACTTCGTCAGAATTTGCAAGAAGTTTTCATCTATATACCCCATTTGCATGTGTCACAACTTAGTTGCATCTGACCCTTCATCATCTAGAGTTGTAATTGCAACTGTCCTAACAATTATACTACATCATAGTAATACAAATTATTCTTCTGAATGTCTTTCAACATCACTAAAGTTCTAGAGACTATTTTTAAAACTCCATCTCTCATTGTAACAATTAATTCTTTGAATTCTAGGACTCCCAAAGAGATGAAATTCTTCTTTATATCAGGTACATACCTGACATTTGTCAAAACTCTAGTAGATCTATCATGGTTCTTTAAGTAGATTGAACCGATTCCAGTTGTTTTACAAAATGTGTCATTGCCCATGTAAACAACTCGACCATGTATTTCTTTAAACTCAAAGAACCACTCCTAAATATGACAAATATTTTAGTTACATGCTGAATCAAACAACTATTTGTCAGATCGCCTTATTGAGGTTGTAGCAACCAGTGAAATATCTAAATTTTCATCACTGTACTTAGTAGCACATGATTCTGCAACAGCTTTACTTTTTTCAATTTTGGGTAATCTTTCTTCCAGTGCCTCTTTTCTATACAAAAAGCACATTCGTCTTTACTCAATCTACCTCTCAATTGAAATATCCTTCTTCTTCCTTTCTTCTGACCTTGTATTCTGCCTCTGCTACTAGTGTTTCTGCTACCACTTTTGCTTGTTTGCTTTTCTCCCTGTCCTTCTTCCTCAATTCATGACTATATAGAATACAACATACTTCACTGAGAGAAAATTTCTTTTTTCCATGAAGTAACATAACTTCTATAAATGCATACTCATCAAAAAGAGAAAATAGCAACATCAATGTCAGATCTTCATCTTTGAATATTTCATCAAGGTCGTCAAATCAACTACTATATTGTTAAAAGCAGTAATATAATCATTCATAGTAGTACCCGATTGATAACTAAATCGAAACAACCTCTTCTATATATAGAGCTTATTGTGACCACTCCTCTTCAGGAATTTCTCCTTTAATACCTTCCACAGTTTACTAGCAAAAATTTCTTTTGAGAATGAATATTTCTACTCTCTGAAAAGGCATGAGCAAATAGTATCACACGTTAACCGATTGATAGTCTTCCATTATTTTTCTTCAATTTTTTCTGATTTCTCCTATTCAATAGCAATGTCTAGACCTTACTAAAAAAGAGTGTCTAGAACTTCACCTGTCCACATTCCAAAATGACCTGTACAGTAAAAAATCTCCATTGCAAATCTCATCAAAATTGACGATGAAGAAACTATTGAAGTTAATGTAGTAAAAACTATGGCTTTCTGAGTCTGCTCCTTATCATATGCCATTTTAGCTTTGAAATGTAAAAATTACCTGTAATAATTTAGTCAAAAAAATGTCCCAAAAAAAGTTAGAGGGGTCACACGGTTCCACTTAAAAATCAATCTCCTTAGACAGAATTTTCTTAAACATGCACTTAATTAGACAATTATATTACTAGCAATCTTAACACCAGCTTACAAAAAATCTCAAGAAGATTTTTGTGACGTGGAAGATCAATTAAAATTGTAACCACAAAACATACTTTAAATTTCAAGAGAAAACATAACCTCCTCTAATACCAATTGTTATGGAAATTTGAACTATTTTTTCACTAATAACAAATTTAATAATGCTTGACAATGATAAATAAAAAGTAAAAAAATAAATAAAGAAAATATCAAAATTTGACGAGTTTCAATAAATTATGCCTACGTCCCTAGATATTACTACAAATATATTTCTCTGAAAGAATACAAAAGAGAGAAGATAAATTAAGTATTTAAAAGGGATAGAATGCTTAAGTTTTGGTGTATTTTCTTAATCTTTATAACTAATGAGAAGACTTCCTTTTATAGCCTAAAGTTCCTTCCCATTTTCCACAGATTTCCAATGTGGTACTTTAAGAGAAAAAAAACAATGGGTGGCACCTAAATCTGGGTATCGTGATGAATCAACCTCAAACACTAAAGCAGCAAGCATAGCCACTAACGATAAATATCTGTAATTGATGACCCTTGACAGCAGCTAATATTTTTTGCTTTCACAGAAGAAAATTATTTTCATCTAATTTGATCGAAAAATAATACTAAAATGTCACTTTCTCACTCTTCGCAGAAGTGCCCATGGAACTAGAAAGAGAAGCACCATTCTCCTTTAGAGCATGCTTTGATGCCATGTAAGAAAAGTCTATAACTGAGAGAAGAGAGAAACCTCTAAAGTGAGGAGTCAGTATTTCAATTTACAAATGGAAGAGTGTGATACTGAAGCCTTATATAGGCAAATTGTCACATAACCATTTCTCAATTGAATACAACAGACTATCCATATTTGTTATTCATACTCTTACCATTTCTAAATTGAATACAACAGACTATCCATATTTGTTATTCATACTCTTACATAACTTACCAGTACTCATTATATGAAGTCTTCAATTTATATATTTTTTGTCTGTTGTACAACCTGTAGTTATATGCTTACTTAGAAACTGGTCATGACAAAAGGAAAAATGTTAAATTGAGATAGAAAAAAAAAACAAAAAAAAAATAGAAAAAAGAAGATTCATCATCATAGAAGGGATAGCCCAAGGATTGGTTTTATCTCTCCATGAATATTCAAAAGTGATTCACCAAGATTTAAAAGCTAGCAATATTTTACTTCATAATGAGATGAACCAAACATTACTTATTTTGGGATGGCAAGAATATTTGAGCTCTTTAATATGCTTGGACTGTTTTACATTTTTTTAAATGCATATTTCCATCTCTAATTTTCTATGAGCATGGTAGCTCTGGAATGGAGGGTCAGGCTCATGCGCGACCGCCGGTTTCGTGGCGGAGCTCAACCGCCAGTGTCCGTCTGAATTAAAGGCCGACGGCGGCAATGCCTGTAAGAGGCCTTGTGACGCGTTTGGGAAACCTGAGTATTGCTGCAACGGGTCATACAGTTCCCATTACAAGTGCAGGCCCTCCAACTACTCCGAGATGTTCAAGTCGGCATGTCCAAAATCCTATAGCTACCCTTTATGATGATTTCGACAGTACCTTTACTTGTTCCGGAGCTAACTATACAATCACATTTTGTGCTTCTTCCCGAAGGTAAAGTTTTTCAGTTCACTTTTCTGGGTTTTTATTCCTTTCTTAGAGTTCCACATGATTTTGTTTATGGACTGAAGAAACCAATTATAAAATATGTTAAATCTGAATCATGTAAGCATAAAAGAAGTGGTGTTAACTTTCTCGTTCGAGATTAATTGTTCTGCCATGGTTTTTATCTATAGCACTACATAATGACTCTTTTATATATCTCTAACTTAGTTACATTGCCTATCAGAAGCGATAAGGATTATCAAATTTATACTAAAACAATAATATATGCTTCTGCGTCTTAAGTCGAAGAAAAATTCCAAAGGTGGGTCGTGAGAGTAATACATATTGAGGCTTCTCAGAACTTCTGTTTCATAGGCTTCAAATGAAACTAAACAGCTACCGAAAAAGTTGATGAATTAATATAACTCTTAACTGTAACTAGAAACATAAAGGAGTATTATTAATCATATAGCTTTTTTGTTTCCTTCATAATTTTTATATATGATAAATTGATTCAATTCAGATATATAGTAATTATCAAAGTTGTAAGAAAAAGGATAATTTACCTTGAGCAAATAATAAAAAGAAAAGGAAAAGAGACGAAACACGCGTCACTCTGGTCACCTTCATGGCTTCACCTACTTGACTACATCTTCATTATTTTCTAGTATAGTATGTATCCATGTGGATAACAAAACTCGACCATTAGAAAGGGTTGATTCAAATGGAAGGGAACATAATAGATTAACAGAAATAGAGCAAGATGACCTTTTCTTTTCCTACTTCTCCTTCCTTTCCTATTCCTCCTCTTACCAGGTTTACAATAGATTTTGGGGCAAAAGGGCCGCAAATTAATGTTGTCAAACACAAAGGTATGTCTAGCTTCCAAAGCTGCTGTAGGTTAATTAATATTATGTTTCGTTAGTTCTCTTCTGCAGTGCAGATTTTGATACGATAGGACTAGCATGGAAGTTGTAATCCTAAGTTCTTAACATATGCAGGCAGTGTAATATTGATATCAGAAATAGCTGCAACCTGCAGCACATTTTTGTCATTTCACCTGATATTTTATTTGGTAAACTAGTCTTAGTGTCAATGGCCACACACCCATGTATGCCAAACCCGTGACCTCTTTGTCCCCTGCTTAGGATGTCTCCTTGGGGAAAGTACTGCAAAGCTCTTACCGTATTCATTTTAATTAAGTGAGCCAACCTGTGTCGGCATTTCCCCTGCTATTCGATAGAGTGTAGATGAAGAGGAACTTCAAAATTTCATATTTACAAATATTATTAAAGAAAAGATGGTCATTTTAGCCCTCTTCCATTATAGCTCCTAAATTTCAATACAAGATATTACAAGCACTAAGAAGATACATAAGCAGCAACAAAATGAATAATATTGGCTCTGTATCAGTTGGTATCATCTCTTTGCGTTTATTTTCAGATATCTGAAATAGGATATTTACTAATACCTAAATGGTAGAGTAAGTAGACCCTCTAACCTACATATGAAATTGCGTCGCTGTCACTTTGGCGAGCTAAGAATCACACTCTTGTTAATTGCAGTAAACAGGTGGCAGATATGGCTTATCATTGGGGGGGGAGCAGCCCTAGCATTACCTCTGATTTGCTACTTAAGCTCTGTCTTAAGGAGAAAATACAAAGCAGAAGGTAACAGTGCTATGAATTTAGGACCTCGCTACAACTTATATAATTTCATGTGACATTGCTAGTGGGTGGAAAAATGAAGCTAAAGAACATATTACACGAAATTGGAGGTAATGCAATGCTTTCCATGGTGTACGGCAAAGCCAAAAGGAATAAGAAACATGGAAAGTCAAGCATTGAGGTTGAAATATTCAGTTTTGAAAGTGTTATGGCTGCTACAAACAATTTCTCAACTTCTAATAAGCTTGGAGAATGTGGTTTTGGTCCAGTTTACAAAGTAATGTCTATATTCTAAAATTAAAATTAAAACTGTACAAATCAAAATTTCATATAATAATACTTTCAAAGAACATTAACCGATGGGCACAAGGTAGTAATAAAATGACTTTCTAAAAATTCGGGATAAGGGTTTATAGAGTTCAAGAATGAAGCTAAACTCATAGCCAAACTCCAGCACATTAATCTTATGAGGCTTTTAGGTTTCTGCATCCAGAGAGATGAAAGAATATTAGTGTACATGTCCAATCAGAGCTTAGACTTCTACCTATTTGGTAGGCCATTTTTATCTTAACATGACTATGAACCTGACATGTTTTAGTGTATATCTTTATTAATAAGAATCCTTACATCGAGACAGATGCAAGTAAAAGGAATGTATTAGACTGGGAAAATGATTTAACATCACTGAAGGCATTGCTCTCTAGGATTTCTCTATCTTCGCAAGTATTCAAGACTAAAAGTGATTCATCGTGACTTGAAGGCAGGCAATATATTACTTGTTAAAAAAGTAAATTCTTAAACATCTGATTTTGGTATGGCTCGAATTTTTAGTATGAGAGGATCTAAAAAAAATACAAATAAAATTGTTGGTACATAATAAAGAAATTAACAACTATTTATTTTCAATATTTTTTTTATAATTTTGATTTATTTTAAATTTTAACATTCATTTATTTTGTTATTATTTAAGTAGTTATATGTTTCCAGAATATATAATAAATGACAATAAATCAATCAACACAAATGTATTTAACTTTGGTGTACTATTACTACAGATTTTTAGTGGAAAGAAGAATAATAGTTGCTATTATTCAGAACATCCACGCTATAAATGTAAGTTTCCTAGAATATCTTTTTCTTGAAATTCATATTCTAACTCAATTGTTAAATTTTATTTTTGGTGGATGGTGGAATTCTTTTAGGCATGGGAGCTCTGGAACGAAGGTAGAGCTTTTGAGCTTATAGACTCAGCAATAAGTGAATCGAAGACAAAGTGCTGAGAAAATTTCACATTGGCCTCTTGTGCGTCTCGGCCTTCCATGTTAGATGTTTCTTTTCTATCAAATGATACCATCCAATTTGGCCAACCAAAGCAGCCAGCATTCTTTATCGGTAAGGTTGTGGAAGAGACAGAGTTACGTAATAATGGGCAAGAACGTTATTCCTTGAATAGAGTAACAATTTCTGCTATAGATGGTAGATAATTGTACCATCATGAACACAGTGCGATGAGGTATTTTCAAATGCTAGTAATTTTACTTCATTTTCTTGAGAGATAGTTGACAAGTTTTCTTATTCCACTTTCCTATGAGAAAGTTAGAAGTTCACTGATTACCTGTCTCACTTTAGGATTGGGAATTCTCAGTATGACTTCTACATTGTGATGAGTTCACAGTATTTTTTCCATGTATGTCTGTTTACTAAAGAATAGAACATTTAGTTCAAAATTTCAAATTCTCAATCATTACGATAACATCTTTCATTTTTTTTGGTCGAATTATCTCATTAATACTTCTTATGAGTATAGAATTAAGACCATACTGTTGTTATTCAGAAAAAAGGAAGTGTTCCGCAAAGGAAACAAAAGCACCTGTGGACTTGGCAACACGTATTCGGACTATTTGAATATAAGTGTTTGACTTTTTGTGAATACAAAATGACTAATCAGAGGATCAAAGGCAAAGACAGGAACTATTCTACTCCCATGAAAATGCCTGCCTTAGTCAATGACAATGCAAATTAGTCCAATCTGGACACATTTGGCGCGACAGGTATATTACCCTCACAAAAATATTTCTTTTTGGGAGGGCGGCAGCCCCTCACCCATAATTTCCAACAAGAAGCGAAAAGCTCCGAGAAGAAAAAGACAAGAAGAAATGAGAAGTGAGGAGCTGCCGCCCTCCCAAAAATCTTTGCACTTCATGGTTGATCTTCTTCAGACAAGATTGCCAACTTATCTCTCCAAATCTCCTACCAACTTCTAGTTATTTAGAGTTGTACCAAATAGGATCGGATTGACCGCAGCAGCGTCACCTACCAATTTGCCTGTGTTTGCCAAATGGGAAGAACCTTCTCCTCTATGGGCATCAGAGGCAGAGTTTTAACTTACCTCATTTTTGCATTGCACTTCACAAGAGCCTTCCCTGAATTGTTTGATACTCTAAGTCAAGGAGATTTTTTCACGAGTCGGGATGAAATGACATCACTTTCCAAAGAATTCAAGATGCGGTTCTTCCATTTCCCTAATGACCCCAATAAAAATTGGTACCTTGGAATACCTTTCAGGGGACAATATGTGTGGATTGCCAACCTACATCAGCCAATTGAGGAATCACTTGATCCAAAGCTAGTAATTGACGATCGAGGTAGCTTGAAAATTTTATATAATGGTGGTTCCAACTTTATAGTAGTGTACTCCAGCAAAGTAGCCCAAAATATTTCGGCTTTGGCTAAGCTTGGGGCCGACGGCAGCTTGAGACTATACCAAATAAATACAGCAACTAATACCGTACAACAGCTACTGTGGGAAAGTTTTGATTACCCCAACAACATCTTCCTCCCAGGAATGAGAGTGGGGATCAACAATAGAACAGGATACAAAAGGACCATAACATCAATGAAAGGTGCAAACACTCCTTCTCTGGGTTCCTTCACTCTTGGGATGGACCCCAACAATACAAGGCAATTGGTCATGTGGTGGCAAGGAAACATATACTGGACTAGCGGGGCACCGAATGATGGTAGATTTAGCAATTTATATACTACTTCAGATATGTACCTGGAATACAAATCAGACGAAAATGAAACATACTTTACTTCTCCTCTAAAATTCCCGAGAATTCCTTTCATTGGTTTGAATCCACTGGGTCAGCTATTTGGCGACGTCTCTGTCTCCTGCAACGGTGACAACCCTGCACATGTTAGTGGATGTGTGCCTCCCAAACCTCCAAACTGCAGGAACCCAGAGATTTACGTTTCCATGCTCAACTTTCAGCATGTTAATGTGTCCCAAGCTGGGTACAAGAACAAGGAAACTGAGGAGCTTTCTCTCTATGATTGTGGGGTCAGGTGCTTGAATGATTGCTCTTGTGTCGCCTATTCTTCCACAACCACCAATGATACAGGCTGCGAGATGTGGGGGAAGGAGACCAAATTTGTTGCATCTTCTCTTGGGCGACCAGTGTACTTCATCCAACCTCAGACAGTCCCACAAGGCACAGACAATTATATAGGAGGAACATCTAAGGGTATGTGCAAAAGAGCTAATAGTAGTACCAGAATTTAGCACTTCATCTATATCTTCTTGCTAAATTACTCTTATCTGCACTCTTAGTCACGATTTCAAATAAGGTTTATTCCTATTCGTTTTGTCATGTATAGCGAAAATGTACAAGTTGTGGATAGGTGTGGCTGGAGGAGCTCTTGTGATACTCATATCATCTTACATATGCTATGCATCATGGAAAAAAAGCAGCATAAAAGGTAAACTTCTTTGTAGGTATTATATTATAAGAGCATCTTCGATGGGGCTGATAAATAACATACTATTTGGTCTTCTACTTAGCTGAAAAGAGATTGGAGCAAAATGAGCTACTGGATGAAATTGAAGCTACTGCAATACCCTCATTCGTGAATAGCAAATGTGGAAAACAAAGCTATGAGATGCACATATTCAGTTTTGAAAACATTGCCATAGCGACTGACAACTTCTCTTCAGCAAATAAGTTGGGGGAAGGTGGCTTTGGACCTGTTTACAAGGTAACTTCCAGATATTTGTTAATATATTGTAATCCATACGTTATAGAGGTGAAAAACTGGGGTAGAATAAAAAAAAGAGTTGCTTGAGAGGAGTATATTCATCTCATTGTCGTCTAAATTTAGGCTACTTGGTATAAAATTTTCAAGCACAAGTCAAATTATTTAATAAGAGAAATGAATGCAGGGAAAATTGCCTGATGGACAAGAAATAGCAGTAAAAAGACTTTCTTGTAGTTCAAGACAAGGGTTAATAGAGTTTAAAAATGAGGTAAAAGTGATTGCCAAACTTCAACATACTAATCTGGTAAAGCTTCGTGGGTTCTGCATTGAAAGAGGAGAAAGGATGTTGATTTATGAGTTTCTACCCAATAAAAGCTTAGACTTTTACCTTTTTGGTATGCAAATATATATATCTCTCGCAAACTGTTTATATATTTAATATGTTTTACTAATTAGGAGGATTTTTTATAATTATTCTTATGATTGATAAATTGTATGGTATAGATCCCAACAATAGGATCTCGTTAGATTGGAAGACAAGATTTGGCGTCATTCAAGGTACAGCTCAAGGACTTGTTTATCTTCACAAATATTCAAGATTAAAAGTGATTCACCGAGACTTAAAGCCAAGCAATATTTTACTTGATCATGAGATGAATCCAAAAATATCTGATTTTGGCATGGCTAAAATATTTGGATTGAAAGATTCTGAACAAAATACAAACAGAATTGTTGGAACCTAGTAAGTATAGAAGTAAATCTTTATTATGTTTCATAAGGTGGTATCACTGATCTACCTTTTCTATTAACTTATTAAACTAAATTTTTATTTACTATTCTTTTAGTGGTTATATGTCTCCGGAATATGTTTTGAACGGCATAGTCTCCTTCAAAACTGATGTTTTTAGTTTTGGAGTGCTGCTACTTGAGATAATCAGTGGCAAAAAGAATACCAGTTGTTATCATTCTGACCATCCCGTCAATCTCATAGCATATGTAAGTTCTGTCTGAACTCATTCAACAGTTTTGTAAACATCTTTAATTTACATTCTTTTCTGGCTGTATCCTTTTCAGGCATGGCAGTTGCGGAGTGAAGGTAGAGCTTTGCAGCTAATAGACCCTTTACTGAATGGATCAAATTCAGACAATGAAATGTTAAGATGCATTCATATTGGCCTTTTGTGCGTGCAAGACCGAGCCAAGGATAGACCCACCATGCTAGATGTTGCTTCTTTTCTGTCAAATGAATATATTCTACCTGTTGAACCAAATCCGCCGACATTCTTCAGTAACCTAGTGAAAGATCCAAAGCTGCCTAACGACATCCAAAAAAATTATTCTTTAAATTTTATAACAAATTCTTTCATGGACGGTAGATAAATAAAAAAAAAGGAGAATTTAAATTTGTTTTGTACTAATTGTGGGGGCATACCTTTTTATTTGTGTTCTGTATTTTGAAATTAATGGGTTTATACTGAGCCTGATTTCATGTTCATTATGTGTAAAATTTAATGTAGACTATATGAAATTTTTTTCTAATTGTTATTTTGAAGGTGGGTTGACCAAAATGTAAGTGTCAATTCACTTCTTAAATCATTATTAGTTTAAGAATGAGGTGGGAGAGTTATAGTGGAGTAGTGCTAATGCCAAGTTATCTCTTATGGTTTTTGCAGATCTACATATTTTGAAGTTCAGTATGTCAAATTGGTTCAGCGAAGAAGCTTCTTTTTTTTTTTTTAATATGAAATTACTCACATCCTTTGTTACAAATCCACACGAATGGCTTCTGTAAAGAAACTTTGACGTCGCATGGTATTTTATTTAGGGTTGTAAGTAAGCTGACTTTTTATTAAATTCTTTCCTCATGTACTAAATGAAAATTAAAATTCAATGAACTGAACTTGAGGGCTTTTCTAGTTTGACTTGGTTTACGAAGAGCTCAATTAAAATAAAAATATATATATATATAGTTTTATTCTATATAATATATCTCACATAATATAGAATAATAATTTATTTCATATATAAGAAACATATATTATTATAAAAATAGATAAGTGAACTAGTTTAGAAGTGCAGCAAAGATAGTGTTTAATTCCATGGAATCCTTCCGAGTGCCGCAAGCAGCTTTGAGCTGAAGTTTCTAATTTTTGTATGTGCACGTTTACTCTTGGTCTGGAGCTTGGACCCCACCGCTGCAAATCAATTCTACATCTTTGGGATGCAAATATGTACCTCAAGAATTTTTTATATATTTTCTTCTTTTTTTAACAAAGAGGATTTTTTACAATTAGGCTTATGCTTAAAATTTTAATTACATGGCATAGATTCCAAAATCAAGGTTTCATTAGATTGAAGATACCATTTGACATCATCAAAGGTATAGCTCAAAGACTTGTTTATCTTCACAAAAATTAAAGATTGAAAGTGATTCATCGAGACTTATCTTACTTGATCACAAGATGAATCCCAAATATCTTATTTTGGCATGGCTAGAATATTTGGTTTAAAAAAATCCCAAAAAAATACAAAGAAAGTTGTTGCATCTTCTCTTTGGCGACCAGTTTACTTCATCCAAAATGTGAGAGTCTCACAAGGAAAAGACAATTTTATAGGAGGAACATCCAATGGTATGTGCAAAATAGCTATTTATTGAACTAGAATTTAGTCCTTCATCAGTTCATCTATATCTTCTTGCTAAATTACTTTTATTTGCACATCCCTGTTATGATATTTTTTTTGGTCATATATAGCTAAAATGTACAAGTTGTGGATGAGTGTGGGTGGAGGAGCTCTTGTGAAACTTATATCATTCTACATATGCTATGCATCATGGAGAAAACGCAGCATAGGAGGTAAACTTGTTTACAGGTATTATAAGGGTATCTTTGATGGGGCTAGTTATTTACCTACTGTTTTGGCCTTTTACTTAGTTGAAAAGAGAATTGAGCAAAATGAGCTACCAGATGAAATTGAAGATACTGCAATACCCTCATTTGTGAATAGAAAAGTGAGAAAATTGGATAATTGAGGAAATGTGTTTCCATAGTAACTGATAACTTCTCTTCAGCAAATAAGTTGGGGGAAGGTGGCTTTGGACCTGTTTACAAGGTAACTTCTAGAAATTTATTAATATACTGTAATCCATTCGTGAAAGAGGTGAAAACATGGGGAAGAAGAAGAAAGAGTAGCTGGAGAGGAGTATATTCATTTCATTGCCGTCTACATTTAGTCTGACTACATACTAAATATACAAGTATAATTATAAGTATTTGATAAAACAAATAAACATTTCAGGGAAAAATATCTGATGGACAAGAAATAGCGGTAAAAATACTTTCTTGGAGTTCAAGACAAGTTTTAAAAGAGCTTAAGAATGAGATAAAAGTGATTTCCACACTTCAACGTACTAATTTGGTAAAGCTTCTTGGGCTTTGCATTGAAAATGGAGAAAGGATGTTGATTTATGAGTATATGCCCAATAAAAGCTTGGACTTCTACATTTTTGGGATGCAATTATGCACGTCAAGAAATTTTTATATATTTTCTTCTTTTTTTAACTAAGAGGATTTTCTTGTACCAAAATAAAAAAAAACTAAGGATTTTTTTACAATTAGGCTTATGCTTAAAATTTTAATTACATGGCATAGATTCTAAAATCAAGGTTTCATTAGATTGGAAGATACGGTTTGACATCATCAAAGGTATAATTCAAGGGCTTGTTTATCTTCACAAAAATTAAAGATTGAAAGTGATTCATCAAGATTTTATCTTACTTGATCATGAGATGAATCCCAAATATCTTTATTTTGGCATGGCTAGAATATTTGGTTTAAAAAAATCCGAAAAAAAAATACAAAGAAAGTTGTGGAAATATAGGAAGTGTATGTTTAAATCCTTACATTAGTTTGACAGGTTGTGCCTGCTTCTAAAGTTGTAAAGTTGAAGCATTTTTAATTACTGTTGAAGTAGTTACATGTCTCCCAAGTATGCTTTAAATGGAATCGTCTCCACTAAAACTGATATTTTTAGTTTTGGAGTAATAGACCTTGAGATTGTCAGTGGCAAGCAGAATGCTCGCTGGTGTGAATCTGATAATTACACAAACCTTATTTGATATGTAATTGCTGGATCATCTCATTAGACAAATCTGCATAATTAATTTACACAATGCAAAAGTTAACAATGCCTTTTTAGCTGAACCTGTTTCAGGCATGGCATTTGTGGAATGAAGGTAGAGCCTTACGGCTAGCAGACCCTATACTGGATGGAACAAATATGGCCACTGGCCGATCGTGTGTGCAAGAACAACCCAAGGATAGACCCACAATGCCAGATGTTGTTTCTTTTCTGTCAAACGAAACAATTCTGCTAGTTGAACCCAAAAAACCAGCATTCATTAGCTCCATGAAAGATCCCAAGCTGTCTAATGACAAGAAAGATAATTATTCTTTAAATGTTGTGACATATTCTTCCTTAGAAGGTAAGTAGATAAATATTTGAAATTTCAAGTGTCTGTGAATAAAATTTTAGACTAATATTGTGGAAAATAAATGTTTATGTTCTGCATTCTGAACATTAATTTGTATATGCCAAGTCCCATATCATTCTAATGATTAAAATGTTTAAGATTTTTGGGGTGAATTAATGTGGCTATATCTCAGTTTAATTGGCAATCTAAATCGTATCATATGATTTTCACTTTTTAGTGATTAGCAATGAGAATTAAAGGGCAATTATCATAGATAATTGTTTAAAGTTGAAGTTATACTATTTGTCTTTCTCTATTCAATTACATTGGCAATCCCAAAGATGAGGGATAAGAATTGGGGCGAATCTTTAGGTAAAGAATCTTTGACTCTTTTCTTCTACCAAAAAATATATATTTTTTACTTTTTTAAAAAAAGAAATTATATATGATTTCAAGAACTTGGCAAAATTAAGATTTTGCTTTCACTACTAGACCAATCTTTTATTTGCCATCGATACTAGAGGTGAAGTCATCAGCTGCCAAGGATCACTAAACCAACCCTTTAATAACTATTTCTGGTGATTCTTCGTTGCCGTCTTTCAATATGTTGACAAGTTAGTGCCATCAAAGGTAAAGCGGTGGCTTCAAAGATTACAAATAGGCTCTGCTTTTGGATAATTGACATTGGTTGTCTGGCATATCCAACTTTTAGTTATTTGCCGCAGTACAACATAGGTCTCTGATCAAGCACAGTAACTTCGCCTACCAACTGCTTGTTAATTGGCTTGTATGAATATTTACCCAAAGGGGAAGAACTTTGCACTGAGGGTAGCAAAGGTAGAGTCCTAACTTGCGTCACTTTTGCATTGCTCTTCACCATGGCGTTTTCTCTTAAAAAATGGTACCTATTTATGTGTCCATGTGCCACTTTCAGCATGGCAATATGTCCAAAGTTGCGAACAGAAACAAGGAAATTGAGGAGCTTTCTCTTTTTTATTGTGGATAAGGTGCTTGAATGATTGCTCCTGTGAGTTTTTTTTTCCACAACTACCAATAGTACTGGCTGGAATGAACATAGAGCCTTACAACTAGTGGACCCTATACTATATTTGATGGAAGATGCATGGTCAATGAAACGATTCTGTGTGCAAGAACAAGCCAAGGGTAGAGCCATTATTTCTTTTCTTTCAAATGAAGCTATTCCTTAGTTGAACCCGATTAATTTTTGCATGCAATATAGTATAAATGGATTCTGTCACTTAAAATATTCTCTATTTACTTCTTATGCCTATCCTAGATGCAAGAGATATACCTTCAAATTTTGGGCTGAATCAAGATAAATATTTGTGTTTTGCTCTTTTCTCTGAGTTTTTTATTTTCTGCGTATTTATTTTTAAGTGTTATTTTGTGTGAGCATAAATTTTGTTATTTATTTTTAATTTTTCGTTTGTCTTTTGAAAAAAAGAATTTATTTGTTTAAAACTCAATTCATGTTTTACCTCGCATTTGATAGTGGACGTGTGCCTCTGATACCTCCAAAGTGGAGGAACCCAGATGCTTATGTCTCCATGCTTGACTTTCAATATGGTAATATGACCCATGAAGGCATAAGAGTGATGAAACTGACGAGCTCCCTCTCTATGATTGTATGGTTGTGGCGTCAGGTGTTTGATGAATTGCTGCTGTGTCGCCTATTCATTCACAACCAACGATAATACCGGCTGCCAGATATGGGACAATAAAACCAAATTTGTGGCATCCCCTAATGGGCGACCAGTTTACTTCATCCGAGGTAATCCCAAAGACAATTCCGATGTTACACTAGCCGGAAAAACCAAGAGTAAGTGAACTTTAGCCCTAGAGTACGATGGTATTTATCACTTTCTTATTTGCTTTCATCTTTATCTTTTTTCTTTTCATTGACAACCTTCTTGTGATGAGATTTGTTTTGTCTGATGAAGCAAATCAGAGGAAGTTATTGATAGCTAGTGTGGCAGGAGGGGCTTTCTTGATACTCTTATCATCCTACATATACCATTTATTGTGGAGAAAACGCAGAATAAAAGGTAATATTCAAAGCAGAAATATTTATTTAGAAAGTGTCTTCTATGAGGTTGATTGGCTACCTACTATTTTTGGTCTTTTACTTGGATGCCTGAATCTCGATAATACGTAGCAGAAAAAAGATTGAAGCAAAAGAAGCTGTTACATGAAATTGGACACATTGCAATACCTTTCACTGTAAATGGCCAAGGAAAAAAAGTTCAGTCGAAGTGATAAAACAAGCCATGAGATACATATATTCAGCTTTGAAAACATTGCTATGGCAACGGACAACTTCTCATCAGCAAGTAAGCTGGGTATGGGTGGCTTTGGACCTGTTTACAGGGCATGTTACTTTGATAATACGTGATAGAGATGAAAGCAGAATTGAGGGTAAAAACAGAAAAGAAAGAAAGAAATTAAATTTAAAACTGAAAATCAGTACATACTTTGATTTAACTACTCTCTGTTCCTAGTCCTTTTAAGTATATGATGATGATTAGTTGATAAGAAAAATATTTTTTTCTGGGAAAATTACTAGATGGGCGTCAAATCGACATTAAAAGACTTTCTAGAAGCTCGAGACAACGTTTAACAGAATTTAAGAATGAGGTGAAATTGATTGCCAAACTCCAGCATACTAATCTGGTAAGACTTTATGGGTTTTGCATTAAGGAGAAGAAAAGATGTTGTTTTACGAATATTTGCCCAACAAAAGCTTGGATTGCTACCTTTTTGGTATGCAAAATTTTATCCCTAGAATTTCTATCAAATGTTTTTCTATTAAGAAGTAATTTATTTATCTGAATTACTTGCCATAGATTCCAACAATAGGATTTTACTGGATCAGAACAGAGTTTAATATTATTCAAGGTATAGCTCATGGGATTGTATATCTTCATAAATATTCAAGATTAAAAGTGATTGACCAAGACTGAAAAGCCAAACAATGTTTTACTTGATCAAGAGATAAATTCAAAAATATCTAATTTTGGCATTGCAAGAATATATTTTATTTTATTTTATGTTTACCAAATGTGTCCCCTCATCTAATTAGATAGAAGATTAATCCTTTTCAAGTAAAGAGAATACCGGATAAAACTCTCCTCAAGTTAGCATCTCCAAAAATCCTTTGTTAGGTGGTATTGCAAGAATATTCGGACTACATGAAACTGAGGAAAACACAAATAGAGTGGTTAGAACTTAGTAAATATAAGTGTAAATTTTTATTTCATTTAATTGTTAGATATCACTTTATTTGTTGAATGTTTGAAAGGTTAATTTTCTTATCAATTATTATTTTAGTGGTTACATGTCTTCATAATATATTTTAAATGATATTGTCTCAAACAAAACTGATGTTTTCAATTTTAAAGTGCTACTACTCGAGATTGTGGCAAGAAGAATGGTAGCTGTTTTAATTTTGATGAACCCCTCAATCCCATAGGATACGTAAGTGTTGCATCAAATCCATTCAATAAAATATGTATCAGTAATTTAGAAGTTCAATGTTTAAAAATGCCTTTCGATCTGTGAACATGTTTCAGGCACGGCAGTTGTGGAATGAAGTAAGAGCCCTCCAACTTGTAGATACTATACTAAGTGGAACATGCACGGCCAGTGAAACACAGATGCATTCATATTGGTCTCGTGTGTGTGCAAGATCAAGCCAAGGGTAGACCCACCATGTTAGATGTGGAATCATTTGTGTCAAACGAAACTATTCAACTGGCTGAACCTAAACAATCAGCATTCTTCACAAATATGGGAGTGAATAAGACTACGTTACCCCAGAATAGAGAAGATAATTGTTCTATTAATGATGTAAAAATTTCAGAGATGGATGGTAGGTAGGTTCTCTGTGTCTAAGACTACTTAAACTGGTGAATACATGAACAAATTGAACATACTCGCTAGTATTCTTTCTGGAAATCAATTTGCAGATGCTGAATCTAATTTGTGTGCGGTGGGAAGAGGTACCTGGTTTACTAATTTGTCTTTAGTTATTTGCCAACAATGATTTATTACTTGTCAATGAGTTAGTTTACGTCACACAGGCTTCACTCATTAAGATTAAAATGAGCTTCATATTAAGAATTCGATCCTTACCTTTTCCCCTTTCTAAACTCTACTCCCAAAGCTTTAAAACCTCCTTTTTTGTGGAGAGAAGAGAAAAAAAGTGATACCTTATGGTCACTTAATTCATGGAACCATATGTTGATTGTGCTACAATGTGATGTATTAATGATAGGTACATGGATATCTTACGATTATAACTATGAAAATTAGCTAAAATTTTAGGATTGATTTATTCAATCCTAAAAAATATATAGAATTGGACTCATGAAATAACATTTTATTTTTAAAAAGGACATTTGGTTCAATGGTAAGATTAACCAAGGCCAAGCCAAGTTGAGCTTTTAGGGGTGAATAATTTTTATTTTTTCTTTACAAAAATTTTGTAATTAAGTATAAATAAAAAAATAAATTTTAAAAAATAATAAGTTATTTTATTAAAATAAGTCTGGAGTGTTTTCCTTTGCCTTTATATTGATTTCTTATTTTTTAAAAAAATTTATATATAATTTCACTATAAAAAAATAAAACAATTATAAGAATTATTAAATTTAATTTTTAGAACAACCATTAAAATAAAGGCTAGCCAAACTCTTAAAATTAATCGATTAGATCAATTTTAAGATCAGCTTTAAGTCTTTCAAAAGTTAAATTGAGATAATAAAATGACATTATGCTTTATTAAAAAAAAAAATATTTTTACCCAGTCCTATTTAATCTTAGGGTTGATTAAAATAGGACTAAATTAATTTTAATTAACCACTTTACCAAATATAAAAACAAAGTTATGATTAAATTAACTGCAATTATTCATTAGCGAACAACAAAAGCAATAAATCAATAAAACACTGTTCACTCGCGGTAAGGGAAAGATTACTAATTATCTTCATAATTTAAAATAAATCTAAAGTTAAACTTTAAACTATTTATTAATAATTTAATTATTTAAGTATTAAAAAATGGTACTCTTTTAACAGAGTTTGAATTTTACGCCAGTTCAGTCGGTTTAGGTTAGCTATAATAATTAGACTCCTATTTGCATTAAATGTTTTAAATTAATAGGATTAATTTAATTAATTAATTAATTTATTTATTTATTTATTTTATCGGATGGACGAAGATCGGGAAGGCGGCGCCTGGTTTCGCGCTATATATACAAAACTCTGTGTGGATGTTATCTTGTGATTTGTGAGGGTAAAGGTCGTCTTCTTGGTTCTCGGACTTTCTTGTCGCTTTCGGATTCCGACCTAACCCTAGCTTTTGCGTATCACAACCATGTCGACTAAGCAAGGTACGATGCTCAACATCGAATCACCAGATTTCTCAGATTCGTTTCATCTTAGACTATGCAGTTTCTTTTCTTTTCTTTTTTAATTTTCTTTTGCTCTCGAAGTTGACATGAACGCTGAAGTTTAGATCTGTGTAAGAAACTTGATTTGCTATATGTATATTTAATTGATCTTGGGTGTGTAGGTGGGAAAGCAAAGCCTTTGAAGAAACCCAAGTCTGATAAGAAAGACTATGACGAGGTATTTCATTGCTCTCTTTTGAAATTTTAAATCTTTTAATTATATGCAGAAAGAATAGAACTTCAATAATGTAAGTTAACTGTTTGGTGGGCGTTCAATAAGAAGAAGAATAAAAAGAAATTCCGTTTGATACACGTTGCTTTAAGAACTAGTGATAATTTTGGGGAAGAGTCAGCGGAGAAGAATCAGATTTGGTTTTGGATTGATTATTGGGTGTTTTTCTTTTTTCCAATGAAACTCCAGAGCTTTGAACTTTTAGTCTAGCATCTTATCGGAAAAACTAGAGCAATTAAATTCTGGTCGTGTTTAATTGATTGTTACTGTTTCCAACTCTTGCAAGCTTTTCAGTCAAGTATGTTAACCTAGGTTGAGCTGACATACTAGGGATTAGGTTGCCTGCATATTTTACTTTGTTGGATACGATACTGGGGTAGTAATTAGTATTTTCAAGAAATTGGTACATATAAGTAGGTTATTATCTGATCCTTAAAGGATATAGTGCTTGTGTCGATGTCACTTGATTTGGTCCAAAGTTTAAAAATTTTCTTCTGACTTTGCATCATATTTTCTTGCTCATTATTTAGCTTGCGTCATCATGTTTTATGTCAATTTGTTCCTTGTAATTATGCTTGTTTAGTCTTCCTGATAAACAGGTGCTTTATGACCATGTTCTTGCCCCGTATTTTATTTTAGGCAATTTGTTTCTATTACTTGACGCTTTCATGGAGTATAATTACTTTGAACAAGAAGCCATAATTAGCAATTATATTTAACACAACACGTCTCCTAGATTCAATGTTTTTGTCATGTCCATGTCCATGTCCATGTCCAAGTCCATATCCTGTGTTTGTTGTTAATATTCATGCGTCTTAGCTTAACTTGTATTTTAAATTGGACTAATTACCATTCGCCTCAGTCCTCACCCAAATAGAATTGGAGAAAAGGAATTGCATTTAAAAAAAAAAATTACAGGGTCATTATATTTAGGATAGCCTACTGCAATATGCTTTTACTTGTTTGTAGTAATATGGTGTTAGTAGCTTCAACGCTTGATTGGGATATGATTATTACATGCCTCAAATCATTTATTTACACTCAAGACAGTCATTGTCTTAACCTTTGAATTTGGTTGTAGTTTGACAATCAATTAATATCTGTATCTGTAGGTTGATTTGGCTAACATTCAGAAGAAAAAGGAAGAGGAGAAGGTCAGATAATGCTTCTGTAATTTAGTTCTTGCAACATTCAATTGATGTTTTAAACACGGTCCAGTTGGTACTAAATTCTCTTTCACGCACTGAACAGGCACTAAAGGAGTTGAAAGCCAAGGCGCAGCAGAAGGGAAGCCTTGGAGGTTCTGGGCTTAAGAAAAGTGGAAAGAAATGAGGGCTGTACCCAAGTTAAAACTTATACTTCCATTATTGAGCAGTAAATACAAATGTGTTTCTGATTAATTGTTGCTCCACTTTATTGCTAATTGCAGTTCTGAACCTGAAGCGTGTCTTGATTTAAGCACAATAATTTGCATGTTTGTAGCCTTTGTGACTGTTTAGCTTGGGTTCTGAAATTTACATCCAGTAATGATTTTTGGGGTTTTGGCATAGGTAGTATTGCCTTGTCCAAGAAAAAATGGTTTCATTTGCAAGGTCCTACGCTTTGAATTATTATTATTATTTTGTTTTATTTTGTTTGGGGGACAGACTACGGTTTGAACTATTATGTTTGAATTGTCTTACGGTCCACGCTCTCGAGGGCCTCATTTCGACAATTCTTTGTTTATTGGAGTAGTCAAACTGATAAGATTGGATACTATTGATTTTAACCAGAAGACCTAGGAAGGTTTTTTTTTTCGGCTTAGTTTTATAACATTACTCAAATTCTTTTTATAAATGACTCAATAATAAAAATTATGATTTTAATATGGTGAAGTCTGTTTGAACCAGTGCGACAAAGCAAATACTATTAGGCAGCTTTCATAAATTAACACAATACATGCATATTGATTTTGTTCTGGTTAAAAAATGACTTATAATCTATAAAGTACTAAATTTCATTATTTCGAGATTTCAATGAATTCAGAAATATTTATTTTGAAATATTTTAAAAATTTTAAATAAATAAAAAAAAATTTAAAATTTTAAATAAATAAAAAAAAATTTAAAATTTTAAATAATATTTTTTAAAATTTTAAAAATTTTTAACATAATATTAATGATATAGATATATAAAATTATATTAAAAATAATTTAAATTAATATTTATAATTGAATAATAAATAAATATGTTATTACAATAAAAAAAATTTCAACTTAAATTTTAACAGTATTCAACAACAATCTCTCTTTTGTATTCATCTCTCTATTTTTTTTTTAATTCTTTTATGGCATCTATATTTAAGTTTTTCTCTCTGTCAACTATGATTATGTCTTTATTTTTAAATATTTTTCTCTCTTTTTGTCTTTTAATTTTTTTTTCATCATTTTTACATTTTTCTCTTTAAAATAAAAATAATGAAAAAAAAATAATATCATGAGAATAAAAGAGAATAATAAAAAATTAATAAAGATATTGTGACTTGTGATTTGGTGTTAAATGTAATATGATACTACTTTTATTTATTTTTAGATTGTCAATTTTTTTATTTTTCAAATTAGTTTAATACTTTTTCATTAAAACAACTCGAAACAATAGTATTTCCATCGAAATAACTCGAAACAAATATATTTTTTTCGAAATAACTCGAAATAAGAGTATTTCTATCGAAACAACTCGAAATAAGAATATTTTCACCAAAATTTCTACTGAAATAAGAGTATTTCTACTTAAACATTTGAAAATATAATAATTTTAATCGAAATAATATAATTTCTTAACAAATATTTCGTTTCGTTTCGATAACTCCGTTTCGTATCAGTGACTCAAAAAACGAAAATATTTCGATCGTTTTGATGGAAAAAAAAAAAATTAATTCCTTGATACTCCATTGCTCATCTTAATGCATCAGATTGCAAGTTCCTAATTTATAGATCCTTTTCCACCTCTCAATGGTTATCAAGAACTTATGCAAGCCCTCCAACTTAACAATCCATGGCTGGCTGTCTTGGAGAGTTTTAACAATCATGCCCATAGCCAAGGTTGCAAGAAAAATTAAATTTTATGTACTATCATTATAATGTCTCGTGGGCTGCCCGGGCGCAAATTGGGCCACAGTTGAAATCCTCACCTCCCTAATGATCTCAAACTAGAATAAACCACAGCTAGTTGTCTTGGGAGAGTTTTAACTATCATGCCAATAGCTAAGGTTGCAAGAAAAATTAAATTTTAAGTACCATCATTTTAATGTCTCGTGGAGTGCCCGGGCGCAAATTCGGCCACAGTTGAAATCCTCGCCTCCCTAATGATCTCAAATTAGAATAAACCACCGTACTAAAAAGGTCCACATGTCTGTCTATCAATTTCATCTTAAATCAATTCAATCAACAATGAAGCCTTATCTTAAGCAGGTAATCAAGGACGACCAAGTTGATGAAATAAATACAAAATTTAGACAAAAAGGAAAAGGAAAAAATAGTATACAACTCAACCATATAAGAAGTTTTATTCGATTTTGGAGGGGAGGGGGGTAGCGATGAAAGCATTTTGCATAAAATAACATTATTAGAGCATACTCTGCAAGCCAGCTAGAAAAAGTGAAAGATAGCTCAAATCTCCGATTGCATATGGTGATCTTCTCATAATATGCTGTGTTACGATTAGCAAGTAGTAATGTGGCAATAGATAGCAGGACAACTCACTCAATTCATCATTGCTGTTCTGGCTTATCTGTCTCTTCCTTTTCAGGATCTTCCTCTCCCTCTTCTTCCTCTTTCTTTTCTTCCTCTTCTTCATCCTCTTCAGGAGGATCTGCAGGCAATGGAGGCGGCAAAGGTGTCTTCATTGGACTAAATTGAGGAAATATATCTGGTCTTCGTCCTGGCTTGGGCCTTTCCCATTCCTATCAGTAGATGTATTCAACAATCTATCAGCTCGTGTATCCAACTACCACAAATTGGGAAGAGCAAAAGAGTAGAATCTCACAAAACCTAAAACTACCCCAACTCTAAAATTTAAATCATTCAATTAAGGACCGCTAGGTTGTTGAAACAGAGAAAAGAAATTTCCAAAAGGAGTAGTCTAGCTAACTTTTTTCTAGCAAACCAAGTTTCCTTCTATATACCATCAGGCCAGAAATAATTCTTAACAGGGAAGGGAGGGAAGAGTAGATCATCTATCCTTCAACCAAGCACCATAACAAGTTGACATATCAAGAGTCCTACTCCCTTTATGCCACGAGTTTCAAGTTCATTACAGCAAGTGGGACATATTTCATGTCCAAAAACACACCTTTATACAGTAATTAATCATTATAGCTCAAAATAAAAACTTCCTTGCGTTATAAATATTCTTTCATTATCCTTAATAGCCATAGGAAAACAAAACTCTTATACAAGGTCACAAAATTTGCACCTCAGTTAGGCCCTATGGTTATTGAACACGGTTGAAGACACAGCGAGAACCATAAGGATTAACTTCAGTCAGCAGACAAGAAAAGATGGAAAATAACTTATGCTGTGAATCATGGGTCTTTCATGAAAATTTATCAAAATGTTAACTCAAGAATTCCCATTTAACTAAGCTTACAAAAGAATTATGCTTTGGCGAAGTGAACTAGTAACTCCTTGTTGGCGCCCAAAAATATAAATTTATATTCAAAATTAAATCTTTCTAATGCCAGTTCAGCTATCTTCACCCATTTCATGAGTAAACAGTTGAAGCATAACACCTTTAGGGCTTGGGCTTTTCAATTATCTTCACCCATTTCATGAGCAAACAGTTGAAGCATAACATTTTTAATTCTTTCAAGGTAAAAAATGCATATGGTAGAGACATCAATCATATTAAAAAAATACAATTTTCTCGCATCCAAAAATAATAGCTACTATAATAATTACTGGAAAGTACTTCCTTTTCTTTTCCTAATTACTTCGCCAGCCAGTCAGAGTTAAAGAGAAATTTAAACAAACGAACGAAGAAAATGCTACCCCACAACAAAATTTCCAGAAATAACTGAAAGCGAGAAAAACCTAGAAAATAGGCTTACAATTGGGAAGTCGAGCGGGGAACGACGAGTCATCTTCTCCTCCTCGGGAGCCATACGAACAACATGCCTCGGTATACGACGGGCGCGGAAGAGAACTGTTGCTTGAAGGAGAGGGGGAGACGGAGCGAGAGGTAGAAAGCAACAGATAAAGGGTCTTCGAAGATTGCAAGAAGAGGATTTGGGAGAAGAAGAGGATGTAGAAGAAGAAGAAAGAGATATGGCAGCAGAGGTAGAAGGTAAAGGGAGGTGGAAGCTGAGCAAAGCCATGGGTGCGGCTGAGAGGCTCTGCTTCTGTTCTCTCCCCTCTCTCTCTGTGGCTGCGGAACGCTGATTCTTCGTTTACTTTCACGGATTTACCAAAACGGCCGTCAACCTACCGTCTAACAGGTTTATGAACGCCAATGTGAGTCGGTTAAGAAATGGGTCGATGGGTCGGTATGTACGTGGGTCAAATTATTTAGAGTATGTTTGTTTTTTATTATTTTTAATTTTTATTTTTATTAAAAATAAGTATAAAAATGTGCTTGTTTATTATTTTTTATTTTATTTTTAAAAAAAAATATTAAAAAAATATTTTTAATATTTTTAGTATTATAATATATTGTAATAATAGTATTTTTTGTAATTATTTTGAATTATATATAAAATATTTTATTGTATTATATATAAAATATTTTATTGTATATATAATTATAAAGTGATAAAAATAAAAATAAAGTGAAAATATAATTATATAATTAAAAATTAATAAAAATATAAATATAAATTAAATATAATTTTTTTAAAAAAAAATAATAACAAAAATTATTTTTATAAACCAAACGATTTATTTATTTTCAAATTTTCAGAAGAGAAGGATTATGGGCTGCCTGCAAACCTGCCGAATACACAAGCCATAACAAGTTCACTTTCATTTTTTAAATATTGTGTGTTTAATTAATGTAATAAAAATGTGACTCTCATTTTCAAAGTTGACCTCAATGGATTATTTACGTATCTCGCTATTAAATCACACTATAGTATTATTTATGTATCTCGTTATTATTGATTTATATTCGCATCTCATATTTAATTTATTAATTTTTTTTTTTAATTTGTATCTACGTTAAACACATTTTTTGTAAAGAAAATCGAACGTTACATCTCTCTATCAATGTTTTAAATCTTTGGAGTTGTTGTTCAACAGTAGTAGCTTGTTCTCTTGTTCTTTTTCTTTTTTTATCTTTTTTGTTAGTTTAATTTTTTTTTATAAAAGTTTTTTCTACCTTTTTTAATTTTCTAAAACGATTATCAATCATTACAGTTTTTCAGCATCTTAAAAATTGTCGTACTGTTATTTTTAATCACTATTTTAGTAATTCAACTGTTATCAATTTTCTATTTTATAAACAGAAATGTTGTGATGCTGTTTTTAATTATTATATTGGTAACATTCAGCAAAGCATTTTTGATGTCTAATACAGATTTGCAAGCATTTTTCACACTCTTTTCTGATAAAATGGTGGAGACTGAAGAGATTCAAGGCTACAGTGAATAATACAAACAATGATGAAGGGTGATTAAAATTTACTGAATATTTAGTTAAAGTGGTTGAAATTAATCATTTATTTGTGTATTTTACGATAATCTCATTTTATTTTTTATTTTTATAAATAAAATTAAACTATCTTTTGACAAAAGAAAAAAAATAAAGCACGTCTTTGGTGGCTTGCATGAATTTGCTGGGGAACTTCATGCAGAAAACATTTTTGAAATTTATATATATATATAAAAATTAATATTTAATTCATCAGTTATATAAATAATTTTTTATCTATAAATAATATTTAAATTATAATATTTTAAAAAAATATTTTTATTATGTATTACCATATAAATATTATTAATAAAAAAATTATTTATTAATATTAAATTTTTATGTTTTTATGTGAGAGATAAAACAATTAAGATATTGATGAAAAAAGGGGGAGCCCACTTGTGAGAGAACTTACGTGAATAACTTGTAAACTTGAAGCGGTAGAATTACCTTTCAAGTTTCGCTTCCTAAGCTGACATCAATGAAGGACCCACAATGTTACGTAATCAAGTCTCCAATCTCCTTCCCCAAAAACAACAATTTAATGTGGACTAGTCCGTCTCACAGTTTTCACTAATCATCCCTCTGTCGTCGAAATTGACTTCGATGAAATTATATAAACATAATTATCTGCAATTAACTGCGCGAGGGATGCAGACACTTCGACAAATGGTCACCAATTTATTCTCAGCTCCTCAGACTAACCAATAATTTTTTCTTTCAAAAAAAAAAAAAAAAGCCTTCGCATACCTATTTTTGGTAACTTAGACCGGTTTATCTCATTGGACTCTCTCTACAATTTTTATTTCAAATAACTTTTTGAATCATGGAGTGTTTCTTTCATTTAACCTTCTACATCTATTATGATAAAATCACCGCTCTACAGTAATGCTAACTGAATTTATTTATTTTTTTGCAGATTGATGGAATGGCATATTTTCAAAACATATAATTGAAGTCACGTTACATATGACAGAAAATTCAGAGAATTGTGTGTTTTCCTCGTAGAAAGTGAATTGAGCAATGCCACAAATGCTTTTTTGTACTCATACTAACTCTGTTATTCGCCCATTTGCAGTCCAATGTATTGCATGGGATTTCGTTTTCGGAAGCAAATACAAAACCTTGCTGCAGGGAAATGGAGGAGGTGATGTCACGCTGCCTAACCAACCTGCAATTTGCAGCCTTCCTCAACAAAAGCTAGCCCTAGCCCCCACCATCACACACAAATACAGTTTTCTGCAACCCACTTGGGTTGCTTCCACTCTGCAAATTTACAAATGACTTTTTAAACAAAATTATCTTTTCCCGTGAGCTTCTGCATTAGAGCCCCTCCTCCTCTGTCTCTGTGTCTTTTGTTTCTGTATGGCACTGAAATTATTTTCAATTGGGTTGGGTAAGGTTGGTGAACACTAGGCTGAAAGCACCCATGCCTAAGAGGTTGTAACGTGTAACCGGTTAACCAATCATTGGTCCACGTGGCGCTCTCAGACTGCTCCTCGCGACAGGGGACGTTGTTCTTTTCCTTCCTCTTGGGCGTTCTGTCACAACACTCCCAACAAAATTGCGACCGGTGGCTTTGTTTTGGCCTATTTTTGATAAGCCAGGTTGGGTTTCTCACTCCTATGTTTTCATTTTCATTTCTCTTTTCTTTGTCCCGAGAAAGGGTAGGTGAAAAAAACTGGGAAAAGCTAAAAACGCAAAAGGGGTTTGGATTTTTGAGGATTTGAGGTGAAGCCAAGAACGCAAAACAAAAGGTTCTTTTTTATCTTGTATTCTTGTTCCATTTTCAAGATTAGCAGAGAAGAACCCACAAAAGAAGTTCTTTAGCAACCCTTCCGAGAATTCGGAAGCAATTTGTAAACAAAAGAGAGATTCATAGTGCTGTAATTTGATCCGTGTAAGCAACAGAAATAAGCAGTTTAAAGTTTTGGGACTTTTACACTGACACGAAAAGTTGGGTTCTTCTCTCATCCACAGAGAAAGAAAAACCAAGAACTAGTAGGGTAATTTGAGGAATGAGAGGGAGGAGATAATGGATTTCTGGCCAGAATTTCTTGCAAGAAGCTGGGGTAGAGAATTTGTTGCCGGAGGCTTTGGGGGCATTGCTGGTATAATATCTGGTTATCCGCTCGACACACTCCGCATCCGGCAACAGAGCTCAAACACCGGCTCTGCTTTCAGCATCCTCAGACATGTGGTGGACAAGGAAGGACCGGCTGCTCTGTACCGAGGCATGGCTGCACCTTTAGCCTCTGTTACTTTTCAGGTCATTTACTCTCATCCCTCCATTGTTTTTACCCTATTTTCATCTTTTCTCCTGTTAAGTTTTAGATACAGATTCAACTCTGAAGTTAGCGGAACTAGCAAAGTAGTTTCAGTAAAATTAAGGGGATCACATGTGGGGGACCAGAACCTTATCACTTTGTTGCTTGTGAATGAGATTTCACACGCCATCCTCAACCTACCTATTTCTTGTATGATTTTGAAGGTGATAGGCTTTTAGATTTTGTTCTGATGGATTCAATTCAAAGAAATTGATGGTAGGTATGGCGTTAAAGCAACATCAGTGGGCCAAACTGCCAAAGTACTCGTCCTGGTCATTAGCAATAAATTATAGGGGTTTATTCAATAGTGCTGTTTTTTGGAATATACTCACTCACGGAAGAGATAGATTCCTTTTAAAAGTCACTTGCCTAGTTTTTTTTTTCATGATGAAATCAATGAATCTCTCTTCTTTTGAATTGTTGGAGATTCGTTAGGATAGGGACTCACTGAATCGTACACACCTTTTCAATTCAAGCAATATTGAGCTAAATTTCAGGGTAAGACACTTAATTGTTTGGGGTTAGATGTTTTACTCAATAGCAATTTCAGCTCCTATTGATCTATTATTCTACCTTAAGTATTGAAGTCTTCCTCACGGTCTTGGGTGGGAACTAGGAAGCAAAGATGGCCAGGACCCTGTGTGCGACACCAAAAATAGTGTGCTAACAATATTATTACGTTCGTTCATGTCAAATAACTGAGATGCTTAACACCATTTTGGTGACCCATTTACGACATTCATGAGGGCCATTGTGTATGTGTCTTTTGACCATGCTGCGGAAAGAGAATAGAGCATGAGATAGGAATAACTTCACCTTAAGGTAGGTGGGAGCCATTGGGCCATAGCCGTAGCCATAGACCACAGAAAGGGATGACAACAGGACTTCTTGCCTTCATGTAATTGCAACTGAAGTGACTTCGAGTGTAAGTCATTAAAGGGTAGTCTAGTGGCCAGCTATTAGGATAATTTGCCAGAAATCTTAAATTCAAACTTGCATGCACCTTTTGTACCACAAAAAAAAAAACTACTATTGAAGTTCAGTTACTCATGTCGATCATTTCTGGTTTTTTGACTGCAGAATGCTATGGTTTTCCAAATTTATGCAGTCTTTTCGAGAGCATTTGACAAATCGTTTTCATCTAATGATCCTCCTTCCTACAAGGGTGTTGCTTTAGGAGGATTTAGCACAGGTGCTGTACAAAGCTTACTTCTTTCCCCAGTAGAGTTGGTTAAAATTCGGCTTCAGCTTCAGAACACAGCCAAATTGCCAGAATCTCATAAGGGTCCTGTAGAGGTGACTAAGAACATATGGAGAAAGGAGGGTCTTCGGGGTATATATCGAGGGCTAGGCATCACTGTGCTCAGAGATGCACCTTCCCATGGTTTCTACTTCTGGACCTATGAATACATGAGGGAACAACTTCACCCTGGTTGCCGAAAAAGCAGTCAAGAAAGCTTGAACACTATGCTAGTTGCTGGAGGATTAGCTGGGGTGGCGAGCTGGATTTGTTGCTACCCTTTGGATGTTATGAAGACGAGACTCCAGGCTCAAACACCATCTTCGGTGAAATACAAAGGCATTCTGGATTGCCTCAGAAAGAGCATTAAAGAAGAAGGGTACGGTGTGCTATGGCGGGGTTTAGGAACTGCTGTTGCTAGAGCGTTTGTGGTGAATGGAGCTATATTTTCTGCTTATGAGGTTGCTCTGAGGTGCTTGTTTAGCAATGGAAGTATTCCGATGGAGGAAATAATTTAGGATAATCATTCTTATTCCCAACAAAAAGAAGAAAGGAAGTGTATGAGGTGTCAACAATGGCCAACGGGACAGAACATCCGAGTAGGTGGTGTCCTAAAAAATTTCAAGTTCTAATTGATATTTGACAATCATTACTTGATGTAATTGGCAAATATGTCAACATTGTCGTTAAGGAAATAAAGTTGCTTTTCTTTGCAAAAATTTGATTAACCATTCACATATCATTTCGGGGAAAAATGAATAATGCTAATTTTTGAAATTGAAAGCATAATCTAATTGTCCTATCAGTGGGTCGGTGACCACAACAAAAGAGAAAGAAAGTGGAGTAATAATGAAAGGAAGCATAGTTTGAAATTACTTCTAGTCTTTTCTAAAACTCTTGATTATTTTAAATTTGTACAGCCACATAATTATAAAATTATTAATATCCCTTTGTCAAAAGATCCTTTCTAAATTCAAGTATCCCTCGCCCCCACCACAGAAGTAAACATAATCACGGCTGAGTTACTAATCTTACTTTTATCAAGGATTTGAATTAAAAGTTTCAACATACTTTTATATATTAAATAAAATTTAAAACTCTAGCAATTAAATTTATTTCAAATGGAGCAATTTGGCTCATTATGCCTTAGAATCGCATATTTGTATGCCCTGCAAGCATCCTCCGATAACGAAACACTCTGTACAATTAGAAATAGAAAACTTAAACGTCAAAAGAGCAAACAAGATAATTAATTCAAGTGAGATTAGTTTTATATATTTAAAGTGTAAATATGTTCGTAAATAAATAAAAATGATAAACTCATAGAATTAACACGTTTTAAGAATTAACACATGATTATGTGCTTCTAGGCGGCAACTCATGGCCCCGCCGGGGATGGTATTTTAAGAAGGACATGGATAGTTGTAGAGTCTAGCAGCCTTAACAGTTGCCTAAATTGAATGAAACAGATCAAAATTTTGGATATCTGATACACTCTTGCACACTTCTTTGAAAGTCAAAGTCTGCATAGTGCACAGTAATGTATACTCCAATATCCAGATTTTATAATGCTGCTGCTAACACAGTACAATTAAAAGCCTAATTGCTTGTGCCGTCATGGCCATGAAAAATAAATTTTGGGCAATCTGGTTCAGGTTTTTGGCAAACGACGAAGCCCGTTTTTTATAAATAAATTTTCATTAACTTTAACAGCAAGCGCCAAGTATCTGCAGGTTGCTAATTTGAAGCATAATTTGTAAGAGTAAAAACTGTAAACTACAGACATGTGGTAACACCAATTATGAGAACGAATTAAGATACGCACAATGAGTCCACGTAACTGTAGTAACAGACCTAACTTATTTAGACTCCAAATAGAACATCTTTAACAGAAAAAAAAAACAGTTTTATTCGAATTCATGTCCGTAATTCAGAGTAACAACATTAAAGGTAAAGCCAATCATAGACGAAGTCATGTCCGTAATTCATGTCCGTAATTCAGAGCAACAACATTAAAGGTAAAGCCAATCATAGACGAAGTCTTTTAGTTCTCTACCCTATCACAGAAAACTAGACCCTATTATGGGCTCAACTTCGAGAATATTGTCCTCGCTAGAACAAATCTATATCAGACAAAACATTAACGGGAACTTCCACTGCTAGAAGGTTGAGACGTGACATCACTTACATTGAGTCTTGCCATGGCCGCAGATAAGCCACTGCTAGTTTCAACCAAAACGTAAGGATTATCGTAGTGCCTAACAGCTTGTACGATACCCTTAATTCGCGTAATCGGATCCGAGCAGTCGAATATTTCCGATCCCACAAACACCCCATTACACCCCAATCTCATCATCATAGCTGCGTCCGCCGGAGTCACAATTCCTCCGGCGGCATATTGCACCACCGGAAGACAACTCCTACAGTTAAACTTTGTTTGCACCAACGGATCGTAGGGTGCCGCTATCTTCTTTGCATATGCAGAAACTTCGTCATCATCCATGGTGTACAGAGCCCTTATTTCCGCTATCAAGGACCTCACATTCTTTACCGTCTTTAGGATGTTACCAGAATCAAACAATTCCCCTTGAATCCTTATCATCGACGCGCCTTCGTGAATCCTCCTCATGGCCTCTCCCAGGTTCTGAGACCCACAGATGAATGGGCGTCTGAAGTTGTGCTTGCAGATGTAATTCTGGTCATCTGCTATACCAAGAACCTCACTCTCATCGATGAAATCCACGCCAATGGCTTCCAGTATCTGGGCTTCCACGAAATGCCCAACGCGGGCTCTTGCTATAATGGGAATTGCCACGGCCTGCTTGATTTGTTTGATGAGAGAAGGATCGGTCATGCGCGAAATGCCTCGACGAAGTGGCTCTGAAATGATAACGGCAATGGCACCTGCTTTATCAGCAATCTTGGCCTGCTCCACATTAAAGACTTCAAGAATGACACCTCCTCGCAGAATTTGGGTTTCGCCTATCTTGAGTGCAAATGGGTTGGTAGTAACAACGGTGGAGTTACTGTAAATCGTGACAGCGCGATCTTCAGCCATCAAGAACTGTCTGTGAATATGACCAAATGAAGCAAAAGAACAGAGAACGGAGTGTATCGGATCAACGGAGGCAAATGCTGCAGAATGTGGTTACCGTTCTTGACTTGTTGAAGAAGAGAAAGTGGTATGGAAAGGAAGACGAAGGAAGAAGAGAAATGAGGAGAGGGAGTCGTAGCACCAATTTGTTTCAAGGCTCAAAAGTCGGTTACTTCGCAAGAGAATCTTGGATTAAACTTTGAGAAAGAATCAAATATATATAGCGCCCTCTTTTTGAAGGGTGTGGATCTGTATGAAGTAGCATTTTCAGTGGGAAAAATATATTTGATATTAATATGAATGAAATATAAGTACTTTCTTTTTTATAAAGTGTCTCATCAAATACTCAAATATTTTTATTTAGATAAGAATAAAATTGTGCACCTTCCATTCGTTTAATTAAATATCTTTACAACGTAAAAATAATTTTTATAATAAAAATGATAAAATATAAAGCAAACTCTTCTTTTGTGTCACTTAGAAGTTATTTTTGAAAAAAAAATTATTATTCTAGTATTATAGAATTATTAAGTATTATTTTCGCCGGAAATTTTTTGATAAAATATTCAGGTAGTAATATGAATAGGAAGAAAAAATTAAGGACCAAAATAGACTTTCAAATAAACTTAAAATGTTTCACTTGAATATGTGAATTTTCTTTTCTTTTTTTTTTCTTTTTTGAAAAAAATCAATATAGTTCTATTTGTGCACTAAAGGAAAAAAAAAAGTACATGTTGGTAGCATATTTTTGTGGTCAATTTCTCGGTAACCTTTTATTGGTCCAATTTTTTTTAAAATAACATATATATATATATTGGGGGAACAGATGCACTTATATTTAGTTTTTTTTTGTTGACAAAACTACCATCTGCATGTATTCGGCTAGACAGCACCGGGCCAGACACGAATGTGGAATAGTAAATGACCATAATGCAATAGCCGATTCTTTATTTGTCCCAAAAAAAAATATGGCTGATTCTTTTTTTTTTTTTTTTTTTTTTTTTGAACTGGTTATTTTTATTTTCTTCATTTAATGATTTTGACCCATCGACAATTAATTATGAAAAGTGTGACATCCCCTTCAGTTTTAGGGACAGCCACCCAAATAGGATAGAAAGCCCGAAAAGTCTGGGCCTTTGGGTCCAATAACCCCAACATTTTCACGGCGCTGCGCCGCAAATTGCACCTCTTTGTAATGCGCCCCAAAATATACAGTCATATCGCGACACGTGGCATCCCTCAAAGATCGCACAATTTTGAATGTGAAGCCAAGCGCGCAACGATGAATGGACTAAAGGAACGTAGTGGTCCTCACCCATGTGCGACGGTGAGCGATGAAAGAACAATTTCGAAAAACCACGGGACCCATGCTACGTCGTCGTTTGATACACTTTTCCTGGCTCGCACGTTTGTTCTGTTGGCACGTGCCGATCCCAGTCTCCTCCTTCAAGAAATTTCAAAGGCTCATTACATTTCCTCCTATATCTTCGGTTCTACTCAACATTTCCTCAGCCTCCATTTTAGTTCATCAGCTCCGTGAAGTTTCCTCCTTCCTCCATCTCTCTCCTCTTCTCCGTTTGCATTGAGCTTTATGCACGCATTGTTGAGGCATTGTCTCGACAGAGATTGGTTTCCGTCTGCGGATAAAGATTCCGATCTGTTTGGTTAAGCAATAGTCTGATCGGAGCTGGATTTGGTCTTCGGAGTTGGATTTGGTCTTTAGAGCTTGGAAAGTGTAGGTGGTGTGATTCGATCGGCTTCTGCGTCGGGTTTGAGGGAGCAGAAGAAAAAAAGGAAGAAAGAGAAAAGGAGATGAACGGTGCTGGGAGGCAGGGGCAGAGATCTGGTGCGACGGGGGTGCACCACCAGCGCCAGTACTCAGACAACTTTCTGGATAGCTCCTCCAATGGGAGGTGGCTCCAGTCTGCTGGTCTTCAACACCTTCAATCATCTGGCAATTCCATTCCTCCCCTTCAGGTTCTGATCTTCAACTTGTCTGTCTCAATCTCATTTCTAATTAGGCTGTTCAGAAGATTGAGGAATATGCAAGGGAAAGCTTGCAAGTTTTTTCTTTTTAGTTATATCCTGATCTTAATGCTATACGCCATCAACTTAGAAGATATGTAAGAACAATTATCCTTTTTTTTCCTTTTATAATCTGAATTTAACCATAACCTTTTGCTGATGATCAAATGAGTTTTGTTAATTCTAATTAAATCTGTTAATGATAATGTCTTGCGACTTTTCATCTACATTTTGGTTTGCCACTTTATGTGTGCTTGAAATGCGAGCAGGACTATAACTTCTTTGGTGGGGGAGGGCAGGGAACACGAATGTTTAGGAATGCGCAAAGGAGCTTTAATGGGGGGAATGAGTATTATATGGAGCCCTCCACACCCCCAGGTAATTATCGGTATTCAAACCAAAGAAAGAATGGTGAAGATTCACCCGGTGATTTCAGCCCAGGGCTGTTGGATCTGCATTCATTTGATACGGAGCTTCTTCCTGAGGTCAGTTTTTAAGTTTTTACATTTCTAGAAAGGCTTCCATTTGATTTCTGGGCTTTAAGGTTATAAAAGTTATCATTTTCTCTCATTCGGCTACGATTGATATTCACTTTGCATCTTTGACACGCTTACTATTATAAAGTTTGTGATAATTTAGTGACTGTCCTGAATCTTTTCATTTGGCCTTAGGATTGCTGTCTAGCGCTTCAAAGTGTTCATTCTAAGAACTCTATTAAAAAAATTAAAAAAATTAAAAAAAGCACTTAACTGTTGTGGCCTTAAATTATCGTGAACTGCAAACTTGTACACCCATTAAAACCTTTGTTTCTAATTTCGCGGTTCTTCCTTATGTGATATGAGGACTAAGGGCATCAACTGAATCTAGATATTATAATGGATTTGATTACTTGTATGCATTAAAAATTGCATTTTCAAGTTGTCATACAAAAATTTATTTTTTTGTGTACTGAATTAGGATGATTGATTTTTAATTATGCAAAAGGAAACTTACTTTTGCTGATAATTTTTCTATCCCGGCAGATTCCAGTTTCCAATGTATTTGATGGTACCTCAATGTATCATCCTGTTCGGGGTAGAAGAAGCTTTGATGACTCTGAACCCTACATTTCGAACAAACAGGCAGGTAGAGCTCGTGCTCCTGAAAACAATCTCCTCAAAAGTTTTTCTGCAGACAAAGAGAAATCTAGTTCTGTAGCAAAGATTAAAGTTGTGGTATGTTCTTTCTCAAATCTCAATTTACCCATTGATGTTTCCTTCTTAATTTCTGCTTTGTGGATTCATTCTTCACTAAAAAATATTTTGCTGACTGTTTGCTAGTAAATTTGAAGTTTTTTCGTCCTCAATAATTGCATTAAAATATTCCCTCACTCTGCATACATAGAACTGCTTTAAAATTCATCCTACTATCTAAAATTTAATAATGGTCTGCGTAGAGCATTGTTTGAATTTTAATTTTGTTCTGACATTTGTGCTTAATGATTTTATTTTTCATGTAGGTTCGCAAGAGACCACTCAATAAGAAGGAATTAGCAAAGAATGAGGAAGATATTATAGATACACACTCCAATTCTTTAACAGTACATGAGACTAAGCTTAAGGTAAGTGTAATAGGCAAAAGAAAATATCCATAATTCCAATGTGGTATGTTTGTCCTTAACTTTGAGAAATATCAGACTATGCTATTGTTGATAACTCATGAGAACAACGAAACCAAGATTGAGCTGCCGAACGTGTCTGATAATTCTAAATCTTTCTCTTGACGAATCTGAAATATGTGAATTAAAAACAGTACCAATGGCTTAAAAACATTAGTTAAAACTGTAAAAGATAACCTATGCTATTAACATTGCAGAGTGTATTATGTGTATGCTCATTTTACTACTTAAAGAAGCTAACTAGAAATAGTATCAAACCAAGATGGCAAGTAGACCTAATCCAATGTTGGGCATTTTAGAGACTGCCAAAAAAATTTGGATTCAGGATCAGTTTTAAATTTGGTATTTATTTACCTATTAAATTTCGAAATTAAATAGGAAAGAAAAAAAGAAAAAATAATTTTTTTAACAGAATTTATATAAAAAATTTTTAGCAAATAATATACATATATAGTGCATTCTGGCCGAGCTACGCCGGGTAAAGTCCTTTTTACCTAAAAGCCCGAGCCCAGCCTCGAAGCTTAAAATTAATTTGAGGCCCCCAAACGCATTTTTTTTTCTGAGCTTTACTAATGTACTACGTAATTCCAAAGCTTCTCGGTTGTTAATAATTTTATCTGCTTTATTCTCTTACTAATTAATATTTGTGGAAAAGCTGTTGGTGTGATAATCTAGTTGATGCTTTATATATGAAGATTTTAAAATCTAAATGCTTTACAGGTTGACCTAACTCAGTATATAGAAAAGCACGAATTTGTCTTTGATGCGGTCTTGAATGAAGAGGTTACGAATGATGAGGTAACTATGTAGTTAAATATTCAGATAAGGGGAAAAAAAGGACAATAAATGGTCCTAATTATGTTACTTTCTTTTTAACCTTGTTGTTTCCTCAGGTCTATCATGAAACAGTGGAGCCCATAGTTCCGATAATCTTTCAACGCACCAAGGCAACTTGCTTTGCTTATGGACAAACAGGTGATAGCAGCCTTTCAAATCCGATTTAGTCGCTGTTACAGCCTGCTTTAGGACAGTCAGATTATGCCTACATGTGATGCTTGCTCTTCATATCATGTTTCTTAATGGAATTTTCTTTTAATTTTCGAAAAAAGTATTGGTCATGAATATGTATGATTCTTTCATTCTTAACCTTTTTTTATTCACTTCTTTAAGTACAACTGGACAAGGTTGTGTTCTTGGGTTATTAATAGTTTGTAGTTAAAGTGTAAATATATATTTTCCAAGTGTTTTCACTATGTATACACTTTTTTTATGTCAAAGCAAAATATTGAATTCTGTAACTCAGGTAATTGTAGATTCTACTACGGCCTTTGTTTCATATATTATAATCAAGCTATAACTAAGTAAAATTCGAAATACCGTTTTCTGCTTACCTAGGTAGTGGAAAAACGTACACAATGAAGCCACTGCCGCTTAAAGCATCAAGGGACATCTTGAGATTGATGCACCATACTTACAGGAACCAGGGATTTCAGTTGTTTGTGAGTTTCTTTGAAATATATGGCGGAAAGCTTTTTGATCTCCTTAACGATCGAAAGTAAGTTATTTTGAATCTTCCTACTTTTGTTACCACCTGTAATCTCAATTTCTTCCCGAGGCTTAAATTTTTACTTCTGCAGAAAACTTTGCATGAGGGAGGATGGTAAACAGCAAGTTTGCATTGTGGGTTTGCAAGAGTACAAAGTATCGGATGTGGAGAACATCAAGGATCTGATAGAGAAAGGAAATGCCACAAGAAGTACAGGCACCACGGGAGCAAATGAAGAATCTTCACGTTCTCATGCAATACTTCAGCTTGCTATCAAGAGGTCTGCTGATGGCAATGCATCCAAGCCTCCCCGTGTTGTTGGCAAGCTCTCCTTCATAGATCTTGCAGGAAGTGAACGTGGTGCAGATACCACAGATAATGACAAACAGACAAGGTATGCTTGAAGGAGCTTGAAAGAGGATAGGATGGTTTTATATTTATTTGACTTCAAAAAATTATTATGAAAAATAATTATTTAAGAAATTTAGATCATATCGCTCCAAATTTGGCCTTATTTATCAACTCTTGCTTTCTTAGGCCCATATATGGGTTTTATCCTGCTGTAGCATATGACTAATACATAACAGTTCTGACGTCCCAGACTTGATGACAAACAGACAAGGTATGCTTGAAGGAGCTTGAAAGAGGATAGGATGGTTTTATATTTATTTGACTTCAAAAAATTATTATGAAAAATAATTATTTAAGAAATTTAGATCATATCACTCCAAATTTGGCCTTATTTATCAACTCTTGCTTTCTTAGGCCCATATATGGGTTTTATCCTGCTGTAGCATATGACTAATACATAACAGTTCTGACGTCCCAGACTTGATGACTCGTCTTTTTTATTTCTTCAATTCTTTCTATCACGTGCATTAAACATTCCTCTTATGCATTCTGATACTAGGATAACTTTGATATAGGCAGAATATGATTTCGTTGCCCTTCTTAAACAACTTAACAGATTTGTTTGTAATGGTCGGCTGTTTAAAATATATGATGCAGAATTGAAGGTGCTGAGATCAATAAGAGCTTACTTGCCTTGAAAGAATGCATAAGAGCCCTTGATAACGATCAGGGACACATCCCTTTCAGAGGCAGTAAACTGACTGAAGTTTTGAGGGATTCATTTGTTGGCAATTCGCGCACTGTTATGATATCCTGCATATCACCAGGCTCCGGTTCATGTGAACATACTCTTAATACATTACGATATGCTGACAGGTAACAATGAATTTTCTAATGTTGATTGTACTCATGGTTCAACATCCCCGCTTCTTCAAGCCACCCGCACTCCACAAAGACACACAAAACAACTACCACTTTGCACTAAAGAGAACAGAAAATTTATGGCTTTGCTGTTACAATCTGAATGAAAATCCAGGGTGAAAAGCCTGTCCAAAGGGAACAACCCTAAAAAGGATGTTTTATCTTCAAATTTCAACATAAAAGAATCAACTACCATTCCTTTGCCTTCGGTTCCCGCATCAGCCTTGGAGGATCGCACAGCTGATGCATGGCCAGAAGAAAATGATGAAGATGAGTTTAGTCCATCCGAAGAGTACTATGAGCAGGGGAAACCATCTTGGAAGAAAAATGGAAAGATAGAACCATATGGTACCTCTGAGGACAAGTTAAAGAAACCCAATGGTCAAATCAAATGGAAGGACCTCCCAAAAGTAGAATCTGCTACTGCACATTCAGACAACGATTTAAATGCCCTCTTACAGGTAAGAATTGAGAGAATGGTTATCATACATACAAAATCTAGAGTTCATTGTTAGATAAAGCATATTTTATAATTTCAGGAAGAGGAGGACCTTGTAAATGCGCACCGGAAACAAGTAGAGGAGACCATGAACATTGTTAGAGAGGTATTTAAATTGGCTCCACAATTCTTCTAGCACTTTTAACTCTTAAATGTCTCGTTCAAGTATGCAACTGAGCCATATGTGCAACCATTGAAATTTGTGCTATAGTTATGTAAATCGTCACTGCATCCTGCAAAAGAGTGGTGGGAACCAGCAAGTCCGTCTTTTGTAATCTAATTGCTATATGTACATGCTTGCAGGAGATGAACCTCTTGGTTGAAGCCGAACAACCAGGGAATCAACTAGATAGTTATATAACAAGATTAAATGCCATTCTATCTCAGAAGGCTGCTGGCATCCTCCAATTACAAAATCGTTTAGCTCATTTCCAGAAACGATTAAAGGAGCATAATGTGTTGGTTTCTTCTGCTGGTTACTAATCTCATTTTTAGGAGTCGTAGTAAGGACTAAGGAGGCTATATTTCTGTGGTTCATGGACTTGTGGTGGGACCATGCATTTCTGTGATTCAGTTGGAGCTTACGTGAGATCTGGCATATCATGTGACAGTCAGCTAGATGATTCATAATGATTCTGTATCTCGGCAATTCTCCCGGGGATTATAAGCTGGAGTCTGCATTTTTTTTCTCTTTACCCTTCTGAGCAAGACATGTATTGGATTAACTTGCCACTACCAGGCATGCATGTATGGCTCTACATTGATGTTGGAGTGATCAATGGAGTTGTTCTTATTAAATATCTACTGTTTATTCTGCAGTGGATTAGGTATGGGAAACTACTATGAATCTATTTCATTCAGCTTCGAGGCACATTGTGTAGTTGTAAATACATCGTAGTCTGCATTGTTGAAAGTGTTGCTGCAGTAATAATATATCATTAATTCTTATCACAATTACATTAAAGTTAAGCTTCAATGTAGTAGTGCAAATGAAACTTTCAAAGAATTTAAATTGTTCTAACGTGTTGCCTTTATAAACTGACTTTGTCAGAGGGAATCACGTTATAATTTCATTACATTCCAAGGTCAAAACTTCTTCTGCAAGGTCAATAATGAGACTAAAATTGATGGATGATGCTTCCTTTTTAGCGCACAGTCCAGACCTTGAGAGTTGGAGTTATTGTAGCAGGTATCTTGAATCCTATTTGGTTTAATATCAAAAACTAGTTTTAAATGTCAACAAAACTCATTTTTCTATTGAAATAAAAAAGCAGAATTTTGGACTAATTTTATTATAAACAAAAATATTCTCATCTGAAATTAAAAATTACAAAGCTATTCAAACTTATCTTTTTAAATACACTCACTCAAATTAAGTCCTTTAATTTTTTTTTAAATTAAAATGTTTGATTATAAAAATTTACTATTTTGATTGATAAAAAATTTATAATGAAATTTTTTATTATTTATTTTGAGTAAAGAATTATATATAAATTATGATTTTATTTTATATTTAAATTGCTTCAAATTTTAAAAATAATTAAAATTAATATATAAAATTTTTGTTATTGAAATAATATTGATTGCAAAATTACTTCAAAACATATCCTTTATATTAAGTTGATAATAAAAAGTGTTTTTTTTTTAAATGGATCAAACTAATGACATTGATAAAAAAAAATTAATAAAATAATTTAATTTAGGTTACAACATTTTTTTGAAATTACACTTAAAAAAACAAAAATTAAAAACACTGTGAAACACCCACTAATTTCCACAACAAATAGGAAATCATTTTTTCCCAAAAAAAAAAAATGAAATCATCAGAGGGTATGATTTCTGACAAAAATAGATCAAAGGAAACAACGACGATTCTCTTTCGGTCATACTCATGGCAAGCATTGAGGGGCATGTACGTGTTTTCGTGTATCATCCTTCCCGCCATCTGTCTATCTCCTTCCCCAATCTCATTCCTTCACGGTCAGAATCCGCAACTCGGGGTTCAACGAGGCAAAGCCAAGTAACAGAAAACGACTCCGAAGATGAGGACGTTTCTTCTGTGCCTTTTATTCTCTTTCAAGAACCAAAACACCGACACCAAATCGGGGCAGAGCATATTATTTGAGCTATGGCCGACGGTGGATTGGGTTCCAGAGATTTTGTTCTAGCAATGGTGAATGTGTTTGTATTTTCTCGCAGTTAAATTATTTTACATTCTATATGGTCCAATCATCTTTGACAAACAAATTAAAGAGTTTCTAAATAGTTCATTATTGATGAAGAATTCAAACACACAGTAAGCATAAACCAGAGGAACCAAAAACTCTCTAAACTGTGGGAATTCAAACCAAACAAGTCAACAATACAGCACAATAGGAAAAGAAAAATAAGAGGCACAAAATAATGAAATAAAACGGATTCCATATACACTGGAACATTCTTTGCAATATGGTTATCACAGAGGAGGAGCGGAGAACTCAGAGTGCATATCCGTGAAAAACTTGTCCACAATATCTAAATAAACTGGGCTTGTGAGGCGAGAGTAGTAATGGAGTGCCTCTTCTATGTCCAGTACTTGTTCAACATCACCTGCATCCATCATCTCCATTTCCTTCATCTTCTGTGCCAAAACATGAGCTCCACCGTCCCCCATTTTCCCGGGTTGGGAGCTCCTTTTGTTCTTCTCTTTTGCTCTGTCTTCTTCATCAATGCTCTTCACTGGACTTCGCTTGGCAAAACCCATGAAGCTTCCAGCACATGCAGCATTCTCCATTTCTGGCTCCTTTGACCCAGAAATGCAATTGTTATCAATCATATTTAATCTTTTCAGATCGGATTGCCATTGATCATAAAACTCATTGTAGAATTGTTCTCCTGTGTAAATCATTGCATTGCCTCTGCTACAAGAGAAAGGGTTGAAGGAAAGAGATCTGGGTAGTTTTTTGTACCCTTCAAAGAAGAAAGACTTGAAATTTTGAAGGGTTTTGTGAAAGAAAACCTTGGTCTTGCGAATGGTTTCTCTTAGCAGCATTTGTGGTTCTACTTTGAGCAAGGCAAGGCTTTCTCTAAGTAGCTCTGTCTACAAGGACGGACAGTTTTACTCTCCTATAGTTTTATGAATTCTCCAATTATGTCCTGAATCCGATTTACAGATAAAGAGATGTTCATTCTTAAGGTTGCTCAAAGACAAAAGTAATGTACTCTAAAGGCATTATATTTCTTCCGTGTAGGTCTACCCTACCTTTTTGCCCTCGGCATTCCTCTCTTAAAGATGAAAATTGGCGGCAACTATGGGATCTATTGGGCTAAATTACTTGGCGGTCCAAGAACTTATAGAGATTTTGTCCACTGATGTGGTGGTTATGCCTCTTATGGGCTAAAGATATTCAAAGAAAAGATAATAGGCAATGGGGACTTTGGTATCTCAATAATCAGGAATATTGTGTTGTTTTTGACTAGGTGTTGTTGAAAGTGCAGTGGCATTGATTAAGATGCAAAGCTAAAGGCGTTGGATAGTTAATCAAATTTGAAACCTTGGGACCCATGAATCAAATGGCTCTTAAGCCATACCAATTTGTTCTTGATCTACACTCCATCGGCAGGTAGGCGGCTACTGCTTTCAACAAATATTTCACCGTGAATCACAAAGAAAAATAAAAGGAATAAATGCTGATATTCAAAAACTAGTTATGGTTAAGGGAAAACGTCATCTCACTTTATCAAATACAGAAATCCTTATTTATTTGTAAGATAGTGATTGGCACTCTTAACTAAATTGGTATCAAGATAAGGTGCATTTCCTTTCTTTTTCAGTGAGGTGGTCAGTGTTCTAGGTCCCTCACCCACCTATGTCCTAAATTATAGAAGTTAAGGCGATTGCACTTGCAAGAAACACTAGCACGTATGCGTTCTTTTTGAATTCTATATGCTCTTCAACCAGAGTTATTCATCTCTGCAAACCAGCATGTAACTTTAAGACCTCAAACTTGGACTACATTTTATATGTAAATGATGATCTTTGTGTAGTTCGAAGTGCTTGTGGATATTTTTAAATGAGAAGTTCTTATGTTTAATTTAAACTTTTTTTAACAAAAAAAAAACAATTGATAGAATAAGGAGCAAGGACGTAACATAGGGGGATACTGGAAACCGAAAAAAAAAAAAAAGGAGTATAAGGAGCAAGGACAGCGATTTCTGGGCTTGATGACCCAGCTCACGGACTGCACATTCATGCAGCTTATTCGCTTCCAGAAAAGCCCAGCTAGGGCCCAAAAAGAAAAAGAAAAGGCCGGGCTCACTACAGAACCTGTGGCCTTGCCTTTTGCGATCCCCCGCCGGACTCAACCCTAAACCTTCTTTTTCGCGCTCTCATATAAATCATCCTCTGAACACCACTTCATTTTTCTTCAATCTTCGGCTAGATACTTCCTCAGCTGCATCTAGGGTTTCTTCGTCTGCTTCAATGGTACCCTCTCTCGCTATATCTGGTTCTTTTTCTATACCGAATCTTCATGGAACCAAATATTTGTGTCTTTCCTCAATGTCCTCATTTTTATGCTAATTGTGGACTCTGATGTGAATGGAACGCAGGGGAAGGGGACGGGGAGCTTCGGTAAGCGGAGGAACAAGACCCACACTCTCTGTCTGAGGTGTGGTCGCCGCAGCTTTCACCTCCAGAAGAGTCGCTGCTCCGCCTGTGCTTACCCTGCTGCCCGCATGAGGAAATGTAAGTCTTCCTTCCGATACCAGGGATCGGTTAGCTTAGTAAACGTGATGATCTTTGTTCAATTCAAATAAAGGCAATGACGCTGAATTGGGTTCTCTGCTTTGGTTTGTAGTAATTTTGATTGCTTTTTGGGGTATGAAAATGTCTTTTCTGATTACGATTCGCAGATAACTGGAGTGTCAAGGCAATCCGTAGAAAGACCACGGGAACGGGTAGGATGAGGTACTTGCGAAATGTGCCTCGGAGATTCAAGAGCGGCTTCAGAGAAGGTATTTAACCACTTTCTATCTTAATAGGGTGTGCTGAGGTTTGATTGTTTGTTGTTCCTGTGTCAAATAAGTATTCTTTTCGTGCTTTTGATTTAGGTACTCAAGCTGCACCCAGGAATAAGGGAGCAGCTGCCACTGCATAAATCTTTGGAAGATCGTTCTTTTCTTAATCTGGGTAATGAATTATAGGCTTAGAAAGTTTTTATGGTGGAGGCAAGTTCTTGAAACACTCTCGGTGGTTCTTATAGCCTCATTGCTTTAGGCATTTTTGTTTCCATTAATATGTAGTTGCTTTAATTTAAACGAGAAGATTGTAGGATGTTGTTGTTGTTCAATGAGAGAGTTTGTTATATTTAAATTTTTGGTTTACATTGCTTGTCTCCAGGGAAAGTCCCCTGACAATTTTAATTATTCATCAAGAAATTTTGTACGTAGTGACTATAAGTAATTGAATTATGGTATGTCAGTATGGTTGCCGGGTAACCTTGTTTGCTTGCCATGCATTGGCTAAAGGTTCTATTGTATATTCTATTCTCAGTTCATTCTGTACGTATGTCTGATGTGTGTATCAGATGAACACTGTCCTCCTGATGCAAATTACTTTGCTGATGTTAAAGGCAATTCTAGGTTCTCTTGTTTGCATAATAAACTTAGTGATGAGTATGTTAACACCCTTGGCTTGTAATCAGGTCACCAGAGGCTTGTGAATCTTGTGCTTATGTTATGATACAATTTTTGTACACATTCAAGTGTATTATATCCTATGTATATGAGCCTCTTGATTAATGACATTTTTACTTTTGAATATCTTTCTTGTTGTTCTTGCTTTGTTTCATAACCATGTAAGTTTTGCCTTGATCATGCACGAAAACTACATCAATTTTGATTAGTTTTGTAGTATGCTAAAGCTCAGGTTGGATATGCTATTTAAGTAAGTGAATTGTGCATGTTCAGTAAAACAAATTAGCGGTACCATTGGTTTGAAACAGCTTAACAACTTACAGCTTATTGAGGTCTAACAACAACCTTTCGAAAGTCTAGTAATGCGAAAGAGTTTTAGTTAGTGCTTATAATTCGAAGATAAGCCCCATCATACGGTTAAGATTTTTATTTTTTACCTCTAGTTAGATGGAACTTGAGAAAGTTTGCAGTCAACTTACTTGGATGGTTTCGTGAATTGATTTTCAATGAAGGCATACATGTTGGAATGTTTTGGTTTGGAGCATAATTGATTTTCAGGGTTCAATTTTAGTACGAAGGGAACTAAATTTTAATATTTTGTCATCGAAATAATCAAAATATTTTTATTTCTGAAGTCATTGAAATAAAATAGTTATTGATACAAAACAGAATATTTATTAAAAAATTATGTTATTTTAATTAAAATTATTATGTTAAAAATATTTTGATAAAAATATTTTTATTTTGAATTATTTTAAAAAATGTAAAATTAATAATTTAAAAATAAATAAAAATAATATTATATTATATTAAATGTCAAGTTGTTTAAATTTATTTTATTTATTATTTATATTTTTTTTATAAGTTGTAATAATTTTGTTAATTTTTTTTTTAAATTTGTGATATTTTTTTATTATATTTATTTTAAAGAGTTATAAAAACAACGAAAGATGAATAAAAAAATATTTTAAAAAAATATTTAAAAATAAAAATAGAATCATAATTACAATAAAAAAAAATTTAAAGATAGAATTATAAAATAGTAAGATTTGAGTCAACATTTATATTGTATTAGTATATTTTATTTATTATTTAATTATAGATATAAATTAATTTTAATATGATTTTATATATTTATATTATTAATATTATATTAAAAAAATTTTACTTTTAAATTCATTACTTCAAAACAAAATTTAAACCCTTGATAATACTTTCGGCGAGTTGCATTGTCTAGCAGGATGCATCACTAGTTGAATATAATAAATTAATAATATTATAGTTCCATGACTCTGGAGTCTGCAGCGTATCCAAGTATAATGCTATCTCGGCGAATATCTTTTTCTCGATCTTATAAGCTCACTAGCTTCTAACAGTACTGTCTACATTGTTTTTTTTCATTGGTTGAGCGCTCCCCATGAACACCACAATAGATCACGACGACTGGGTTGGCAGTTCTGAACAGATAACAATGAACCTTTTAGCTAGCTATTCACGAGAAGGTGAAAATTGTTCACCCTCTAGTTCTGCATTGTAGAATTCATGAAGGGCTGAATATCCGATAGTAGTTCGTTAATTCCGCCTCTTCGGAGTGAATTTTGATGACTGCTTTCTCTAACTCAACTCTGATGGTTGATTAAATTCTGCACAATGTTTTAAATAGTCTCCTCATTTTGCATTATCTAATTAACATCTAAAAATAATTTTTATATTTGGTTTGTTACTTTCATTTAAAAATAAAATGATAAAACGTATTTCTTAGTAACAATACTAGTCTCTTTTTGTCTCATTGAATTGTATTTGTCTGCTGCTCTATTAACTTTCCTTGTATGTGTGGCTGAGGAACACTTTCCAATCTTTGTTTAAACAGAATCTGATATAGGATACTAGCCCTGCACATGGGTGTTCTCTATTACAGCCATGGTAGCCAAGCTGTACGGACACCTCTGAGTCGGATTCTATCTCTACCTCTCTTGAGTTTCAAGTGCCAAGCAAAACTCAGATAATTCCCCATAGTTCTGCCTTCGTAATACTGCAGTTACCCACATTTCTGGTAAACCTCGTTATCCAACCTCCCGCTGCATTTTTGAGTTAGTTTCCACAGCTTTCATGGTTACCGAAAGTCACTGATCCATCAAGATTAAATTTCATTGTATGGCTCTCTGCATAAGACCAGTCAATTTCTCTGATTCTGACATTTTTCCCTTGGAAATGGCACTGTTTTCCATGACTTGCAATCTTTAGCTCTACTAAGACACGTAAATAGGATATCATGAGTTGGATGATCGGTGGATTAGAGTAGGATTTCGCATTTTATTTTCTAAACAGAGACTGAACTAAACTTGGTTATAAAATTTTTTTTTTAAAAAAATGAAGGCATATTTATACATGCAATTTTTCCAGGATAACTTTTGTCTGATAGTCCACACTAAATAATATTTTGCAAGATAAATAAGATGCAAAATGATTTGGTACGAGTGATTTAATTTATAAAATATTTGAAAAACTTAGAAGCCATTATACTAAGAAATATATTAAAAAAACTTAATATTCTTATATTGATTACAACCTATCAAATATGAGAAAATTAAAAAATTTCATACATCCCATTCTTACTTTATAAATAAAGTTCAAATCACTTAAAAAAATAAAAATATTATTCACTAACAAAACTCCACCTTTAGATCATAGTCATGTAAAATTGGTAATGTTGAGTTGGGACTACGAAAACCTATAACGAAAAGGATATAAAATAATTGCATTAATCTCAAAATTTACAAATGGTTCCGTTAAGCCAAAATTAAATTTAATTACAGCAGACTTGGTATAAAAATTGACACAAGCTTGACGCCATCTTGTAAAAGGGAAAAACATGAACTGCCTTCAACTACTCACCAACAGACAACAGGCAGAGCAAGATGCCACTGTTTTTCCGTAGCTGTAACTGGAAGCTATAATATTCAATTTGATTTAAACTCTCCGAATTTATGCTTTTCTTCATGCAGCTGCTTGAATGCATAATCTAGTTCTGGAAATGCTGACAATATTAGTAGCTCAAGAAGGTCAAAAGCCAGCTGCTTCAAGCAAACAGATGACTGCCAGAAGGGAGACAACAAAAGTCATTAGAACTAAGCTAAATTATGTCAAAGTCAATAGCAACAGTGTCATGAGGTGCGTTGGACAATTCTAAACCCCAAGCAACAGTAATTTACTCTAGTCACGCTAGTGTTCTGATAAACATCTTAGAATTCTAAAAATTGCATTTTCTTATAGACCATCGTTAATAAGATTGCTATTCTTATATTTATGTGAAAATATATCTATATCTTGATTATGTAATTGAGGTTTTCAATATTATATATAAAAGAAGGACATTAGACAATCCTGCAGGAACACTCAGTTGCAGATGCAGGGTGGAGATATCTAATCGTTGGAATACATGCATTAAAAATAGATGATAATGATCCAAGTAAAGCTAAGTAAATTCTAAATTACAATGCAATATTCAAAGGAAATATTAAAACTATTAATTGAAAAATTGAACAGACGATGCAGTAAAGTAATAATGTTACAAGTACCAACAACACCACAAAAACGAACACAATTCTCTTTGGACAACTTGCTAACATCATACATTAAAGGACGAAATTACCTGCAGAAAAAAATAGATATCCCTGGCACATTGTTCATACTCCTTGCGACCAACAAGACCAACAATTGCTGGCGGTGCATGATCTACATGCAAGTTGCAACCAGGAAGAGAGAGGGGAGAAAAATTATTTATATGATTGAGATAGACCATCCACATAGGCTTAATTGCAGTTTCACCCCCTCTAGGTTTGCTAATCAAAACAATTTAGTCCACCTAATTTCAGTTTGAACAATGTTATCACTCTAATATATACTCATTAGTGCAATGAAGTCCATTTTATTTCAAGAAAAGCAATTTTGTCCCTTGAAAAGTAATTAAGGACAACTTTGAACGATTTTGTATTAAGTCAGGGAAAAAGGTTTATGATTCCCTTTAATTAATTTTTTTAAAATAATTAGAGGGATATAATTACCCTACTTGATACTAAAAGGACTAAATTGTTTCAGTGTCCAATCTAGAGGGACCAAACTGCAATTAAGTCTGTCAAATATTATTAAAGTTCCATTCTGAAGATAAATAGAGAACAAACAGGATAACAAGTATTACCCATCATTAGCTCATATACAAACTTGGCACGTCGATCCGCCTCCTGTTGCTGCTCATTATCCATCCTAGGAGAAGATGCTACTGTGGGTTGTTGGCCGAGAGGTAAATTTTGGGATGGGCTAGGTGTTTGTGGCCTTCGTTTTGGATGCTTGGTTATGAATATTCCATCAGGCCATAGTATCTATTCAAATTGCACAGCAGCTCATATAAGCATAACATGTATTTATCTAAGCATTGTACACTAAGTGTATTGCTACCCCATTGGCCCTACATACTAGGTAGGGATACTAGTTAGTGCTCCAATAATTCTCAGAAACAGTATCAGACTTGTATAACATACATATATTAAGTAAATAATATAAGCTGTAGATATTTAACATTTTATCAAAGCTAAAGACATTTAAATAATAAGGAAAGTTTCCACAACTTTACAAACTCTTAAAATTAAATGGGTCAGAAGATTACTTGTTCAACACGGCTGACCCCAGAAGCAATCACAGATCCCTTACGAAGAAGCTGGATTTTCTCTATTAACCAATCATCAAAGGCATCACCCATTCCTAATTGAAGGATCTGTTTAGCAACCCAAAAAGCCTTCCGCCTGCATTGTACACAAGATAAACAATATAACCAGACTCGATACAAAATTTTATGCTTAAGATTAAATAAATATGATTTTACAAGCTACCTAATCCATCCACCATCCTGAAGCTGGAAGATAACATCAACCATATCCAATATAGGTACACTCAAATTTGGTGGCACCCACTGCATCAAAGAATTCTATATTATCAGAATCAGATTCCATTACGATTCATGCATATAAAAATCTTAGAAGTATATAAACAATCAAAGAAATCATTTGTGTAGATAACAGAATGAAATAGTATATTATCTCTTCTAAATCTATTCCTAAAAGTAAAGAATGTGAGAATTACAGATGATTTAGATTTATCTTAGGACTACCTCTGTAGGAATAGTATCAGAAGTATGATGAAGCAACTCAGATGCCTCCTCCGAACCATCAGGCACGCTTCCTTTCATTGCCTTCTGTAAGTTCTTGGGAGACGGCGCATTCTTCCATGCTCTAGTATCTGCATTGCTGCCAGACTTTACTTCTGACCTTAATCCATCTGCCACAAAATTATTTCTTGTTCGCAAAACAGCCTCCTTATTTTCAGTGCTATAGTTTTCTCTCTGTGGGGTCATGGGGCCACTTCCAGACGTCGACAAATTGGAAGCTCTTTCAGTCTTTTCAGATGGCTTATCATTCAGTTTAACTAGATAGTTTTCAATGAGCACAGAAATGCAAGACAAGTCAAAATGACAAGGAAATAAATAAATTTGTGGGCATAAAACATTCTCCATCAAACATGAGTCACCTGACAAGGTTTCAATGATAGAAAATGAATTCGAGAATAGGTAAGTCTGCAATATGACATATAGTAATAAGAGATAAGCCAAGAAATTGGAGAAAAAAAAACAAACAAAAAAACTACAGAAATGGAAACTGTTGGACAGAAAATCAGACCTGAGAATCAACACTGAGAAAGTCCCATACTTCAATTGATCCTGAAACTGTAGGAAGCTGCATAAGCTTCTGAAGAGAAATAAACACGAGTCAAAAAACATATTTGAAGCAAAGAACAATAGCAAACACAGAAAAACAACATGTACTATCATGAAAAGGAAGCAAGGTCCCAAAACAGAGGTGTGCCCATTCAACATCTATACTGCTGGTACCAAAACAATGATAACTCCAGTTCTATCACAATGCTGAAACCAACTAATTTAATCTTCAATCAAAAATAATAAATTGGTTAAGAACGAGAGATTATCAATTAGCAGGGAAAAAAATAGAAACCAAAAAATGTATAAGTAATAATGTAGACACTGAAACAAAAGAGAAGAAAAATGAAGAAATTTATTCAAAATGTTATTTTGACTCCAACATATCTTAATTAAGTATAAGTACATAATTTGTATTATCATGCCACAGTATTGGCCTCTAGGGTAGTTGGGGGGAACAAAGAAAGGTGAATTAAATTTCTAACCTTTAAATATTTGTCCAGCAATATACACCGCTCTTGAATGACAGGTACATCCAAACCTGTTGACAAAAAATGTTTTGGAGGCAAATGAAGATTATACTCTGGGAACTCTTTCAGACGTCGATGTAACTCCTCGAAATGACGAAACCTTTAAAAGTAAGTAATAAAGCTTAGTTATGCAAGCCTCGAGAGAAAGAGAAAATAGAATTAGAATATAGAAATGCATTAATAAAAGAGAAAAAGAAGCGCACCTTCTTTTAATTGACCAACTGTTATTATTTACATCTGTTACAGATATGGAATAAACAGCAAATGTTCTTGAGTCACTCTTCACAATATTTGCACCTAAGACCTGCACCAGTGAATCAGCTAACATTTTTCACATACAAGCTCATTAGAAGTTAGAACATAAACTTAAGCATTATTGATTAGAGAAGTTACAGAGCATGATGAGAAGTACCTCGCATCTCAACTTGTAAAAGGAATCTACTGCCAAGGAACCTTTCAGGGAATTCACAGTCAAACTACACGCTTCTGAATTAGAAATAAAGGATGCAGAAGAAGAAGCAGCTGCTCCACTATGAATTCTACCCAAATTTTCAGTATAAGCTTCATCACTAGAGTCCTCAGAATTTACATGTGATTTTGAAGAACTAAGTATATCCTGTCCATCTCCAGATAAAAAGCTAGTTCTCTCAACTTCCTGCCAAGTATGTATGTTATGACCACTTGGCCTGGACCTCTTCCAGCCAGGTTGAGATCTGGGTAATCTCTGATAGCGAGAATGCCTCTTATTCATCTTCTTTTTACTATGACCATCAAAATTTTCAAGCGGGTGATGAATGTGAGAAACTGCCGGATTTCTGTTGCTCTTTCCATCCCAAACTTTAGTTACAGGGGAATCAAGACCAGTTACACTGCTAGTTTCATCATCTTCAGAAGTATAAGAGGTGGTGCTACCTGAATCACCTGAATCAACTATCTGCTTATGCATGTATTCATGCTCAACATCTTGATACGAGGTAACTGAAGGGCTTTTGGAGGGATTAAGCTTAGTGCAAGTGTCCCTTTCTTTGGGTCCTGATAAAGCCTTCAAATGATCTACTGTTAATGATTTCCCTACTACAGACTGCTGCGCCACTTGCTCATTTGATTGATCCTCCCCTGCCTTATTCCTGTAATTTCTCCCTTTAGTCCACATGTTCTCAAAATGTTCTGGAGCAAGGGCTTGGGTTTTTCTGCGAGATATGCGATCTAAGATATCACCCCACTCTCCTCCCGAGCGATATTGTTGATTACTCTGATCATCACTAGTTTGGGAGTTTGCATGCAATGAACTCCATGAACGTGACGATTGAGCATTGATTGAAAGCAACGGATCTCTTGAAAATTTATCATTGGAATTATCTTCTGCAGATGAATGCGCGGTTCTGGAGTGACCATTTCTTAGCTGCACAAGTTCAACACCAGTAACAGAAGGATCTAAAAGGAAGTCATCAGATGAAATCTGCAACCCATCTGTTTTGGATTGAGATGCCTCTTGAATTGCAGCAGCCCCTTTATTAACCTTGGTCATATTGACTACTACAGATTCAATTCTTTCATTAATAAATCTGCCAGAAGAAAGCCGAAAAAATGAGAATAACAACAAACGTCAAAAAGAGGAAAAATGGAAGTAAATGGATACCTTGGACTAGCTAAGTTCAGGACAGGTCGCATTACTGCACATGCAAGAAGCTCCCTTGCAGTATACCGGAAGAAAGAACACTGCAAATCCTCAGGCTTGAAAGTGACAGACATAAGAGCATCCATCAAATGCTGTAAAACCTGCTCATTAAGAATACACAAAGCATAACCCTCCAAACTTAGAAAGTAAAGGAATAAAACATCAGCCTATTGGCAAAGAGTACGCTATTCAGTACTCAATATAAGTAAAACAATAAAGTTCAAAACCTTATGCTCAGCATCAGCAGAAAATAAAGCAGGATGCAATTTGTTCTCAGAAGCCAAGACAAGTTTCAGTTCTGCATCTTGAAATTCAAATGTGACTGAACCTGCATGTCCCTTTTCAATCTTTGCTTGAGCAGCACGACAAAGCTCCAAGTGTGTGCAAATGAGATTAATAAGATCCCTGAACCATAAAAGAAAAGTTAACTCCTGATCTGTCAACTTACAACCCAAAAATAAGAGAACGATCATGGACAACAAATAAAACTAAGTACCTTATCAAAAGATCAATTAGATTTATATTCCTCATGCGTCCTGAAATTTCCCCAAGAACCCCATTTATTATTTGCACTAACTCCTCAGGACCCTCTTTATCTGGTGTTAAGCGAGAGTACCACAGGTTTGTCACCCACTCAGAAACTAGATGTCTGGTAAAGTGATCTATTGCATCCTCAACAACAGGAGAATTCACTTTCGCTCTCCAATCAGACTTTGCAACAACTTTGGGAAATTCAAGAGGTTTCTTTAAAGATTGAACACCAGTGGAGCTCGGTTTATTGTTGTATGCTGCAGCTTTTCTTTTCATTTCTAAATCTAATGATAAATAACGGAGGATGATAACTAAGGAGGCAGCAGCTGGCAAGTTGACCCAAACTGAGGAGCTTGTCACTGAAATGAAAGCAAAAGAAATAAATCAAACACCAAGACCTAAACTACATGACACTCGCAATCAACAAGAACAATATATAAAATCAGCATCTCCTGCATGAGAGGCACACCTGAAGCATTTAAAGCATAAACTAAACGTGTAATGGACATTTAATTAAAGCAAAAAACATGGGCAACCTAGTAAAGAAGGGCAAGAGTGTAAAAGCCAAACATCAAAAGAAAGGGAAAAGCTTAAGGCTTAAACTTCATTTTAAAACAAAATTTGTAGTCCCCTATGTCCAAGTAATTGTATGATCGTGTATTTTCTCTTCCTATATATTACCCATACTTGGTCAAAGCAATAACAACAACTAAACTTTTTTTCACTAGATGGGATTGGCTACATAAATCAAACTATGCCACATTGGCATATTACATAATTATGTCAAAGCAACCTATAAAAATTGCACTAACTGAACAATGAGCTAAAACAGAAAACTGTGATTTGTTTTGGTCAGTTTCAAAACAAACCTCACCAAGAGCATGAGAGGACAGGATAACAGGAACATGATGGTTGCCTAAATGGACTTTTTCAACATGTCAAGAATATTAAGATAAATAGAGGAAAAAGAAAAGAAAAGAATATTAACTTCAAAATTTATTATGCAATTTCTTCATAAACAGTACATCTTTGCCGTGGGGAAGAGAGAATGTACAAAATTTAAATAACTCCATTTATCTTTTGTCTTAAACACCTTCATTAGTCATTTCCTCAACCCTTATTTTCTCTGTGAATCACTACATCAAACCTAACCTGTTAATCTTCTACTGTTGTTCAATACTTAAATAAACTTATAGTCTCCTTTTGTTTAACTCTCTTCAATTAAATAGATTACAAGAAAGAAGAGAAAGGAACAGAATCATCGGACAAATGAAGCATAAATTTCAGCACAGATGGGACTATGCAGGTATATCCAAGGCACAACATGGAAAACAGCCAAAGACTTTGGGTGGCAGGTATCATATCGCCAAAATGAACAAAGAAGATAATAGAAATTCTTTTAAGAGATTCCAGTACTACCAACGTGACCATCTACTCCCGGTTCATGAAAACTGTAGTAACTTAAATAAGTTAAAACATAGCTCTGTCTCCTACAAGTTAAGCACACAAAACCACTAATTGAGCAACAATGTTGATGGCTTGACAAGCTGGCTAGAGTTCTCTTTTTAAGAGCAACAAGTGGGAGAATTGGAGGCAAGCAGAACTTTTTCAACAGAAAACCTTCCAATATAATCCCTTCAAAGGAAACTTGTGCACCGGGGTTATGAAAAAAATCATGTCCTCACATCTTAAAACACAATTAGTAAAAATCAAAAACAGAAGTAATACTGATAAGACCATGATTCTTCACATTGGATTCAATCGACGTTGTATAATAAATTAGTTTCCCCAATTCGACTCCCATAAAATGCAGTAGCCCAAATTAGGATGTAACACACTCTAAATGCCACCACTTTTGATTCTATTACAACTGGCACGTGCTAGGAATATGATGACTAATATTGATTGGAAAAACTTAAAAAAAGGCTGTTAAAGGGCTGAGAAAACTAAATAAACAATGTAGAGCTTAAAGCATACATAACTGCTCTCAGTTTGATTTATCAAAAGTCAAGACAAACATTCTAGGAAATAACCAAAATAGAAGCATACCGTCGACGGAATAAGGGATTACAGAAACGCAGAAGATCGTATTTCATGAATTTTTAAAATGACAACATAATGGACCCAAATGCACTAAAGGGGGAAAAATCATAGCTTTCCAGCAATTAACTGAAGCGAGAACCGGAAACTTACACGACATGAGATATGACAGTCCCACGACACATATGACCAGGAAGACAATCCGCTTCTTCGCTTCCTCGACGAGGTCTCTCACCGTTGCCTGGTTCGGCATGCTCATTTCCTATCCCCAATAACTCGGCGATAGGGAATAAGAAGATTAAATCAAAAAAATGCAAAAGGCCCTACATTTTTTTTCCTCTGCCCCCATCACTAAATTAACAAAGAAAGCAAATTGAACACTCTCATGTACAGGATCGTGCAGCGAGTAGCTATCTAGAAAGGCAATTCGATTGAAAACACCGAGGAAATTGGTGTTTGGAAAGAAGGAAAACCAGAAATAAAAGATACAAGAAAAACAATGAGTAGAAGAGATTCAACGCTAGGTTTATTTTCTTTTCGTAAGTTTGCGTTTGCTTGCATACGGAGGTGGTGGTGGTGTGTGCCTATTTTCTCACTTCTTGTCAGTTTCTCTTGCACATTTCTCTGCGTTCGGAATTTGGATGGGGAATTTCCACTGGCAAGTCATCGAGGTGTCATGGCTGTCTTTCTCATTTTCATTAAATTTTTTTTAAGAATATCCAATAAAATTTTAATTTAAAAGTATTTATGGATATACATTATTGTAATTTGACAGACCATGTTACATGCATAATAAAAAAATGTTTAAATATTTTGTTTATTCTCATATTTTCAATTTAATTTTTATAATTTTAACAATATAATTAAATTTTTATAATTTTAAAATTTGTAATTAAATTCATGTTATTATATTTTTATTATCAAATAATACGGGAATTTAAATTTTTTAATAGTTGAATTTTAATTTAAATTAGTTTTATATTATAATTTATAGTTTATTTGATTAATTTATAAAATTATTTGATAAAATTAAAATATTTAATAAATAAATTTATTTAAATAATTTAAATTAATTAAAAATTTATAAACTATATATTATTTCAATATTATTTATAAATTTTTAATTAATTTATAAATTATTTTTATCAAATAAAATTTATATAATATTACATAATTTAAATAATTAAATTAAAATTAGTTATTTAAAATGATTAGTTATGCATTATTTATTAGATCATCAGTATTTTACAATACTCAACTAGTGATGTAATAGTAACCATTAATTATAAATTTTTTAAATTATAAAATTTTAAAATATAGATACTAAACTGAAAGTAGAATGAACCTTAAAGACCAACCAACATGTTAATTAAACTAACAAAAATGTTATACTAATTTCTCCAAAAAAATATTATATAAATTACAAAATATGTTATTTTTAGGGTGAGGAGTTTGGGGGAGACATAGTTCTGGAGGTCAAGTGAGGAGCTTAGGTGAGACAATTTTTGGAATGAGGAAAGACGACGTACTCGGGGGTGAGGAACTTGGGGATACGATATTTAAATAAATGAGAATCAATTGAGCGAATTAGAGGTGTTTATTAGTTTAAAATGATTTAATTTACACATTTTATTCAATTAGACTAATATAATCAGTTTAATAAAAAAAAATTCTATCCAATTAATTCAACTAAACTGTTATAATTCAGTTTTAATGGGCTAGGATTTAATTGTATAGTCAATTTTTCTTTTTAAGTCCTGTAACAAAAATAAAATCAAATAAACAACCTTATCGAGTAATACGGAGTGGATCAATTCTAAATAAACAAAAGAGCTGCATCTTACACGCACGCACAAAAAAGACAACGGAGAGACTAAGAATAAGAAATCCAATCCAATATACTGAAAGGAAACCAAATCACACTGATACTATCAAATCAAAAACCGATCAACGAAAACCGATATAGACCAGACATGTAAACACATGACTTGAAAGTGTTTTTATTTTATTATTTTTTAAAAATAATGTTAAAAATTATTCTTTTTTTAAAAATAAAAAATTTATTTAAATATAAATTTTAAAAATAATGTTTAAGAATATAATAATGTAATTTGTGTGATGACTGAAAATTAATTTTAAAAAATATTTATAATTTAGTATAATTTCATTTATTTTTAAAAAAAACTAAAATCAGTTTAGCATAGAAATAAAAATAAAATAAAATAATATTTTTTTAAAATTATTTTTTGAGTTATATTTTTATAAAATAATTTTTAAAATTAATTTATAAAAATAATATGATAAAGATATATTTTATTTTTGTAAAATTAAAAAATTATTTTAAAAGCAGTTTCCAAATAAGTTTATAAGGTGGCCAACTGATTTTTATTTATTTATTAGTTTTTACGAAACCGATATGTTTTTTTTTTTTTCAGATACGTGGTGCTCCTCTAAAGGAAGCTGATAAGACATCGTGTTAGAAATCTCCTCCAACTAAAGTGGATTCACAATATATTTAGTGTGATTTGACTGATTTCAAATAAACGAAGGTAGGGCGGTGATCATCGCCACAATTAGCCACACACAAAAAAAAAAAAAAACAGTTTTTATTAGATTTTTCAATTTCATCATTTAAGAATTGAATCGATTATATTGATTTATTTTTTTTTAAAAAAAAATGATCTAATTGATCCGATGAGAGGATTATTTTAATTAAATTTGATTGGATCAGTTTGATTGAAATTACATGGGAAGACCCTTTACTTAAATCATTATTAGTTACTTTACCAACACACTGCGTGTTTACTTAACTACGATTGCATTTTGCTTTCTGGGGAGAAGGAGAGAACGGGAAAATTGTTAATAACAGTTGCTCAGCTGTCCGCTTCATTAGCAAGTCCAGGCTATAAAGCAAATTAATAATGGATGCGTGGCGTAGGCGTAGCTATATTTATGAGCGCATACTCCTGTAGCACTGGATTTGAACCACAGTTTCTTTCATTTTATTTTATTATATTTTTCTTAAAATTAAGTCCTGATTGACGTGAATCGAGGACGTATGACCGGGGAGGGATGCCTTTTTCGGCAATCTAATTAAGAGTTAATTTAACTGCCAATATTGGACTGGGTGCGTCGGCGAAGCTTTTTAATTCCATTTTTGCTAATTTTATTGTTTTTTTTAATAAGTAAAATATTATTATTTATATATAATAAAAAATATATTATATATTAAAATTAATAAAGATAAAATAAATAAATTATGTAATTTTTTAAAATATAATAAATAAATATTATGATTAAAAAAAGACAATAAATTTTTTAAATTTAAATTTATTAAATATTATATAATAATATTTTAAATATATAATTAATACAACATTAAAAAAAGTTACGTAACTTTTAAAAATTAACATATTATAAATGACAATAAAAAATTATTTTTAAAAATATAATTAATATTTTTAAAAAATTATTAAACGCACCACAATTGATGTAATATAATTATTTTTAATATTTAAAATAGTATTATTTTATAATATCTGAGTAAACATATTGGGGATAATAAACACGTATATTTTACGTACATGACGTAATAGACGAAGTCAAAATGACGGTGGTTATGGGTAGAGCATTTGATTAGGGATGTGATAATTGACTGCATACCTTCCACTCAGTGGTACTCATTAGCTTACCCTTGTGCCAAAAAGGGATAGTTTCCCATGTGGACGCAAATAATTAGATTTTTTTGTACCAAAAAAAATAAAATAATAATTAGATTTAGACATAGTGGCAAAGCATTGTCTTGCCTTTTTTTATTATTATTATTTTGAACTGATTTAGAAATTTATTTTATCTTGAATATAATAGATATAACAATTTTAAAATTTTTGAATTGTATATGATATAAAATAATATAAAAATAATTTTTTTTATATATCTTATACATTTTTAAATAGATAAAAAATTAAGATATTCATGCATTAAATGTTAATATAATTTGCCAAAATATTTTCATTATTATTTCAAGTATTCAATTAGGATTGTTCAAATAATCAACTCCTAAAATAGGAAATATACTTAACGTCAAACAATGGAACAGGAAATTAAACGACATAAATGTATATATTTTTTCAAATTATAAGAAATTCGCTTAAATGTAATCTGGAAAATATAATATAAAAAAGTCATAATTAAGTCACTTTAATAATAATAAAATTAAATATTGTAAAAACTATAAATTTAATTTTCCAACATTCATATATAAAAATTCAATAATCAAAATAATTATCAACCAATATACTTCAAATCCTTATTTTATTGATGGCGTTTTTTTTTAAAAAAAAAAAATTCGCGCTAAATAAATGGCCTTCAGACAACATACGACGTGGTCTGAAAGGGGATAAGATTTTGCGAAGGAAAAACGCAAAAAGAACCGTATGAAACGACACGATGAAAAATACCTCTTCCAGAGAATCTTCCGTACGAACCAGTTTCCGCTTCTGACACTCGCAGGGTCCACCAGGAGTCCGCCACCTTTTACTCCATTTCCATTTGTAACCCTGCGGTGAACATAATGCATTCCGTTCCAATCCACTCTCACTTTTTTTCCTTTCACATTTCATTCTCATCACGCTGAAGCTGAAGGAAGAGAAACCCCTTTCTCCGGCGATGTCGTCACTGTCTCGGCCAACTGACTCCCCCTTTCCTCCTCCTCTGCCGCCTGCAACCACCAATGATACCTCTCCTCCGGCGCCGTCAACTACTACTACTCCGAATGATTCCACTCCGCCTCCGCCTCCGCCTCCGCCGCCCCAGTCGCTGACGCCCTCGTCATCGCCGGTTGAGGGGATGTCAAGGGCTACAGTAGTTGGATTAGTTATGGGGACTGTGTTGGGAGGGTTGCTCATGCTGGTTTTTGTGGGCATTTGCGCCTTTTGCTATAAAGGGAAGAAGCGGAAAGAGATGAAACGTTATGATTTTGAAAACTATTCTGCTGCTCCACCACAACAACCGAAAGGTAAAGGCTTTGCATGGTCTGTGCAGTAAACTCTTTTATGGGTCTTCGAAGTGCATTCAATGCTTATAAGCAACATAGGTTTATTGATTAGTTTTCTTAAAGAAAGGCATACTAAATGTGGTGAATTGGTTATACATTCTGTGGTCTAAAATAACGTTTTGAAATACCTATGGGATTAGGAACCCAAGACTCATTGACTGATGATACTGTTTTCCGGAGGAAGGTTTCTATTTCCAAGACATTTCATGTTTCGTTTCTAGATTGATCAATTACGTACTCACATTTAAGTGATTCTTTTTTCTCCTTTTTTTTTTGGTGTTTATGTCTCATATTTTGGACGAGCATTCTGTGTTTGTTCATTAGCACGTAGCTTTTTAGCCGATTCGATCTTCACTGTATATTTTGGTTTGATTTGACGAGTTCCACTTTCACTCACCGGTGTTATTTCCGTTTCATAACTTATGTTTGGCCTAATCCAAAATTACTCAATATATGGTTTTATTGTTATGCATGCATGTGAAACTGCCACTAATTAAGATACTCGAACCTTTTCTTGTGCCAATGTCTCCAGCCGACCAGCTTGGTAGTCCAGCTCAGCATTGGCAACCGACTATTCCTCGTCCAACAGCTGTTAGTGTAACAATGCCTCCAAAACTAACTCCAACCCCTGGATTTGGGTCGAATCAGCCACTGTCATCCATTAATGGCCCCGCTCCACCAGTGCAATCATCAACCAGCAGTAGTTTGGGTTCTGAGAGGCCATATCTTGCACCATCACCTGGCATTGCCTTGGGACTATCACAAAGTGCATTTACATATGAAGAATTAGTAATCGCAACAAATGGGTTCTCTAGCTCTAATCTTCTTGGTCAAGGAGGTTTTGGCTACGTCCATAAAGGAGTTCTTCCAAATGGAAAAACTGTAGCAATTAAGCAGCTGAAATCTGGGAGTGGACAGGGGGAGCGTGAGTTCCAGGCAGAAGTTAAGGTCATTAGCCGTGTCCATCACAGATATCTTGTTTCCCTTGTTGGATACTGCATGGCTGGGGCCCAGAGGATGCTTGTTTATGAGTTTCTCCCCAATAATACCTTAGAATTTCATTTGCACGGTAAGATTTATTAGCTCAATTTCTTTCTCCATTGTTCTGAACTCTGAATTTATCTCCTTGATTCCTTCTCTTCTCCTGTATAAAGTTATCCTTCTAATTCAGGGGGAAGCAGACTGCAGACGTACCTAATGTAGAATAAAGAAAAAAATTGCTATTTTTCATAGATAAGATTTAGCTATTATTTTCTGAGATGGATTTGCTAAAATGAGTATCATGTACTATTGTTATTTTGGTATTGCATATTTTCCATATAAAAATGTTTACTTAATTTTTTCAGTGTTGCTCAAAAGCTTTAGGTTCAAAATCTAGAATAAAGGGTTTAGGGTTTGAAAAGTGCATTAGGGTTGCAAAGTGAGTAGTTGGTGGCAAGAAGGATTATTCTGACAGGGCTTTATCTTAATTTTTAACTCTAATTTGGGAGCTATTAGTGTGGGATGCTGGAAAGTTACTAGGATATATGGTTAACAATTTGTTGTTTGGGGTGTTAAGCAAAGAGGTCAGTTCAACGTGACCTCAAGATCTTTGCAAAATTGTAAGAAATTTTTCTTGAATTGAGACTTGCGACATTGATGATAAAGCCACAGGCTGATATTTGTGCTATTTCTTGCTTGCTGAGAGCTAGTTTGAGGTTTTCTCCCTAAAATAAAAAGTTGTGAAGAGCAGAAAATTTTCGATGCAATGGATTCCTTAGTTGTTGTTATTTGCAAAAATGTATTTTTTTGGTAAAGCAAAAATGTGTTTTTTGTCTTATGTATGTGTAAAACATACTATAATATTTGCACTGTTCAAACGAACATGAAAAATAGTAAATTTAGTTATTTAACTATATAATGTTGCCCTTCTAAATTCATATATTAATTATAGTGGATTTGTCATCTGTCTTGATCTGGATTGGTAATTGAGGGTTGAAGACTCCACTGTTTGGTTGGAAGTCTTATAATTTTACTGATAGCTTATAAGTATGTTGCTATGGTTCTATATAATTATCATTCCAGGAAAGGAAAGACCAACTATGGACTGGTCAACAAGGATGATGATTGCTATTGGATCAGCAAAAGGATTGGCTTATCTGCATGAGGACTGTAAGGATGCTTTATCTGCTTTGTTAACACTAAAAATATAGCAGCCTTTATAGTTCATTATAGTAGTTTTGGAATTTCACTTTTTGCAGTCTAATTTCCTTTTAGGTCAGCCCAAAATCATACACCGTGACATCAAGGCATCTAACATTCTGCTTGATAATAATTTTGAGGCAAAGGTACGTTTTGTAACTCTGCAACCTGTACAATGACTTATCTGAATATAGACAAACTTAAGTTTCTCTGTGCTTTTTTTTTGGGGGGGGGGGGGGGGGGGTTATTATGCACGTTTTGCAGTTAACATATATATAAATTATTAAATTTTTATATAATTAGCATTGTAAACAGAGTCAAGGAATGGAAGGTTTTTTAGATTTAAGATGAATAGGATCAACTGGTGGGTGAAATGTATGTAACTTTTTCATAGAAATATTTTTCTTTCTTGAGAAGAAAAAGACCCCTTCCAAATGCCAGTAAGGGTTAACCGAATTAAAATCCTATTGTAAATTGTTGGTCTCTTTGTGTGGCACTTTAATATCACTATGATAGAATATTGTGTCTGTATATTTTATTCAGGTAGCAGATTTTGGACTTGCCAAATTTTCATCAGATACTGATACCCATGTCTCTACTCGAGTAATGGGAACTTTTGGGTAAGATTCATCATTTGTATTCTTTGCTTTAGTCAGTTCATTTACTGGGTAGTACGTTTCTTCAACTTTTTTTCCCCATTAACTATTCCTAGATATCTTAGTGAAATTTTGAACTCATTTTATGCAGATATTTGGCTCCTGAATATGCTGCTAGTGGAAAACTCACTGATAAGTCAGATGTCTTCTCCTTTGGCGTTGTGCTTCTGGAGTTGATTACTGGACGAAAACCTGTTGATAAAGCTGAGTCTTTCATAGATGACAGCATGGTTGAATGGGTGTGTGAATCACTACATCATTATTTATCTCTTAAATTTCTTGTGCATAATTTTGGATGAATCAAATTATTAAAGGTATGGCAAAACATTTGTTCCATAGGGGTCTTCTTTTGCAAAATTTTGATATTTTCTGGGGTTGAGAACATAGTTCAGATTGTTCGGTATACTTACAATCAGCAAAATCTTGAACTGTTCTGAACCTTATTTTGGGCTTATAAAACATCCTCCAATTATCTATGAGCAACTTTGGTTTTTGGCGTAATTGATGTTGAAAAAAATAAATAGAATAGCCTGCATTACATTGTTGAGATAACTGTCTTAGACTGAAACATTGTTTAAATCACAGGCAAGACCTTTGCTATCCCAAGCTTTGGAAAATAAAAACTTTGATGCTCTTGCTGATCCAAGGTTGCAGAAGAATTACAACCCTGACGAGATGCTTCGAATGATTGCTTGTGCTGCAAATTGTGTGAGCCATTCAGCCCGGCGTCGGCCTCGAATGAGTCAGGTTAGTTTACCAAGTGAAGGAAATGCTTTATGTTAGTTCTTTTTGCTTAGTTTCTATAGTTGAACATCTGAGGCCATTTTCTGCATCAATGAAGCGTATAAAGCAGAAAACTTCTACATTTACTTATTTCTGTACACGATAGAGTCCAGAGTTGTGTGGCTATATATTGCGAAGCGTTGGCAAGCTATTCACCAATGCATATGAATGGCTCATAATATTTTGGAATCTAGAAATTCCAAAATCCAATTTGACCTTTTGCAAACTGATTTCGATGCTGAAATGACTGAGACAAAGCAGGTAGTTCGAGCTCTAGAAGGAAATATTTCTCTGGATGATCTAAACGAGGGGAGCACACCTGGGCACAGCAGAGTATTCGGTTCCTTTGAGAGTTCAAGTTATGATACTGGCCAATACAATGAAGACCTAAAGAATTTCAGGAAGCTGGCACTAGAAGGCCAAGAGCAAGGCACCAGTGAGTACAGTGGACCCAGCAGTGAGTATGGTCATCATCCATCTGCCTCCAGCAGTTCAGGCCAGCAAAATACGCAAGAGATGGAAATGGGGAATAAGAAGAGTTACACTGGTGAAAGATTTTGAGCTGTGATTCTCAGGTTTTGAAGAATGGCCCTGGTTTGCCTCATTTATTGAAGTGTATACGAGAATGGGTATATATAATTTGTTGGTAGATTTTGCAGGTCCAATGTACAGAATAGTTTGCTTTATGATGGATTTTAGCCAAAGTTGCCACTTTTTGAATTATTTTTACGATCTTACCCTTTCCCAATAGTGATTCCTGAATTATTTATTCCAACTGAACTTTTAAGCCCGATTGATCCTGTGGAAGCTAACAATTTCTGAACAGTGAAAGGCGTGAACTTGGGCTTCAAAAGAGCTCGGATAAGGGAGTGGTTCTGTATTTATTTGTTTAATTTTGTAAGGAAGCATCAATTATTAGCTTTCACAACGAAATTCAGAATAGTTGGCTCTTATTCTTCTTATTTGTATGGGTTTTTGCAGTCTCATGAGCTCCCAAGTTAAATCTGGGCAATGTTTATATGAGCCACTCTTTCAGCTTGTTCCGGATAGCAGTACCCCACCACATACATGAAGTATCAACTCATCATCCCTTTAGTATATTTAGAATTTGAATTTTGAAGTACTCTCAAAATAATTAAAATTAATAAAGAGATTATGGGAGCATTTGCAGTATGGTTCATAATAATATTCTTCGTCGTTTTGATCAACGATCTGCCAAGAATACCCAGTGTGGCAAATATCTCATCCTCTTACGATGTTGTACGTAAGAAAAACTAAAAAAGAAAATAAATAAACAAACTGTTAAAAGCCTAATTGGAGCAAAATCGTGGGGGTACTTCGGGGCATAGGGAGTCCTGAAAAGCCGTATATTGGCTGGCATTTATTTTTTGCTTTCGTAATTTGTCTTCCTGCCTCTCAACTTCCTCTCAAAAACTCGTTTCCGAATTTTCCCCATAAATTTCTTTTTCCAGTAATTTTTTTTTTTATCAATGTCGTCTCGCAGCCGCGTATTATTAAAGGTTATAATCCTCGGAGATAGCGGGTACCCTTCTGGTTCTTCTTTTATTTCAAAGTTTGTTTTGAATTTTATTTCTTGAATTTCCCAATATTCTGTTTTAGGCAGCTAGCAAAGTTGAACATATGGTTCTTCCCTATGGCTTTGGGTAGCAAAGTGTAAAAAGAAAAGAAAATGCTTAGTGACCATGTTTAAAGCAACTTTTCTTTACAGAAAAATGCTTCATTCAATATACTTGTAATTTCATAGCGGGGTTTGTTTCAGTTCATGCCTTGCAGATTATCCATGCCTATATTTTAAAAGCTTGTGATTTAATTTAGACACAGTTGTTTGTAGAGTTAATCGCCAAGCTTTCTTTACTAACTGGCAATTATTGTATCTTTCTTGGCAGGGTTGGTAAAACATCACTCATGAATCAGTAATTCCCGAAACTCTGAATTTTTTTTTTAACTACTATAAGTATTCCATCTTTCAGTTTGTGGTGGATACTATAATTATAATATTTTTTCCTTATTTTTTGTATCTAGATATGTGAATCGCAAGTTTAATACTCAGTATAAGGCTACAATTGGTGCTGATTTTCTTACCAAAGAAGTTCATGTTGAAGATAGGCTATTCACATTGCAGGTGAGAAATACGAGAATATAATGTTTGCTTTAACATATAAACCCGAGAACAAGTTTGCTTCTCAAGTCAGTAGAATATAGTTTTTGGGTGTATGTATAGTCTTCAACAATGTTTTGTGCAGGCATGATATGAAAGACCTGGCCAATCTGCTCTGTCCTGACTCCTGAGCAGCTTAATTGATCAATCTCGTTATCACCTTGTGTTTAATCTGTAAGTTTTGTTTTCACACAGCTCATCAGGGTGTTATTTATTAATTCCTCTAACTGTTTTTTGGGGATCTGTGGAAGTGATTAAGAATTTCTTGTATTAGCTCATCAATGCGGAAAGTGCTACTGCTTTAGGGGTTGTCTTGTAAATGACAGTTTTGTGTTCAAGAACTAAGAATTTCTTTGTACTATCTTCCAATCACATTTCAATGCGATTTTCTGAAACACGAGCTCTTTTGGTTGGTCAAGGAAAAAGTTTATTAATATAAAAAGAGAAAAAAGAAGAATTTATTCTAGTATTGTTTAAATAATTTGTTTATGTAGTAAAGTTGAAGTCTGTATGATGTATGAAATGAGCTCGAGAGATGATGCTATGTTGGGAATAGTGATTGATTAAGGGAATTTCTCCTGGATTGTGCAGATTTGGGATACTGCTGGTCAAGAGAGATTTCAGAGTCTTGGTGTGGCTTTCTACCTCGGTGCAGACTGCTGTGTCCTTGTTTATGATGTAAATGTCATGAAATCTTTTGACAATCTTAACCACTGGCGAGAAGAATTTCTGATTCAGGTATTTTTTATCTTTCGCTTTGGATAATCAGTTCATCGCAATTATTTAATAAAAGTGACTGGCATCTAATTGATTTGATTTTCAGGCTAGTCCTTCTGACCCTGAAAACTTCCCATTTGTTGTCTTGGGGAACAAGATAGACGTTGAGGGTGGGAATAGCCGAGTTGTAAGTTACTTCTCTTGTCATGACATAATTGGTTCTTGTCATTTATGGAAATAATCTTAGAATTTATTAAAAATAGGTACTACTTTTTTAGTTTTGGTGGGTAGGTGGAAGCATTGGTTAATACTTACAATTGTATTTATCTCATTCTCGTGGTACAGGTTTCTGCAAAGAAAGCAAGGTCATGGGGCGCTTCGAAGGGAAATATACCATACTTCGAGACCTCTGCAAAAAAAGGATTTAATATAGATGCCGCTTCCCAGTGTATAGCCAAAATTGCACTAAAGAATGAGCCTCAAGAAGAAATGTGAGCATACCTGAATTCCTAGTTTCCTGTTGCGCATATATTGATCTATGACCACTTTTGTTTTGTTAATATATGGTATGGAAAAAATTCTTAGTAACTTCAATTTATAAAAGAATAAGTAGACTATATCAATAATAAATAAAAATATAAAAATACAATTACAATTACAATTTTTAATGGAATTTGCTTTAAACATATTTACATATTTATTTATAATTAATTTAGTCTAATCATCTTTAACACGCTAAATCTACCTGAAAACCTTTTTATGATATGGTAGTTGCAAGCAATGACATTAGATTGCAGATTAATAATATCGATTTCCTTACTGTTAAAGTTATATGGTTCCAATTTAATTTGACAGTTCATATGGACCCATTATTGGCTATACAACTTCAGGCGAAGCTCTTAACGCATCTTAAATTATATGGACAATCAATGTGATTGCTCAGTATTTCAACTGATTCATATTTGTTGATTATGACAGATACTTACCTGGCGATTGATGTTGGGGGTGGTGGTGGTGGACGACAGCAGAGATCTACAGGCTGTGCATGCTGAGTACACAGAGTACTTGGACCGCCTCTACTTGCTCCTATGTTGCTCTATTTGTTGAAGACATAGGAAAAATCACAAATTCTATTTTGTAGTACTATTCTTAGTGAGTTAGATGTCATCTTGTTAACTATTCTTTTATTTCTCGTTTAAATTCAAAAGTTCTTACCAAATCATTTCGCCCCTTTAGTTCTTCTGAAAGTGTATACTCAGAATTCTTTGTCCTTCCGAGCATAATTAATTTTGGACCTCAAAATTCATTTTATATCCTACAAATTAAATCACACCCCCCCCCCCCAATAGAATTATAGTTCGTCTGAGAGTGTTTTTTTCTTTCTCTTTCTTTATTCTGAAGTCTCCAACTCCCCTATGTTCCAAGACTACGGTTTATTCCTCTTTTTCTAAAATTTTACCCCGAATTAATTCGTGTTTTTAAACATTGAAGTGTAATGGATCCCAACCAACAACTCAGAATAGATGTGGGTCTGAACTCTGACAAGCAACAATAGCAGATTTGCTATGTTTATTTCAGGGTTTCTTGCAAATTCAGAGCATACTCCTACGTATTTGTAATGGTGGCTTGGGATGGCCATTAGATCATAAGTTAAAATACTATTTGTAAGTCGTTAATTCTTTCTTGGAAACGAAGGTTTCTACACTGTAAGATTATTTCTGCTAAGTTCTAAGTTGAGATGAAATTTTGCTGTAAAAAGGCTTTGTTGATACTAACCTTGTTCTACTATTAAAGAAATGGGTTTACTTAATATATATAAGAGGAAGCCGTTTAGCATTTGGTAAATTTCGTGAGTTCAAATTTTCCGGGATTGAAATGAGATCAGTGTCTGGTTTGGATCAGAATGGACATTCAGAATTGATCACCTGGCTCCTCCCTCAGTCATTAATTGGCTGGAAACTTTTACCGAGTGGAATAATGTCAAGCATCCTTAAACCATGAAAATGCTTTAAATGATTACAATTGGGTGTTGGTGTACCTACTAACATAGAGACGACGTGAATTTCATAAAGAAGAAACTTTTACCGAGTGGAATAATGTCAAGCATCTAAAGCCATAGAAATGCTTTAAATGATTACAATTGGGTGTTGGTGTATCTACTAACATAGAAACGACGTGATTTTTCAAAAAGGAGAAACTCTCAGCTATGACTATCATTATATAAAGACTTACATTCCTCATTGTCATATCAAAAGAAACAGAGAGAAGACCAACTGTGAATTGAATATCCAGCAAAGGGTGGAAAAAGCACGGTAAGAACATCTTGTGGGTCCTGTCTCAATCAAGGAATTAGAACCATCACTCCGTTACTGATCGAGCTCAAGGACATAACTTTCAACTTGATCATACTGGATCGTGTTCCCGGAGCTCTAACGTTAATGTAAGACTATCAAATTGATAATGTTAATTTTTATTTTCCATCGAAGGTTTCCGGCAGGCTGCTGGAAGAAGGGGTTAATATTCATCATAGCTCTCTCCCAGATTGGTACACGGAATTAAGTTTCTTCCTTGCGGTTTAGAATATAGCCTCCGATATGAACGTGATGGTATGTACTATAACTTATAATTGTTTGAACTACCCGCATGTGATATTAAATTTGGTGGGGTTGGGGGTCCAACACTTGCTATAGAACACATCCAAATGAGGACAAAACATGCATAGTAGTGGTCGTGAAAAGTTCACAATGTCATTAGTCGGATCACGAGGTGAGGTTTTGCCTTCAGCCTTCTTATCCATGTGGGAACGTGATAATTCGTCAATAAGGGGACCTCTCGCATTTATAGTGGTTGATAAAATATGTGACGTCAATAAGGGCACCACGATAATTCTTGGTGGTGTAGGTATAGATATGTACGGATAATTATTGTCACTTACAACTTCCAACTTCCAAGTATTCTGAATCCTTTAATGTTCGGAATGCTGTTCTTTTCACAATTTATGGGTGATGGGAATGCATTTTAGTTAGGTGAGGTTGGGATTTGATACTAATCTTTACTTATGGCAAGAGACTTCTCACAATTTATGGCCGATGGGAGTGCATTTTAGTTAGGTGAGGGTGGGACTTGATATTAATATTTACTTAATGGAAGAAACTTTACAAGTGGAACTACTCTTTCTTTTGTCATGCTTTTTTTCTTCTTGAGTTATAGTCAGAGATCTTAGATCTCTATCTCCAATTAAATCACTTTTTCGATGGTTTCGAGATTGAACTGTAATTATTTTTTTTTAACAAAGAAAAGCAAAGTAGATTCTCAAAATAATCGAAAAAAGAGATTTAATTTGATAATGAACTTTTCAAATAAAATGTTTTTGCTTAATGCAACCTTAACAAATGATGTACATTGAATTTAATCATATCTTATACCTAGGATAAATATTATAAATAAATTTTTGATAAGCAGCTTTGTTTATTTAAAATACAAGGAACGCTCTTATCCATTGTTAAATGAATCTACACGTTATTGTAAATAATCAATTTCAAAACAAATTAAACAGAGTACATACATATTAAATATGTACCCATAGTATTAGTAAAACAATGGCATTTTTAGTGTGTTTAGAACATCTTCAATAGAAATTCTTAATCTCCATTGTGAATTGTTTAAGGGAAACTCAATTCCACATGACAGCAAAAAATAATTCGTTGTTTGACTAAATTTAAACAATGTTATTTATATAAACAACGGTACTTAAAATAAAAAATATTTTTTATTATATATTTATATTAATTGAAATTATTATTATTAAAAATATTATTTAAAATAAATTTATATTATTTTAAAATTTTTATTTATATATTTATTGTTTTAAAATTTATATTGAAAATTTTATTTTATTTAAAATTTTATATTAAAATATTATTTTTAAAAGTAATATTTAAATTTTTTTATATATTTATTGTTTTAAAATTAAAATATAAATAAATATGAATAAAATATAAAAATGTAATATAATCTGTAGGATTCATTTAGTAAATTTTTGAAAATTACACTATTAGAGTATAAAATTATTTAAAATACTATAGAATTACTTAAAAAAAATTAATAGTGTAGAACTCACTTAAAAAATTTATGTGAATATTACTATTGATTATACTTTTAAAAATAATATCTACGTTATGAACAACATCAACCGTATGTAACTACAGTCTTTTTGCCCAAAGTGGTAGCGATAAGTACAGACCCACATCTATACATAATAAGGGTCATAAAAGTTGTCTACCTTAATTTGAAGCAGGGATTTAAATTATGATGCAGATGGAATCCAACAAAGAATATGAAAGTAAATAAGAGAGAGAAATTCAAAGCTAGCCAGGAGGAAGGAATACTTACAATTTACAGCCACAGACGAACCCCAATCAAGTCCTTTGACTTTTCCTTAGAGGAAGTTTAATGTTTTTAAAATCACTCTAGCCACTTTAAATGACACCATCCCTAATATCGTATGTTTAAAATGAAGTAGAGAGAGATAGATAAGAAGGAAAGGTGGCGTACAACAGGTGCGAACATCAAGGAGATTAAATAAGAAGTGAGAAGACAGCTGTGGGAATTGAAGCTCTTTTATCCATTTTTTGACCCAACCTTATTATCTCACTTTAGGAAGTTATGTGTAGCTCTGGATTCCTCCCAGAAAAGCTTTTTAAGTGAAAATTTTGGAAATTTCTGGGTGTAGTTTTCTGGGTTTTGATCAGTCAATGTGCTTTGAAGTAGAATCTATGATCATATAAGATTTGGGTTTGTTTTAAGTCTAACAAAAGGTTCCTTTTTTTTTTTTAGGATCTGCACAGACCAACAAAAAAACGGGATTGAAGCACAAAATGGCTGTCAATAGACCAAACAGGTGGGATGCGTGGTTGTTTGGGATGATTCTGATAGTGATTCTTCTTCTATCCATAACCTCAGTTTCAGCTCATCGAAACGTAAACCAGACAACAAATACAACCAGCAAGGAGACAATAGAGGATAAAGCAAATAATCTTGCTAAAGTCTTGAAATTGAAAAGGCGAGGTGGGTCGGGATATGAACATACTTGGCCGGTAAGTATGCTCCGTTTTCATCAAATTTTTTTCGTGGATCCGGAGTTCTTCAAAGGTTTTTGGTTTTGCAGAAAATAGAGTTTGGGTGGAGAATAATAGTGGGAACCATAATTGGATTCCTAGGAGCCGCATTTGGGACAGTGGGAGGTGTTGGTGGGGGTGGCATATTCGTGCCCATGCTCACCTTGATTATTGGATTTGATGCGAAATCAGCAACAGCAATCTCAAAATGTAAGGACTAATACCTATAGTTTCTTGTCTGTTTGGTTGACTTGTTCATTCTTCACAATCATTGTTTTCCATGTTTCCATAAAATGATCCTGTCCTTATGTTTGTCCGAATCTCTGTTCTATTTTCTTTGAGAAAACTCAACTATATTTTAATGACTCGGTAAGTTTTCATAATGTAATAATAAGCAATAAAAAAATTAATTAAATTATTAAAAATGAAAAAGAATAATTTCTTGATATACCTTCAGGAACTAAAGGTATATTTTCTTCTTTAAACAAAATTCCATCAGATTTACTTCCTCACACCAAGAAAACTAATATATAAGGATCAAAATATACGAAGATATCCGGAGGAATGTGTGCACCAAGATGGATTACTTCTCACGTTTAATTAATTAGTTTTCTCTCCCTAAATTTTTTATATAAGTTAAATAATTATAAAATTATATATGTATCTTAAATATCTATAAAGATATGTAACGTATACACTTTTAGATTAATTTTTCCTCTACTTATCCTCTATATAATAACTTTTTAGATAATAAAAAAGATAAATTACTCAAATAGATTAAATAAAACAACTCTGACTATGTAAAACAACTCAAATATATTTAATTTCATAAATGATTGAATCAAAGTCTTTGTGACTTTATAAATCTTAAAAATATCATATTTTCTTACTACAACTCGGACTATGTGAAAATTAAATAATTTGTAACTTAACATCAATTCTTATATATTTTAAAGAAACCCAATATAAAAAATATCCTTGAGATGGAAATAAGAATATATGGTTTAGTCATTAAACTTATGACATAATAGATATGGTAATAATGTAACAACTATCAATTTCACACCTCCAAACTTACAAGCTTGATTATAAAATAATTAGACAACTAATCACTATGATATACTGACTCTAAACCACAAACATGTATTTAAGCAAGTATTTTAATTAAATTTTTTACAAAAAGTGATAACTATCATATTAGCACTTAAAATCTTTTTTCGTTAAGAGATAATTATTAAAAATTTGAACGCACAATTTTTTATAGCATTGAATTCAAATGCTCAAGCCCATAGAAAAATATTGCATAATTAATATAATGCAATTGTTGTGTTCTTAATATTAACCATCAAAAGATGGGTCAATATGAAAGTTAATATAATAAAACAAACACTACTCTTATAATTATCATAAAACATATGTGTCACATTTTCATAAAATTACTTGTGTGATGATCATATTAATATATTTTTCTTCAAAAGAAAAAAGAAAAATAAACTTGAGCATAAAAAATTCTTATGTCATAGTAGACATATATATTAATGAACAAAATGTACATATGTCTCTCACATGAACCACATAATACAAAAAATGAAATTTAATTTTCTGATAAATAATTGTGTACAAATAACAACAATGCATCTTGTTGTCAATTTTAATTATTTTATAATTTAATGAGTAATATGTTGTAGAAACTTAGTTCATAAAATATAGAATTTCCGATTGGATCGACAATTTTGCCTTGTTCAACAAATAAAAATAACATATAAAAAAAATGTGACTTGTACATTATATATCCCTCTCATCATATATAGTTAATGGAAGCATATCCTCACAAATATTCTTTAACGTAAGTCTATGCCTATCATATTTCCATTTGTACGTTTTCCATATCATAAAAATATTTCTAGTTAGAGTTGCAATCAAGAATTCTACATGCTAAAATTCAAAATATCATTAGCACTATCTTAAATTTAGACAATTATAAATGACAACAATCACTAAAATAAAAAAAAATCATGTTAAATCATTATAAAATTTGGTAGAGAATATAACATACAAAATGATATATTTATAAAAAATAATTTAGTCTATTAATGATGTTTTATTCAACAATAATATTTAAATTTTGATACATGACAAAAAATTATATTATAATATTTAAATTATAAATGTCTTATGCTACATATTTATTTTATAACATTTTTTTCTTTTGTATCTAATTCTTTTTTTGGTAGAAAGAAATTTTCTTTAGCATGTAGGTTATATTTGAATGGTTTGTTTTTCTGTAGATGTTAGGTTTGTGAGTATCATTTTTGTTTTACTTTATTTAATATTTAAAATCTGATTATGATAATTAGTGAGGGAATGTAAGCTATAAATGCCAATAATAAGTGCGATCGACGCTGACAGTCAACAATATTGCCAATAATCATTATTGGTATAATTAAATTTCATTAATTAATATTATATATATTTAACACAACTTCTTCTTTAATTATATATTATGTTATTAATGTTATTTAATACTTTTAAATGTATAACACTGACATAACTTAATTTCATTATTATTTTATTTTTGGGACATGTACGGACGTACTAAATATAAATGCATAATTTTTTTGGTAGCCCTTTTTAGTAACATTATCATTTTCTTATTTTGTTTTTCAAGTCAAGTTTTTTTCCCCTTAAATATAACTCTTTAATAGTGTTTGTACAATACTAGACATCTTCTATTATTGCATGAAGAAAAAGAGGTCAAGTGCTCGACAAGCGACATATATATGTCAAAATAATAAATCATGTGTACAACATTATTAAATAAACTTGTATTTTAAGTTATAAATAAATTTGATTTTAACGATTAAATTTTTTTAATATCAGAAATTTGAGTTTATAAAAATATATTTTAAAAAAACAATTATTAAATTATAAAAAAAGTAATTTTATATCTAAAATGTATAAAGATATTAATATAAAACAAAAATATATATAAATTTCAAGTCCATGCTTTCGTTCAAAGTCTATTATTTTATTAAATTCTCAGAGGAATAGTTAAAGATCATGCTCTTCAGTCGTCGGAATATATTCTAGAAAGTAAACATGCCGAAAACCAGTACATGGATGACCAAATTAAATTTTTTCTAACATAATTATTTAGATTTTTTGAAATTGTCATTACATAATAAATTATGTGATTATTTACTTGTAAGGAGTTTCTGATTATTTAATTATTACAAAATATTATTATATTTTGTGAAGTATTATTTATTACAGAAATTCAAAAAATTTTTTTTGATTTTCTATATTGTCAAAGGCTCTATTGCACCACTCCAAAAGTTTGGAATGAAGACTAATGTAAAAATATAACCCAAAAGTGTGGAATCCCATTGTAACCATAGTTTTAAGAATAATCTATATTTTATCACAAGAGTCAAAGGATATCTAAAAGAATTTTTTTTTTTTGACAAATTTTACCGCCATATTGATTATTCTTTTGTGTCAAAAAATATTTTAACTTCACAGATTAAGTCTTAATACCCTTCTTCGCTCTTTCAGTCTAAAGTGTAGACAATGCGCATATTTATCATATTGGGTTGAAAGTTGAAACTTAATTTTTAATTAAAAGAATAGAAGTTCTGACTATTAGTTTTTATTGAAGTTAATATTACTTTAAAAATAATTTCAATTTGAAAGCTTACCTCTTAACACTTTAAAACCATTTTCATGGAATAGTCTGAGCTTCTGTTTGCTTGTTTTGAAGGCATGATTACGGGTGGAGCAGGGGCAACTGTTTTCTACAATTTAAAGCAAAAACACCCAACTCTTGACTTGCCTGTGATCGACTATGATTTAGCAGTTCTTTTCCAACCAATGCTGGTGCTTGGAATCAGCATTGGAGTTGCTTTCAATGTCATTTTTGCAGATTGGATGATAACAGTCTTGTTAATTGTAATTTTCATTGGTGCGAATTCAATCTTTTCTCTCTTTCTTTACATTTTTCCTACCTATATTTTTTTTATGTACTCTGGGTTGTTGTTAAACAGGAATTTCAACCAGGGCATTCTTTAAGGGTGTTGAGACATGGAAAAAAGAAACCATTATTAAGAAGGTTGCTCATCTTCTTTAACTAAGTTACTCATATTTCTGCATTTTGGTTCTTCATTTTAATGCATTCCCTGTTATATATTCCAGGAATTTGCTAGACAGGCACAGTTAAACGGTAAGTGGTTCTTGTAATATTTTAAATATTTTAGTTTTGTAGAGTTCTTATAAGGAAAAAACTTCTTTTAAGTATTTGTTATAAAAAATTTTAGATACTAGGTATAGGTAGATTAAGTTTTAAACTAAACAACTTATAATATGATTATATATTTTATTTATAATTGTCTTGATCTCCCATATTTTATATACCGAGTTTATCTCAGATTTTTCAATTGAATTACCACAGATGGATATTTTCTTCTCACTAAACATTACATCATTGATTTCTAGAAAAAAGTTCCTCTACATGTGATACTTGTATAAAAAAACCCAATAACAAAGATTTAAGAAGTGCACCTATCTTTTTTCCTTTTGATAATTAGTAGTTAAGATAGGTTGTGACTATGCTAGAACTTGGATTCTAATTTTCACTCTTAATTATCAGCTGCTCGAAGGAGAGAAGAGAAGGATACCTATGAGGCTATACCCGGAAGTCCAAGCAATGACCGTAATATACGAATCCAAGAATCGAAGAAAAAGGAGGTAAGAGAAGAGTAGACAGGGTTGCTGCTTCTATTTCCATTATCTATTCATTCTGGGGAATGACATCTATATATAACGATCATGCAGAGTTCAATTCTTGAGAACATTCGTTGGAAGGACCTTGGACTTCTTGTCGCTGTTTGGATCATTATACTTTCGTTACAGATTGCAAAAGTTAGTATCTGATAATGACCAATCTCTCAACCCATAATTTTCAGTTTTCCAGTTTCAAAGAATAATGCTAACTCGACTTTGTTTTGGAACAGAATTATACTTCAAATTGTTCGGTGCTATTTTGGGTATTGAATCTATTACAGGTACCTTTCTGCTGGAAATTAAATTACTTCCTTTTCTAAGTATGGATATTGATACACGATATAGTATTAATACTAATACAAAATAAAATATATGGTTTCTAAATACAATTCAAAGTGTAGGATCGTGTGAAACAAATGTCATATCAATAATACAATATAACTCCGTTATCAAAATGTTTATGCTTCATAATTTCTTTTACATCTGGGTGGCATTTTAAAACATGGAAACATGGCTGGCTAAGATTTGCATTGAACTCTCTTCAAATGTGGTTTGGAAAGGTACAATGGTGATGATGATGTTGTGGTTAATTAATTGCAGATACCAGTGGCAATGGGAGTGACATCATATCAGGCAGTGCAACTGTACAGAGGGAAGAAAGTGATAGCATCAAAAGAAGGTGAACAAACAAATTGGCGAGTGCACCAATTAATTCTTTATTGTGCATGCGGTGTGGTTGCTGGTGTCGTAGGTGGATTGCTTGGTCTTGGTGGAGGATTCATTTTGGGGCCCCTTTTCCTAGAGCTAGGAATACCTCCTCTGGTACTTTTCATCATCCTTCTCTACTCAAAACAAGCGAGGATTGCCCCTTTAACCTAAAAATAAAATATAATGTGGGGCCAATTTTAAAAGGGCTTCTGGGCAACCCTGTTTAACCTTACCGTTAATTAGGGCCAAATTTTCAGTTTAGGTAGGGATGAAATTAGACCCTACCACCCAACACGTAACTGTGTTGATCTGTTGGTTTCTTGAACTGACTTGGTAATTGAGCATTTTTCACACGCAGGTGTCAAGTGCTACAGCCACATTCGCCATGACATTTTCTGCATCTATGTCAGTGGTGGAATATTATCTTTTAAAACGCTTTCCTGTTCCTTATGGTAAGTATTATGGTTATATATGGCAATGGCACTAAGAAGTTTTTATTAGTCCATTATCCATTCGATGCATGCCTTCTCTTTCTAATTACCTTGCAGCTCTTTATTTTGCTGGTGTAGCCACTCTAGCTGCCTTTCTTGGGCAATATTTCGTGAGAAAGCTGATTGCCATATTAGGCAGAGCATCTTTAATCATTTTCATTCTCGCCTCTACGGTTTTTGTGAGTGCATTTTCACTAGGCAAGTCTCCTTCCGTGTCCTAATATATGCCAAATTTATGTTATTTTTCTACTATCTTAATTTTCTGCATTCCATTATAGGTGGTGTGGGCATAGCAAGCATGATAGAGAAGGTTCGGAAAAAGGAGTACATGGGGTTTGATGACCTTTGCACGTAAACCGCCTGAAAATCGGATTTGCAGAAGCAGTTTTAAACGAAGAACTATCTCAAAATTTTAATGTTTTTAAGTTCAATTTTTTGTATCCGAATCTGAATTATGAATTGATAGTTATGTAAAGGTTATTAATCGAAGTGTCCCAAGGTGCATTCAAGCAATGATAATATAAATCCAAAAATTCACTTTGGATGAAGGCCAACTTGTGATATGTGATGCATATGCATATTTCACATTTTCACTTTATTTGGTTTTCCTTGCAATGTAAATGGACCTTTTGATGCAGGAAAATGCTGAAAAACTGCAGAATATACAATTTTATTATGGAAATTGAAGCTATGAATGAAGATTGATCAGTGATATGTTCATGAATTGTGGTTGAACTTGATGAGTTGAAGAGGAAGGGACAGACGATTCCCTTGTAGTGCTTTGTCTCACCAGTAAGGTATTAAATTTCGTTTCGAGGTATCGTTTCGGTGACTTCAGAAATAGAAATATTTCGAAATGTTTCGAAAATTTCGAAAAAATGAAAGATTTTTTAAAAAATGTTTCAAATAATTTTTTGTAATTTTAAAAGATTTTAACATAATATTAATTATATAGATATATAAAATTATATTAAAATTAATTCGAATTAATATCTATAATTGAATAGTAAATAAACATGCTACTATAGTAAAGACTCCAACTCAAATTCTAACAACATTCAACATCCATCTCTCTCTTATATCTATCTCTCCATCTTCTTCTTAATTTTTTCGTGGCATCTATATTTAAATATCTCTCTCTCTCGACTATGATTTTGTCTCTATCTTCAGATATCTTCCTCTCTATTTTGTCCTTCAATTTCTCTTTTCATCATTTTTGTAATTTTCTTTTTAAAATGAAGATAATGAAAAAAAACAATGTATGAGAACAAAGGGAGAGAGTAGGAAGTTAATAAAGATGTTGTGACTTATGAGAGAAAATAATTTGGTGTTAGATGTGATATGATGCTACTTTCATCTACTTTTAGATTGTCAATTTTTTTATTTTTTTAAATTAGTTTAGTATTTTTCCATTGAAACAATTCGAAATAAGAGTATTTCCATCGAAATAACTCGAAACAAGAGTATTTTTATCGAAATAATTCGAAACAAGAATATTTGTACCGAAATTTCCACTAAAACAAGAGTATTTCTACCGCAAAATATTCTGAAATATAATAATTTCAATCGAAATAACATAATTTCTTAACAAATACTTTGTTTCGTTTCGATAATTCCATTTTGTATCAGTGACTCAGAAAACGGAAACGTTTCGGTCGTTTTGATGGAAAAGAAAAGAAATTTAGTTCCTTACTCACCAATTTCCCAACCATATTTCCCCTCGAATAGATTTCAAACTTCAATGTGAGTGGAACTTCAACGCCAGTTTGGGATAGTGTTATGGTAGATCTTATAGATTTTTTATATAGTCTGTATTGAATTCAAAATATCATAATTAATTTTGAAATATAAAGAATATTAACTTACTTTGGTCACCATTGATTTAGAAAAAAACTTCAACGTGTTCACATTTGAATTACGTCTTTTTTCTTTATCTTTTATACAGTGACTCCTCCAATGGAAAAGTTATTTAATGGTTTGGATAGAGGACTCAATCTTTTTTATATTTGTGAATTGACAATTATCCATCCATTATAGATAGTTACTCTTTAACTTTGTACTAACTTATTATATTAGTACTAGGCTAAAATCCAACAAAGTAAAACTTACCAAATCAATTACTTATTAACATGTATTCAATTTATATTATTAGGCGAACATTCAATCTGTTTTATTAAACTAAAACACTCTAATTAATTAAACCCAATAATTCTAACATTCTTCCACTTGGGTGACATGGATTGGGTTTTAATTATTTATAAAAAAACAAGTTGAAAATGACTCTTGAGTAGGAAAACTGTGGCCACTAATTTTTAGTAAAAAAAAAACCTTAAGCATAATCAATTTAATAAAATAATTAACTCAGAACTATGAACAAGAATACATAATTAAATTATATATTTTAGCCATAGTAACTATACTAACTACTTTATAGACATGACCATAATAATGTAATTTTTTTGGGTTCAAAAAGAGGCCTATAGCCTACAGAAGGCAAAAGCGAGGGATGGCCACCCCTTCAATATCTTCTAACATAAGGTTACTGCATCCGTTTGGCGGTCTATCATAGATGAGCATGTTTTCTGAATGATTGTCGGTGCGTCGTGCCAACCAATCCGCTACCCTGCTCCCTTCTCTTAATGAATGGGTAATTTGGACAGACCATTCTCTCTTCATGAAATCTTGAATGCAATGGTATAGCTCTACATGTGGGCTGTTGCTAGGGCATCTGTTTATGCATATGTTATTTGCTTCTGTTAAGTCTGCTTCAACATCTAACTCTTTAATTTTGAGCTTCCAGGTTAAAGATAGGGCAGTTAGGATTCCCCAGAGTTTTGCTAATGTAGAGCTGCAGCATTCTAGTTTCCTGGTGAACCCTTGTATTCATTCTTTGACTATATTTCTAAGCACACCTCCACAAGTTGCTTCCTTCGAGTGCATGACTGATCCATCTACGTTAAATTTGGCTCTGTTGTTTCTTGGTGGATTCCAATGTATATCTCTTATCCCCAGAGTTTTGCCTTGGATTTTCTCTTTTGCTCTCATCCACTTCATGCATTCTCGGGCATTGGCGAGGCACGAGAACAGTAAATCCTGCTCGGGCTTGTTTGTGTGTTGGAAGATCTTCTCATATCTTCGCACCCATATTCTCCATGTTGTGACTCCGAACAGAATTCTCCATTCAGGGTTTCCTTTTCCCTCCCTCCCTAGGTCCCGCGAGAGGTTAACTTTTATCCATCTCTGTGTCGAGGCTAAAAAACTCCCCCATCTACTTGGATGTGTGATCCTAAGCTAGATTTTTTTTGCATGCTCATCGTCTCTTATACAATGCAAGGTGGTTTCTTTGTCCTTCCCACATATTTGGCATTCTCCTGTTGCATCTATATGCCGTTCCAGCCTTAACCCATTGGTGAACAGACTATTATGTCCTATAAGCCAGAGGTGAGTTTTGACTTTTTGAGGTTCAAACCATTTCCAGACTTTCCTCCATATCTGGTCTGTCTGCTGAGTTAGATTTATTCTCAAGGTAGGCAGACTTCACCGTAAAGTTGTCGTTAGGGCTATGTATCCATCTAGGTGAGTCTTTAGGCAAGCTATCACCCGAAGGTCTTATTGATTCTAGATACCTCTTCGTAGCCTCTTTGATATAAGGAGAAATTTTGGTCCAATCCCAATTCCACGCAATGTCTTTGAGTTCCGCAACAGAGCATTGAAGGAGGCTTTTTGGTACAGTGTTTGTTGTACTATCTAAAAGTTTACTCCCTCCTTGGATCCATCTGTCTGTCTAGAATTTAACGTTTCTTCCATTTTCAACATTCCAACAGGTTCCTTCATCCACATGTTTCCATACTCGCTTTATGCCTCTTTATAGGTTAGAGCAATTTTTTCCTGTGGTATTGGATCTGATGTTTGAGCCATCTTTAGCTTTATATTTCGTGGTTAGAGTTTTAACCCAGAGTTCCTCCGAGTCTGTCCTTATATTCCATGCCACCTTCATGAGAAAGGCTTCATTCATCTCTCTCATTTTGCGGATGCCGAGCCCACCTTCATTTTTCGGATTACAAATGTTGTCCCATTTTACTAGATGTAGTTTTCTGCTTCCTTCGTTGTTCCCCCAAATGAAACTCCTACTGGCTTTCTCCAAGTCTTCACAAAACCCCATCAGTAGGAGGGATGTTTGCATGGAGTAAAAGGGCAGACTGTTCAGAACGCTAGATGTCAAAGTGGTTCTTCTAACTAGTGTGAGCATTTTTGTTTTCCAGCTGCTGAGTCTCTTCCTCACTTTTTCCAATATGTGTCTGTAAGTATTTTTCCCTACTCTTTTATGGAGAATCGGCATGCCCAAGTACTTCCCCAGGTCGCATGTGAGGATAAATCCCATCCCCTAACTGTACTGTGTTGCCCTGGTATGGTTTATGTTTTTTGACATGAAACATTTCATTTTTTTGGTGTTAACCAGTTGTCCTGACGTTTAGCAGAAAGTATCCAACCAATTCTTGATAAGGTGACATTGGTTCAAGTCTGCTTCTACAAGGAGAATGAGGTCATCAGCAAAGAACAAATGTGATAGATAAGGGCCATTTCTGCAAAGTTGTATGGGTTTTCACCATTTCATCTCTACGGCCCATTCTACGCAGTGTGCTAATCTTTCGATGCATAGAACACAGATATAGGGGGAGAGGGGATCTCCTTATCTGATTCCCCTGGTAGCCGTGAATTGTTCTGTTAATTCCCCATTCCATAGGATATTCAGACTCCCCTTGGAAATGTAGGCCATGATAAATTTATTAAAATGGTCCCCAAATTCCACTTCTCTGAGTATGTCTTCAAGAAACTCCCACCGAATTCTATCATATGCCTTCTCAAGATCTATCTTCACTGCCATCACGCCTTTCCTCCCTTTTCTTTTTTTCATCGAGTGTACCACCTCCTGGGCTATTATTACGTTGTCATTGATGCTTCTCTCGGAGATGAAACTACTCTGACATGGTCCCACCCACTCCTTCATGCTCGGTTTGATCCTGTTGGCAATGACCTTTGTGAGAGCCTTCATAATGACGTTGCATAAAGCAATTGGTTTAAACTCTCTAATGCTCTCTGGGTTTTCAATTTTTGGTATAAGTACTAGGAGTGCCTGGTTGATGTTCTATACAAGCTCTAGTTTCGTATGGATCTCC